>SNQJ01S0005171.1:31649-42972 GCA_010110895.2 Picea sitchensis | reverse complement strand
TGTCCGCACTCACGGATTTATCCAGAAACAATACATATTGTCTAGATTAAAAGTATAGAATTCAAATTTAAATTATTGTTTAATATAATTGATTGTAATTTGGATATGATACTTTTCAAAAAAAAGAAATAAATTTGCCTCATAACATCGATGAAGTCGTTGAAACTGAAATTGAAAGAGAAGTCGAATCACCTACATGTATGTACATAAATTTAGATAATACAAGATGAACACTTGTATAGTTTAGTGAATTTATGTTCAGGTTTTTTTTTAATATAAACTTTAAATTGAAATATGCAGGAGAATCTATCAACATTGATGATGAAATATTAGAAAATGTTGATATTGACTAATTTGGGAAGAAAGAAACTAAGTATTATATAATATATCTTGTTAAGAATATGTATAATACCTTTTTCAAAGATGAATCAGTAACAATACAAGCTCAAAGTTTTCTCTGTCTAATAAAGTCAAGAAAGTTAAAAGAAACTACATCATTATTCGGTATTCAAAAGTCGACAAAATATACAAAGGTGAAACATAATGTCTTTTACAATATAGCTAATGCATTAAAATATTTTGGAAAATCTCGAAAAAAAGATGTCAATGTTGCACGTAGAGTGATACAAACAACAGTTGTTTCATCTAGCAATATAAAATATCGTTTGACACAACACATGGAAAAAGCGATGGGAACCTCAAGAAAAATATTGTACAAACATATAATTTTTTTTATTGCAAATAGATGCAAATGATGAACTTACTTGTTGAACAATTATTTCTAGACAACCCTACAAAGATAGACTTGCATAAAATGTTAAAGAATTGGCCCGTAAATTTTGGTTGACATAATCTCGTGTTTAACCACATACAAGGGATGTGTTGCGACAAAGAATAGCACGAAAACAATATGAAGAACATCCAAAACATATATTGCCAATGACATAAACAGAATTGTTCAATAAATTCAAAGAAGAGCACAAAGAAGTTAAAATTCTCATCAATACATTTGTGCAACAAAACCCATGGTTTGTTAGACCCATCATTATTCGTGACACTTATTGTTGTCGTTATCATGTGGAATTTGAGTTATACTATGACACCTTTCTTGATTTTGGTAAAACTTTCTAGACAAGTTCACCTCCTCCTTCCACATTCCATGCTTTTATATCTCAAATTCTATGTGAAAGAGAAGGTGATGAATTATTTTACCAAAACAAATGTGTTGGTGGAAAGAAATGTGATCATTGTGGAAATCTAAGTTTGTTTCATTCAAAGTATCCTATTGATATGAATGATCAATCCTTGTCTAATATAACATTCAATTGGAAGAGATATGAATAATATATCAGCAGCACGGCTCCACATTCTTCAAATGTTATTTCCAAAAGAATTGATTTGAAAGTAGATAAAATCTATGTGATAGATTTTTTGAAGAAGTTTGAGGAATAAATTTATAAATACACCAAGCATTCACATAGAGCTCAATGGCAAGACCCACAATTCAAACAATCCTATGAATTGTTTCCACCAGGTAAATTTTTATCTGTAGTTGATTTTGCATAGAATTACACATGCGTTGCACAAAAATAAATACATAGTGAATATTATCATTTTGATCGAGTCACTATATTTATCCACGTTCTATATATACATGCACACAGAGTGTTGATAAGATAGAAAAAACCAATGACAAACGACATGTTATTAAAGAATGTCACTTTTATATAAGTGATGATCGAGAACACAATACACATTATGTACAAATTTTATGATTCATTGAAAGAACGTGGGATCGGATTCGATCGACATTGTATATGGTCAGATGGATGTGTGGGTCAGTTCAAATCTTCATGATCATTCTATTGGTTGTGTCGTCTTCACAAGAAATCAAACATTACACATTGTTGGAATTTCTTTGAGACTGGTCATGGAAAAGGAGAGCACGACAGTGCGAGGGCATGTGTAAAACAAGCACTTCGAAAGTATCAGATGAAACCTCATGCCAATCGATTCAAATTCGTTGATCAAGTTGTTGAATGGTGAAAACTAGAACTAATCCATGAAAATAATCATTCATAGGATGTGTGCAAGTGTGTGTATATATATGTTACACATGTACACAAGATATTTGTATTCACATGTTCAAATTTATATGATATTAAATCATGTTCTCAAGATAGAGTTCAAGTTAACAAGTTCTTGTCTTTAACATGTATATTGACATTTCATATGAATATTTAAATAAATTATTCTTAAACTGTGTGAAGGTTTTTTTGGTATGTTGAAAACCAAGATGCAAATAGATCAATCCCATATGAGGCCAATACAATACATGGGATGCGAAAATTGCATTCAATTAAAACAAAACAATAATGTGTTTTCATTTGATGGAAGAAATGAATCTTGTTTTTGTTCAGTTTGCATAGAGGACACAAAATCCACAAAGATTTACGAAAATGAAAATGCGGAATATGTTAAATCTTGGAGACATATTGAAATTAATACAAAAGGGAAAATACCACTTGCGAGCTCAGAGGAGATGGAATCAAATGAAACTATAGTGTTAATTGATGGTGATAGAGTTTATGATCTTGTTAGAGAAGGTAATTTATGTTTCAATTGTTCAAACATATTTGTTAAATATTTAAATAACTTGTAGATGTACTTCTACTGGATATATAAAATTTATATATAGTAGATGAGTAATGGCACATGCATGTGTGTTAATCTAACGAGAACTGCTTGTTGGAGCATATCAAACTATTTGCAGGAGATGTCTTTGTCGTGGTTGCACTTGTAGACAACACTAAAAACGTGAAATATTATTTGATGTGATGCAAAAAAGGAAAGATGAGGTTATTAGAATATTTTGATGATAATGGTTTTATATATGATAGAGGATCCATCGTATTGAAAGACTATTTTTTTCAAGAAACTCATCAAACCGATAGTCATGTTCACTTTCAAGGCTATCAGTCGGATTTCATAAGTTGTCAATTTAGGCATTTAATATGTGCACCGTGCATAAAGTTAATAGAGTTTCAATCAAGGAAAAAAAAATAGAAAATGAAAAATGTCAAAATATGATCATGAACAAATAATTGAAGATGGCATACCATTACGATTTCTTTAAACAAGTGACATGCATTCCAGAATTTTTTTATTTTGCATTGAAACTAAACGTATTTATGGACATGTAGGATTTTGGAATCATCTTATTTAGTTTACTTTCATGGTCCATTCAAATAAGGAACTACAATTTTGATGAATTGTAACTTACCGAGCTTTATTTACAACTTTGTTCATAAAACTAGATCTAAATTGGTCAATTCAAAATTATTAAATATTTGAGCCCCCATATGTCCTCCAAACCACTTAAGGGATGAGATAACATGCTCTGGATTTTCTAGTCATGCCCCAATTCGATCTTTTTTTGTTTTTAATTCCATGTTCATTTGAGTAAGGTGTTTTTTAAAGAAATGTTTGTCATGTACTTCTTTATTAAACACAATTTCGCACATATAACTAGATCTCAATTATAATTTATGTTCAGGTCCCCATATTTCCTTCAGACCACTTAAGGGATGATATAACATGCTTTGGATTTTCCATTCATGCCCCAAATTTGATCTTGTTTGGTTTTTAATACAATTTTCATTCGAGTAAGGTGATTTTTAATGAAATGGTTGGCATGTACTTCTTTATTAAACACAATTTCGCACATATAACTAGATCTCAATTATAATTTATTTTTGGGTCCCCATATGTCCTCTGGACCACTTAAGGGATGAGATAACATGCTCTATATTTTCGAGTCATGCCCCAAATAAATAGATCTAGTACAACCAAGTGAGAAGGCCAATTTTAACATTTGTATCTATCCTATATATGTACTTGATTGTCTAGAGTCATATTATATAGGTATTCCATCTGGTACACAATGTATGAGCAATGCACACACACACACACACACACACACACACACACACACACACACATATATGGGGCAAGATCAGATCTATTTCTTACCTTTCCATACACTCAATTTTATAAAAGTAGGTTGTTGATGTATTATTTGGAATATACTTGAACTATATCTAAATTCAARTTGCAATTTTATCTTGTAGATCAACAACTTGAAAAACTATAATGTTGTCCATGGTCATTTTTTGTCAAATATGAGTTGGATAAGAGAAAACAAAATAAAAAATCATGCAAAAAGTGTTTAAAAGAATGGGTTATATGTCCTAAGTAGTTCCAATTAGTGATATAATACAAAGAATAATAGCAATATTTTATGATAAGGAAATTGGATCGGGACACACATATTTTCCCTCCTTTCAAACAGTATAAGCAATAAAAATTATCAAGAATTTTAAAAAGGAAAGGAAACATAAAATATGGCATACAGGTCATTCAAAGAGCTTTAAAATACTATTTCATTGTCAATCAAATGAGTTTGTTGAAAAAAATCATTTTCTCAAAATATTATTTGACATGTCCACTACCAAGATACAATTATAAAAACTAATGAGACTTGAATAGTTCTCTATGGAGCAAAATTAAACTATGAGTTCCCAATATGAATATTTAAACACTATTAGGAAAAATAGGGCTCAAATGCCTCCACAAAATTCCTATGACTAGTATTCAAATGAAATCCAAAGTGTCTACTCTCATAAGCGGGGGTAGGGCTCCCATAGACCTGGAATATTAGGGAAATCTCGTAGGTGAAAAAGGAGAAAATTTGGTCATTCCATAATCTATAATGTGCAAACACATATGCAAACCAAATATTAAAGGAACAATCGTGGGAAAAAAAGGAGAGGAAAGTCACAAATTATTATTACTTAAAAAATTAAAAGGAGGCAAGTCATTGTCAACTAACCCTTCTCTTGTGGAATAATGTTGTTTAAATAGTCTCTTCCAATTTTTGTGCATGCTCTCTATTATACCTAACCATCCCAACTGCTTCATATTCAAGATATCTTGGATATTGTCTCCAAGTCTTGGTTCACACATATTTTGATGTGAACATAGAGATTGCCCACGATGATTTCTTCCTCTGCCCTGAGTGAAAATTTTACACTCTCGGTGTTATTTCAATTGGCATGTTCCATAATAATAGATTTATACTCCACAATGTTGATGACAAAATTAGTGATCCATTTATGTATCTTAACTTTATGGAAACTTGTGAGACCATCTATTTTGCTACTAGGGAGATCTTAATTTCCTTCAACTTTGCTTCAAATTCTTCTTTAGTAGAAATTTTACCACCCTGTGTAATGGAAGTCCACTCCAATTATTTTATGAAATAAAATGTCATAAAGAATATTTAAATTCCTCTCTCCACAACCTCTTCACACATTGCAAACATTTGTTGTAATATATCAACCTTTCTACCCCAACCTCCTTTTATCTATTTCGACCTATTATTTGAGGGAAGATTCTCCTTCTCTCTTTTATGCTCATTTATGTAAGTGTGTTTCTTAATAAATTTATGAAAGCAAATGACAAATTTGAAATGAAATGGAATTTTCATTTCAAAGTTGAAATGTATTTATGAAATTTTCTTGCTCTCCAAACACTGACATGAAATGAAATTCTCCATTTATGAAACTTCTTCTAGCCAACAAACACAATGAATGGACACTCTTTTTTTATAAGATAACTAAAAGAAATGGATATAGGAATTTCCTCCTCAAGGGAGTATTGAAATTCAATATCCATATCTACTTCCAAATTGGTTTGTATTGTACAAAAGGCTTCAAAATGAACCTTGATGTCTATGTACAAATGGGGAACTCCAAACAAAAAATTGTTTTCACCCTCGACCTTCCTAATTAATCACATAAATTAAGTTCAAATCCTTCGTACTCTATTGTCTTTGTATCATATAAATCAGATATCCTTGAACTTCTCACAATGTTTTAAGAATATCCCATCTCATAGTTCCAATGTAAGTTCAATATCCATATATTCATTTGTATTGGTACAAAAGGCTTCACATTGGACCTTGATGTCTATGTACATATAAAGATCCAAAAAAAGTGGTTTTCACCCTTCCTTGATGTCTATCTACATATCCTTGAACTTCTCACAATGTTTTAAAAATAGTCCATCTCATTACATTCCAATGTAATGTTCATAATTTAAGTGTGTGTATTGATTTTTTTTTTTAAATTATAATAAACTTAAAGATAATTTTGATTTTTAACGTTGAGTTTTATGATTAGTATGTAAATTAAATTTCCCTTATAAACTTCATTTAACACATTATATTTTACATTTAGTTGTGATTTAAAATTTGTTTCATATCTATATATACTTTAAACTTAAGACCTCTTTGAAAATTTTCACCTGTGTTCTTAACACTTCATCTATTAAATATTCAATGGAATTATGTTAAATATTCAACGAAATTTGATGATATTTAACTAAATAGATCATGAAGTTTTTCAATTTTGATATGATTAGAGTATGGTAATATATCTTTAATTTTGATTAAATTGATTAGATTGTGTTAATCTATCAAATTAGTGTTTTTCTTTAACATTGATTCTAAGTTGATTAAGTTGTCTTAATCTAAATAATATTATTTTCAGTAATTTTGATATACTTCAAAATAATATATGAAAAAGTTATTAACATATCCAAATTTTAAAACCTACAAACATTCCCAAAGTTCTACGTTTATGACAATAAATTTGTATACATTGATGTGTAAAACTAAACATAAAATAAATTTACAATTCTCCACAAAAGATAGATTATGCAAAAACATAATGTACGTGACAATAATTTTTTTTTAAATATTGTTGAATAATCCATAAAACTAGACACAAAATAAATTTACTATTTAATAAATTTTGTCTTTTAAACACAATAACAAAAAAATACAGCAAAATGGAAAATAGTCAATAAAACATAACTAAATATTCATCTTTTCACACACACACACACACACACACACACACACTAAAAGAAGCATAGTTGCAGTGGCTACACAACCAAATACACAAGTTACAAAGGAATTTTAATCTAATAACAAAAAACTAAGAGGCAATAAGCATTAAATCCAAAACTCAACTTTGAACCAATGCTGACATAGTTCTCTTCATACCTGGAAAAAAAAAAAACATTTGAACTCAAATTTAAAATTTTAACATTTTAACTAAAATATATACATGTTTAAAATAAAGTGTACACACACCTTTAAAATAATACTTAGATGAATAAAACAAATCGTTCTTCAAGCAAAATTGGCATACCAACAAGAAGAAAAACCAATAACACATACCAAGAATGTAAACATTATTGTAACAATAAGAAGAAAAACCAATAACACATATTAGCATATAATTTATTAGCAAATATTTTAAAGATATAACTTTATTAAATAAGGAATGAGAAAGAATAACATACCCAAGCATTAACAAGAATAACATAACCATGTGAGCAAGAATAACATATCCAACCACGGATCTAAGATTATTGCTTTCTTTTGATTATACTTTATCGACATTTTTTTTCTGAACCAAAATTACATCAAGAAGTTCCCAAACTTCCAAAATAGTTACTCTCCATATTAAATCATTCTTTGCATAAATCTTTAATTTTCTGTTATGGTTTAGATGTTTTCATATTATAACCAATTGTTCTTTTAAATTGCCTACATGATCTAAACAAAGTAAGATCATTTCTAGCATATTTTTAAAGAGAAAAATTGTGCGTTTGGTAACCAATTTTAGTGTTCAGAGTTAGATATACCCTCAACATGAAGTCACTTGCGTATGCAAAAAGTTCACAAATCTCCATATTAAGCCATTCTTCAAAGAAAATATTTATCTCCTCTTTTTGCGGTGGAATAGATGTTCTCATATAATCAAATGTTCTTTCAAAAATGTTTGTACATCATGATCTAAAGATAAGTACTTGACCATATATATACACATATTTTTAAAGAGAAATGTTGGTGTGAGATTGGTAAGCAATTATTGTTCAGAGTTTATTAATACCCCAATAATGAATTTGGTTAGATGTACATGTAAAAAACACAAATTTGGACATATATTAAGTCATTCTTCAAAAACCATAAATCTTTCCTCTTTCTACATGGGATGTATTTATATTACACATAATCAAATGCTCTTTGAAATATCCCTGCATCATGATCTAAACATAAGTGAGATCATGTGTACATAACATATTTGTAAATCTATAAATGTTGGTGTTTGGTTAGTAAGCAATTAGTTAAGAGTTCGAGTACAATACCCCAAGAAGGAATTCACTTTGTTGTATGAAGAAAACATAAATCTCCATATTATGCCATTCTTGGACAAGAAGGAAATGAATGCAATCAAAAACAAATTTAAAATCTTCCCTCTTTCTGATGTGGGATAGAGTTTGTTCTCAGATAATCAAATGCTCAAGTTCAAAATTGTTTGCATCATGATCTAAAGTTTAAACATAAATAAGATCATGTAAGCATATTTTTAAATCTAGAATAGTTCTAGTTCACACTCATGATCTAAACTTAGATAAGATCATGTATCTAGCATATTTTTGAATCCAAGAAAATTTAGAATCTTCCCTCTTTCTGATGTGGGATAGAGTATGTTCTCATATAATCAAATGCTAGATTTCGTAATTACATGCATCGTGATATAAACATAAATAAGATTTAATGTATCTAGCATATTTTTAAATCTATAAAAGTTAGTTTGTGCTCATAATCTAAACTTAATTAAAAGTGTATCTATCATATTTTTAAATCTAGAAAATCTAGTTCGTGCTTGGTAAGCAACTAGTGAAGAGTTTGACAATGTACCCAAAGAAATAAGGGGAGGTTGAACCTTCCCCATTATTTCCACAAAGATATACCATTTTAGAAGTTGATAAACTTATATAGGAGTTCTATATTTCAAAATGATTGATCGAACAATTGAAAAGTTATATAGACATTGGTTGAGTAACCCTTCTATGAATAGAAAAATCTTAATTAAAAAGATGATCAAACAAAACTTCATTTTTCTACAAGTACATATTTCAACTACCGAGTAAAGCCTAAAAAATTTGTAAGTTGTTGTGCAAGCAACAATAGTGAGGACAATACAATATAGTACATGTATTTGTGTCTAGAATTCATAACTGTATATTAGATAAACAATTCACATGGAGGAATGGGTATCTATCATGTTTATATTTTTCAACTAAAGCATATATTAAACTGAAGCATCGAACAATTGTAGATTGATGTGAAAGCTCAACAATAATAACCTAATCTAGTAAATGTTTTTTTTGTCTAAATCCTAAGTACATATTCTAAACCATTGATGTAAAGGAAGGGGACTCGAAAAGTTATATTGTGCACATGCATCATTCAAAAGGGAAAAAATTAGAAGAGAAATTCTGCATCATGTGCAATCTGCAATGTAACTAAAAATTTTGAAAAAAATCGAAAAACAAATAAGCATGTTCAACAAAATAAGCTTGAACACATTTATATATTAAACTCCCAGCATAAAAACAAACTAAAACTTACAAATGTGCAATGTACATATATTTAAGCATCATCATGAATGAACACATCCTTCTCAGGTATGGATGCATCCTCCTCAAGCCCCGTCTTCATCATTTTCTTCTCCACGTCCTCTTCAAACACAATCTCATGCACTCTCTTGTCCATGTTTCCCTATAAAACATTTGAAATTTGTACATATCCATAAAGGCAAGTACTTACATAATTAATATTTCTAAAAAAAAATCGTTTGAAAATTAAAATTAAAAGATTAACACATGAAATCATAGTTTTAAATTTTGAAACATGCAATACCTATGATGTACCAACCTCAATATCATCAACCACACAAGAGGATGGCATTCCCATAGTGGGTTGAGACATGGTCTTACCCACCAGACCCTGAGATTTGATAAATTATATATTATAAGACATTTTTCTTTTAAATTAATAATTTAAATGACATTGCATTTTTCATATAACTAAATTTGTTGTCAACATGCAATTATACCTGTGAATCCCCACCTTGTTCAAACTCTTCCAATGAGAATTGTGACAAGCCTTCCCAAGTAGTGGGATATGGAATGGGAATCTGTGAACAACGCAACTAAGAATTTTAAAGATCAATGCATTCACATAATTAGCAAAACACAAATTTCTTGTACATTGATTCTTCAACAAGGTGTGAAAATTGGACAACTGAAGTGCTCGTATATGGATGTTATAGAAAGATTTGTCTCACCCTATGCAAACTTTCTCAGAAGGCCTTTTCCATTTCCTTATGCAGACTTGAAGTCCCTTTTTGCAGTTCCCAGAGCTAAAAATTGTATTTTTCCTCATATACGTGCTCTAACAGCTATACAACATGTGTATACGTAGGCTACACCATTGCAGCCCATGTACATCGGGTTTTGTGCCCAAAATTAAAAAATGGTGTCGGGTTTCCATGTCACGTCACGAGATCCATGATCCTTGACCTTCCATATACTGGAAATGTTCTGACTCAACCCTTCGATTCCATTTGAAGGCTATAAATGGCCCTTATCCAAGCTATGGAAAAGAGGAGAAGAATTCAACTTTGAGAGCAAAGTTACTCTTGAGAAATTATTCACTTCATGTTGAGTCCGCATCCCTTTGTTTTTTTAAGCCTGAACACATTGTTCAACCCCCAAGCTCTTTGTTATTTGATGAAGAACCTCATTGTCTCTCTTATATGAGCTTGCCTTTGGTGGAGGATTGAAGTGGTGGAGACTCAGCTGGAAGGGACTTAGTTTCTCAGTTCCAAACATCCCGACACGGAAGTTTGTCATTCATACACTTTTGTTGATTATATTTTAATAGAAATACTCTTTTCTCGTCCAATTAATGTCTTGCAAATATTTGAATTGTTATTCCATGGGCATATTTGTTATGAATATTGATGGATTATTCTATTGAATGTGCTAACTTTAGATAGTATCACCATATGCTTGTGTATCTTGGTTGTTGAGGACAAGTTGTAGGTGTATTGCAGGGGTGATTTTAAGAACCCCCCCTAAATTTATATGTATAATAAATGGACGAATCCCCATGATACATAGGAAAAATTGAAGGCTATTTTATCAATAATATAAAATGTATATATAATTTTTTGGCGAATATTTTAGTCATTTAGATAATCTTGTAAAATATTGGCGAATATTTCACTGAATTATAAAATCTTGTAAAATATTGGCGAATCTTTCACTAAATTATAAAATCTTGTAAAATATTGGTGAGTGGTGTTGGGTAAACAAATGGACTTCACACAACATTTCA
>SNQJ01S0005171.1:4363-19667 GCA_010110895.2 Picea sitchensis | reverse complement strand
TGACCTTCCTAATAATACTTGTGATGAACAGATCCTACTTAGACATCAGGAGGTGACATGGAGTGTTTAGAGTGCTTGAAAGGGGGAAGGCGACCAAGGGAGATGGCTATTGACTGAAGTAACTTGTAAACCTTTGAATGCAAGAATATATCCATCATCATAACAATAAGAAGGATATAAACCTTGAGTTTCTTCACAACTTTGACATAAATATCAACAGCAGAACATATAAAGGAAGGCTTTAAGCAAATACAAAATCAGTAAGCACCTCTCTGAAGCCGCCGCTACACCAATAAGATATGTGAGTTTGCAAATTTCCACTGTGGTCGAGCCTTAGCGCGGAGCCGCGAGTGGGGTCCTCCTCTGTGAGCGGGGTCTTGGACTAACAAAATATGTTCACGACTCACTGCCAACTGGTGCTTGGGCCGAACCTGGGAGTAACCCATTACCAACCAGAAGAAAGTCCAAGAGTAAACTGTAAAATACTAAACCCGTAAATCTCAAGGCCCAAAGGGGAAATAAGAGGTAACAAAAGAAGCCGTCAAACCTCAAAGGGGAAATTCAAATAAGAATGAAGATGTAAACTGGGGAATGCATTTCATATCCCATATAATTTATACCATGTGGGAGGGCAAAAAATCTCCATGTTCTTTGGAAATCGGGCAAAGGGAAGATTGAAATCGGGCAAAGGGAAGATTGTACGCTGTAGCTACCCAATGCTGAGTGCCCACTGCCCATACCACAAAATTGGGGTGAAATTAAACCATAAACCCCGATTTTACCAAATGGCAGGGCGAAGAAGCTATCATAAATTCCCATATTTCTAGAAATTTGGCTAATGGAAGCTTGTTCCTCCAAATTTCAGGGGCTAAATACAATTTGTTTTCTTCTATCCCTCCTAAAAACATGGGCTAACCCTGTACACGATTTTTACCCTAAAATAAATTACGGGCTAATGAAATAAGTTTAAAAAAATCACTCTAATACAAAAAATTCGCCCAATAAAAAATTAGAGGCCCCTTAATTTCGCCCATGAGCGAAATTTCGCCCCTAAAATCATCTATGGTGTATTGCTTTGATTCAAGTGCTCAATGGTGGACTTCATTGAACATCTGGACAAGCTATGCTCTTTATCTTGTCTTGTTAGCATATTTGTTTATATAACATAGTTGAGATTAGAGTTGATTTTTGCAGTCCTTTCTGTCTGGTGTGGTTTACCCCATGCCATAGAGTGATTTTCCTCGTAACAGAATTGGCGACCATACTGGGGAGGGAATCTTGTTTTCGGGGTTTGGAATGTTTTTCTCCATTGATTGCTCTCGTTTATATTGATTTTCTTGTCATCTGATTGCTTGACAACCTCTGTTCATTTTGAGTCTGAGTTTCTTGGCCTTATCCTTAACCTGACAATGTTTCAATACATATACATGGTTTTTTTCCTGACATTCGCATACATACGCGAGTTGTCATTCTCTAGGGAGAGTATATACGTAGTTTTCTTCATAATGGTCACGTACATCATCCTTGTTTGCTTGATTTCTAATTTTGATATTTGTTGTGTAAGTTTTGATGGTTGTTGAGTCTTCTTAGGTCTCTGTCATGACTTTTAAGTGTTTGCAGAGTGATAGGAAACCTTTCTTTGGTTGAATTTCTAGGCGGTTTTTATTTCTCATTATCGTTTTCATTGGTTGTCCTTGTATATTGGGTTGGGTGTTTGCTTCTTGATATTCTACTTGGTTTGTCTTTGTTTACATACAGTAGAATCCTTATATCAAGTTGTTGTCCAGTCCTTGCATTTTCATTCTTTTATATTGAAAATAAAAATATATACATTTTGCATTGTTGGCATTTGATCTTTTGGGTTCTTATCATTGATCTTAGTACATGTGTTGAAAGATTGCATCTTATTTGAAATTGCATAATTAAATTGAAAATTGCATTTTGAAAATCTTATCATTTATTGGGAATTGAAGTTAGGACTTTGCATTTTATTCATATTCATTTATTTTACTTGTTGAGTCATAACATCATCAGTTTCACGACCACACCTTTTCGAGTAAACAAGGCCACTAAAAGTAATGATGATAAATTTAAAATTGATTAGAAACAAATTTATTTTTTAGAGTGCACAAAATGGCTTAGGATTTAGAGCCTTGGAATAGGATTTTGTGAGTAAACTTCTCCAAGGTTATTAAATTCAACATATGTGTCTAACTAAGGGAGTGGTGAAATCCATTGTACAATTGGTGACGTCATGAGGCTCTGCTTACACGGAAGTTAATGTAACATCTCGCTCTTGCACGCACTGAGCGAACTTATTCTTTGAGGACACTTGCTTGCAAGTGATCCGAGTTATTATATTATTGGTCGTTTTGATTATGATTATGAGATGTGATGGATTTGATGATATGTTATTTGGTTGTATTTACATAGACAGGTGTCATTGACTGGGTTCTCCTGAGTGTGCAGGACTCTAGACATTGAGGATGTAGAGGCATCGATGAAACCCCTTGGACTCTGGATAGAGTCAGGGAATGGACATTTGGGTTTTGAATGTTGTTGATGTGACATATGTACATATGATTAGATGTTATGATGATTTACTATTATTGATGACATGATTCGTTGATGGATGCAGACTAACGATAGCTTGTCAACCAAACTCACATGTGGAGTAGAGGGGTCATGTAGGACAACCAGAGACATTGAGGGAGAGGTGTGGCAGCAGCCCTAGCACAACCTACTAGCACTCACGTCGTGGCTCAAAATGTAGGTTAACGATTACCTAGTTCAAGAAGACCTATGATGTCGTGAGGGCAGACTGTGGCAGTCGCTCACGATGATTCCAAGGGGCACGCAATAAGGCAGGGGCCTTATTCCTTAGAGGCCCTCAGTCTCCCACAATATCACCTGGCGGAGTATTGATCCAGGGGTTTGACGTCTACCAGATTCAGTCAAGAGGCGAGTGACACCCTTGGAGCATGTAGTGTGTCTTGAAGGGCACGTCACGCGAGGAAACCGGAAAGAGGTGAGTGGCAACCTTGGAGCACGTAGTGTGTCTTGAAGGGCATGTCGCGCAAGGAATATGGAAGGAGGTGAGTGTCACCCTTAGAGCACCTAGTGCGTCATGAAGGGCACGTCGTGATTTTAACAGGTAAGTGAATAAAACTAGTCAACCTTAAAATGAATGATGTGATAAGTAAGGTTTAGAAACAATTTTTCCTAATAAAAAATGTCGCCCAGCCTAGTGAAATTAAAACCTAGGTCTAAGTAGAATATGTGGTCAAAAAAATTAATAATAATAAATACACATGTAACAAGAACGGGCGTAAGAAATTCCAACTTATTTATTAAAGTCAAAATTATAATGGAGAATTAAATTTTTTAAAAGGGGTAATGGTAGTTTTATCTACACTAATTTGATTTTTAGTTAAAAAGAAAAGAGGGTAAATGGTTGTTTTTATCTACACTTGCTAAATTAATTTTTAATTAAAAATGGAAAAGGGTAAATGGTTGTTTTATCTACACTTGCTAAATTGATTTTTAGTTAAAAAGGAAAAAGGGGGAAAGTTAAAAGAAATAGGAAACTTAAGGGAAAAGGGAAACTTAAAGAAAAGGGGAAACATAAAGAAAAAGATGAATGCCTAACTTAGTAAGGAATCTTGCCTTTGGAACTTTCTATTTATAAACTCAACTAGGAATTAAGTAAGGCGTAAGTCAATGAAGAAGTGTAATGGAATTTTGGGACACCGAGTAGCGTTTTTAGGAATGCTCTTAGGTGGATGAGGGAAATAGTAACATTTAATTAATTAATAAAATTGATTTTCTAGTGCAACTAGGGGTTCGGGCGACATGTGTATGGGCGAGGTTTTTCGAAATTAATTAAATGAAAAAGGAATTTAATGAGAATTTGGGAAGCTAATTACTTGAAAACTCTATAAAAAGGATGGAGGAGGAAGAGTATGGATCTCATCTTTTTGTGTAACGTTACGCTGCTGAAATTTTGTCTTGACTGAACTTTTTCTTGTGGGAGTTGGGATACCCAGCTCGGGTAACGGGTGGTAGCTCAACCTTGCAAGGCGAGATAGGTGCTATCATTCTCTGGTATTGTGTGTGTGGCCCCTTTGCAGCTCGGGGGGCTCAGGGGGAAGAAGAGTACCCCTAGAGTTGGTTGGGAGGTACTGGTGAGGTCACATCAGTTGGCAAGCATGAGCTGGAGAGAGCACGCACGAGACAACGACCTTGGAGCATTCACAGTGGGATAAGGTACACCTGTTAAAGTTGACATTCTATTTGTTAGCAATCTCTTGTTTAAACTATAACCTTGAAAGGTAGGTGTTTGTCCTCTTTTCTGTTTAACAAGAGTGATATGGAATTGTCTTATATGTAACCAGAGGCTATCTTCCACAGAGCTATAGTTTGCCTTGATTTTGTTCTCCAAACCTGGTGATTTCCCAAGCTTTCTTCGACACCTAAGGTTGTGCAACACTACCTTGATTTGGTTGTAGGGGCTTGGCCAACCTATGCCTATGACAACCAAACTATGCTTCTTCGCCTAAGTTCTAACCATAACTTCGCCTTAGATTACAATTTGTCAGATGCAACCAATTCCTACTAACCAAGTTCATTCAACAAAAGGAACATGGCCAACTACGGCCTCTAAAACATCCTAGCAATACTTTGACATTTAGTCAATATTTCAATACTTAGTAAACACTTAGCCAGTATATATAAAGTGAACCAATACAAAGCATCGTAGAAAGTGGATAGCAATGAAATTTAATTTACACATGTTTATTTTTCCTACGGTACTTGGAATCCCCTTGTCATTTGATTTATTTAGTAAAGACCCTTGCTATCCATTGTATCCTTTATTTATGAGTTGCGATCTCTCTGCGCATGGCCAGAATGAGCCCCAAACTCAAAACCTTGCCTGCGTTCTTGTAGCTCCTTCCCGTGTTTTCTTTATTCCTTGATTGCACCTTTAATTCATCATTTGTTTCTCCACGGAGAAGATTTGGATGCATTTGTGTTTTTATCTTTTGTCCCTTATCCTTAAGTTATTAGTCTGTGCCTCAACAGTTGGCCAAGGGCCGAATCGACGGTCGTCACTCCGGTGTTTAAAGACTTATAGATTCAAATGCCCTGCTTTCCTGTGTATGGATAATAAGTGAAGGATAAATTTTTCCCAGCTATATATCCCTTACTTATCTCTGCATTTGATTGATTCATTTCTGAATGCTTCATCTGTGCGCTTCTTTGGATTGATTACATATGTGTTTTTTGGTGATTTATTACTTCTGTGTTTTCTTGTGATTGATTATCTCGAAGTTTTCTTGGAGTCTTTACTCAGCCTTCACGCCACTAATTTCTAGGCGATTTACCCAGCCTTTACATAGCATCCAACCATGTTTTTCTTGGCATTTTTACACAACATTCTAGTTTGGATTTTATTGTTCCTTAGTTTTGGATCCTTATGGTTATTACACAACGATTTTTCTTGGCGTTGATACACTGCAATATCACTTTACACAACATTTTTTTTTCTTCTTGGCATTGATACAATGCAATATCACCTTACACGGTGATTTCCCTTGGCACATTACAGAGCCTTTTCACACCACAAATTTTGGGCGAATCACCTAGTTCTGACACAACGAATTCACCCAGCCTTCACCACTGCATTTGATTGAATTTTGAAAAGCCATTCCCCAACGATTTTAATTATCCATTTTGATTTCACACAGTGTTTACACACAGCGAATTGTATAG
This sequence comes from Picea sitchensis, assembly GCA_010110895.2. NCBI lineage: Eukaryota > Viridiplantae > Streptophyta > Pinopsida > Pinales > Pinaceae > Picea > Picea sitchensis. The sequence continues at coordinate 13,895 of SNQJ01S0005171.1, read as the reverse complement.
CCATTCACCAATGAATTTACATAGCCTTTTCACAGAGCGAGTTGCACAGCTATTTACCAATTCTTAAACAACAATACAGATGACTTGGCAACGATTTTCATTTAATTACAGTATCATTTATTTGTTGACAGTGATTTTAATTCTGGATGGACGTTATTAATGAATAACAATATAATATGTTAGACATGGATTTTTTAATAGGGGACAATATTGTTTGTCTGACAACAAAATTTTTAGACAACAAATTTATCATTATTATAGACAGTGATTACCATTTATTATAGAGAACGATTTGCCATTTTTATTGACAACGATTTAGCATTTATTAGTATTATATAGATTATATGGATAGTGATGTATATAAATATTGTTAGACAGAGAATCATTGTTATATAGCTCTTTCAGAAATGGATTGGATACAATAATCGATAGCGAACTTATCTACAACGATTTTATACATGCTTTATACACACTGTGTTTATCCTTAGTATGACTGTGTTTCAGCATTGGTTGTTGTGAATGATAGTGTGTTTATATGACAGCGTGTTTATGATTTGTTATATGACAACGTTTTTATAATGGTGTTTATTATTATTTTATATGACGTGTTTATTATTGTTTATATGACAACGTTTTTATCAGTTGTTGATCAATTACACAATGATATTTATGGATCATAGTTTTACATTGGTAGTTATGGATAGTTATACATTGTTAGTTATAGTTATTGATATTTACACAACGTTGTACGTTGATAGTTATAGTTATTTTCATTTACCCAAGGATATCATTATAATTATTAATAATTTATTAACAGAATTATCCAGAGACTTATTAATATAGACAACAATAATATAGACTGCAACAATATAGCGATATATTAGAAAACAATAATATAGCCAGTAATAATATAGACAACAATGTCGAATATTTAATAGACATCGTAGTTCAATTATATTATGTTAAGTAGTTCAAATACTAATAGTCAACGTAGTTCATTTTTTAATGTTAAGTAGTTCACTAATATTAATAGATAGTGTTTATTTATTGACAATGTATATTGATCATGTTAAGTGCATAGTAGTTCCCTTTTTAATGCAAAAAAAACAAAAAAAATTAGTTATTCCATAAATGGTAAAGAAAGATCAGTTTAAGGAATGTATGACGCATGTGGAATCATAAATTAATGTGAGGTAGTATTGGTTAAAGATTAGATTCTTAGGCACCATTAACCATGTTGATGTAGGATTGCTTTGTAATTTAAGGTGATGTATGATTGTTATAGTAGTCAGTTTTCCCTTGGGTCTTGTTAACTTGTTGTTTGGGGTGCTTGGGTTTATTCTTCATGTTTTTGAAATTTAATTCGGTGTCCTAGCGCGAGGGATTTAGCTTGGGTAAAGGGTCTAGAAATGTTATCTTGTGCCATGGTTACTGTCACGCTTATCGCCTTGTGATGGCATGATTCTTGATGAGGGGATCATTGTGCACCCTGATGGATAGATGTGAATGATAACCTGGTTAGAGTCTTGTGGTTCTCAATGTGGACGTATTGTTCGTTGTAATGGATGTTGGTACTTGGTTTTGTAACGCCTTAAGGCATTGGGTTTTGCGCGATGTAGAGGTTTCTAGTTCTTGGTCGTCGAAGCCACTATGTCAGGTTGTTGATGTTGTCATTTAGCTTGTAGGCGTTGTCTTGCTTATGTCGAGTGGGTAGTCATTTTTATTTGTCTATTGATAATCGCATGTTTCGTTCAGTTGCATGATGTGTTAGTGTGTTGAGTTGTTGTTGTTTGTTGCCTGATCTGTGTGTGTTGTGTTCGTCATCAAGTTGTGTTGTTTAACTGTTGTCGTTGTTGTCTTCCTGCTTCAAACAAAAAAAAAATGCACTTGCTTGTGTCACTTGTAGTCGTAACGATGGGGACGTTACAGTGAAGCACGAGGTCACGTGAAGTTGGTTGAGGGGATATACCCCCAATACCTTCTTAGTGTCAGAGATATTTCTGGGGATCTATTCCTATATGGGGGTCTTGCTAGTACCTTTACCTTTGTGAGAGGTGGTTCTTTCGAGATTTTGGGCTTTGCTACCCTTCCCATACAGTAGATCTGACTTACGACTATTCGCTTGTGCATTGGTTATATCGTGGTGGCTTAGTTGCTTGATATAGGTACCACATAGGTTACTTGGAGGGGTTATTTTGCAAGTACCCTGGGTCAGATAAGGGTCGGGCAGCTGATGCAGGAGCATCGTTGGTGAGTGCGCAGAGGCAGGACCAATCTTCATGTGGGAGTTCTTCCAGAACCTCAACGCTGGCAGTCTAACAGGTTTTTCGAGGCAGGCCTGAAAATCAGCGCCGGAAAAACTCTGAGACACGCTTGAACGTCGGCTCTGGATTGAGACTGTTCTAAGATAGCCAGTAGATTAAGTTTTAGAGTAGATAAGTAGGCAAAGGAAAGCACAAAAATCCATGTGAGTTAAATAGAGGTTTTGTATGCCCAGATAGGGTTAGCTGCAATATAGAGGGAAGCTAGTTGTAAGAGAACTGCAAGTTGGTAGAATATTTCAAGCTTTCCAAGCTGTTGTAATTTGAATATGTTTTGGAGCCATTTTCATTTGTGAATATAACAGAGAAGAATTGATTCAATGCATGTGTGAACATTGTTTTGCAATTCCCTGTTATTGTGTTTTTATGAATGAGTGAATCTCGTTATGGGTGGATGGAACTGTAAATGTTAAGTTTTCAGTTTCAATTGTTTCTCTTCATTTGAAGCTCTACAAGGTATGCATTGAGACAAAGGAGAATGTCGGGAGATCGGGAGGAATTCTCTATAAGAAATCCCTTGGATCTGAGCTATCGAGATCCCTTAGACGTAAGGAGTGCGCAGAAAATCGAAGTTGACACAAGACAAAACTCAGGAGAAATAACATGTTAGATAAGTGTTAGCGAGATCCAGGAATCCCAAATCTTAGTAGAGGTGAAGGTCGAAACCTTCGGAGACTTAGAAAATATTCTAATTCCAAAAGATCAAAGTTCAGGAGAGTTGGTGCCAAGATATTTAGCCAAGGTTAGTCGAGGACCTGAACGGATGGTGGAGAGCCTTCGAGGAGGAAGTGTCGATAGTCGTAATTCATTAGAGCAAGTGAAGTCGTGTGGAGGATAACGATGAGATTTATTCAACTCTCAAAGATTAGGAGGGATAAGAGTTGCTGATCTAGGACAGATCTGGACCGTTGGTCCATTTCGTTAAATCGGGTATCGGGAGTTGGGAGGATAGAAGTCCTTGACTTCCAAAACACTGAATCGTGAAATTGTGAAAATATCTGGACCATTATACCTTGAGGGTTGAGGACCGTATTTTTATTTCGTGAATCGAGTATCGAGAGTTGGGAGGACAGAAGTCCTTGACTTCCAAAACGCCGAATCGCGAAATCCTAAAATATTTGGGAGTTGGGACCCAATTCCTAGAGAAAGGTCATGCCGGTTGCATAGGAGCGAGGGCTAGCACTTTCTAGGCCCCTAGCTGGGTTTTGGTGTTTTGAGACTCGGAGGAGTCAAATGCCTTTCATCATAAAGTCCCGACATTGTGAATCGCGACACGCCTTTGTGATAGAGCTTATGGTCACAAGTGTGTGGTCACACGAGCAGAGGAAGGGGAGGAGTTAACCTCCATTAGCCCTCATTGGGTTTTTGGGACTCAGAGGAGTCGAGGAGTTGTTTCACAAGAAACCCCGAAGTCGTGAATCATGACATGCCTTTTGGACTAAGCCCATGGTCATGCCTGCGGTCACGTGGAGTGGAGGCGTGCACCTAGTGTTGGTTTGCATGAGAAAAACCTAGACAAGGACCTGTGGAATTAGTGTTAAAGGTTCCAGTTCGGAACCAGGAGAGCCATTTCGGCTTCTGAGTCAAATATCCTGACCAGGAGGTCGTGCAGCCCTTAGGAGAGATAGGGGGTCTGCATCAGGTGGTATCAAAGCATAAGTTATTCATCTGTAGACTTCAGGTGAATGAAAAAGAGAAAAGGAGGAGACAGAGAACTTGAAGTTGTACTCTGTGTGTGACAGACATTCAACACAATGCCGCCAAGGAGACAAGGAGAGTCACATTTAGCCAACCGTGTTGTAGAGAGGGAGATGCAAGAACTTCACGCAAGATTGGAAACAATGGAAGAATCACAGAGAAGAGAATATGATGTGGGGGACCTCGGTGATGTAGAAAGTGAAGAGGTTGAGGTTGAAGAAGCTATAGGAGAAGATGTTGTCGAATAACGCTTATTGAGAGCAGTTGTCAAATTGGGAGGCAGAGCTAAGATAGAGGTTCCCATGTATGAGGGAAATCTAGATGTTGAAGAATTGTTGGATTGGATAAGATCCATGGACAAACATTTCGACTATGAAGACATCGATGAAGAGAAGAAGGTGAAATAGGCAGTCACAAGGCTAAAAGGACATGCGACACTATGGTGGGACAAACTGCAAGCTGAGAGGAGAAGTAAATTAAAATAGAGGATAAAGAGTTGGGACAGAATGGTAGCCAAGTTGAAGGCTAAGTTCATACCCAAGGATTATTAGATCAACCTGTTCAGGAAGTTACAAAACTTGAGACAGAAGGGGATGACGGTTAAGAAGTACACCGAGGAGTTCTATCGGCTGAACATCAGAACTGGACAAAGGGAGAGAGATGAAGAAAAACTTTCCAGATATATAAATGGCTTGATATATGAAATCCAGGACGAGATAAACATGATGACAGTCAAGACTGTGGAGGATGCTTATCAGTTTTCACTGAAGGCAGAGGAGAAGCTGTCCAGAAAACAAAACTAGCGAGGAAGTGGTAAGAGTCTAGCTCCAATAAAAAATAAGGGAGTTACCCACAATAGAACACATCAGTCTAAGGATGAGGTTGAGAAACCACACAGTCACTCAGAACGAGGAGGAAGTTCCAGAGGAAGACAAGATGGTGGAAGAAACCCTTCTAGAGGAAGAGGCAGAGGAGGAATAAGGTGTTATGCCTATGGAAAGATAAGGCACATGTCTTGGGAATGTATCGAGAAGAATAAGGAAGGAGGAGAAGCTCACATTTTAGAAGTGCAGTGAAGAGATGTTGAAGCAAAAGGATCAGAGGATGGAGCATCCCTGATGTTGAGAAAAATTCTCCTAAAACTAGAGGCAGAAATTGAAAACTAGTGCAGAGAAACAGTCTCCTCGGGACAACTTGCAAGACTAAGGACAGAGTGTGCAAGGTGATCATTGACAGTGGGAGAAATGACAACCTATTGTCCATAGAGATGGTGGAGAAATTGGAGCTAAATATAACTACACACCCAAATCCATACAAGGTCTCATGGTTGTAAAAAGGACACCAGGTAACGGTTACTAAACAATGCCTAGTTGAAATTAAAATAGGAGGTTATAAAGATGAAATCCTATGTGATGTAATTCCCATGGACATGTGCCATATTATGTTGGGAAGATAGTGGAAGTTTGACATAAACGTCATTCATGATGGAAGTAAAAATACAAATACATTGAAGAAGAATGGTAGAACACATATGTTTTTTCCAATAGAAGAGAAGAAAGTGAAAGAGGAAGCCAACACCAGCATACTTCTCATGAGTGGTAAGGAACTCCTGAAAGAAGTCAAGGAAGAACAGAAAACGTAGTTTGTTGTGGTAAGGAAACCCAAAGTTATCCTTACAAGAACATCGATGGATGAGCTTCCTGAAGAAGTTCATGAGCTATTGGATAATTTTGTTGATATAGTGGCGGATGAGATGCCAAACTCATTACCACCCATCAGGAGTATCATTCATCATATCGACTTGATACCAGGAGCAATCCTGTTGAACAAAGCAACGTACATATTAACACCTCGAGAGAATGAGGAGGTGAAGATCCAAGTCCAAGAATTTCTAGACAAGGGTTTAGTTAGAGAGAGTTTAAGCCCATGCGTAGTACCAAACGTGTTGAGCCCAAAGAAGGATGGAGGATAGAGAATGTGTACAAACTCGAGAGCCATTAACAAGATCACCATCAGGTATAGATTTTCTTTACCAAGAATGGATGATTTAATGGATTTCTTAAGTGGAGCAAACTTCTTCTCTAAGATAGATTTGAAAAGTGGATATCACCAGATCAGGATGAGAGAAGGTGATGAATGGAAAACAACCTTTAAGACAAACAAAGGTCTGTATGAGTGGCTTGTTATGTCATTTGGATTAACAAATGCCCTGAGCACTTTTATGAGGCTGATGAACGAAATTCTAAAAGATTTCATTGGAAAATTTTTGGTTGTATATCTGGATGATATATTGATCTTTAGCAGGACTAAAGAGGAGCATTTGAGGCACCTAACATTAGTGATGAGGAGGCTACAATGAGAGAAGTTGTTGATAAATCTGAAGAAGTCCTTTTTTATGAAGACAAAACTCATTTACTTTGGTTTTGTGATCTCTTCAAATGAATTGAAGATGGATCCAAAGAAGGTGAAAGCAATCAGAGAATGGTCGTCACCAAAAAGCATGTTTGAGGTAAGGAGATTTCATGGATTAACAAGTTTCTATAGGAAGTTCATTAGAGACTTCAGTGGAATTTGTGCACCAATGATGGATAGAGTGAAGAAGAAGAACAAGTCATTTAAGTGGACAGAGGAAGCCGAGAAAAGATTCAAAATACTGAAGGAGAAAATAACAGAGCGACCAATTCTGGTCTTGTCGAATTTTGAAAAGACATTTCAGGTGAGATGTGACGCAAGTGGAGTTGCAATTGGAGCAGTCTTGAGCAAGACAATAGACCTATTACATATTTCAGTGAGAATATGAATGAGACCAAGAGGAAGTACTCCACATATGACAAGGATTTTTATGCCATAATTCAAGCCTTGAAGAAATGGAGGCATTATCTTGTGCCACAAGAATTTGTCTTGTATAGCAATAACCAAGCTTACAATTCATAACTAGACAAGAAAAATTGAATCAGAGGCATGGAAAATGGGTTGAATTTATGCAAAATTTTACTTTTGTCATAAAACATATTGTTGGGAATGCTAACAAGGTTGTTGATGCATTAAGCTGGAGATGTTTAATTCTGCAGGAATTCCAGGTGAAGACCTTGGGGTTTGAACACCTTAAGGATATGTATTGTGATGATACATACTTCAAGGGAGCATATGAAGCATGTACAAACCCTGTGTTGAGAGATAGAAGTCAGTGGATAGAGTGCATGATTTAGGAAGGACTTTTGTTCAAAGGAAATCAGTTGTGCATACCAAAATGCTCAGTGAGGGATAATCTTCTGAAGGAGAAACATAGTGGAGGATTGGCTAGACATTTCGACCATGACAAAACGTTTGCACAGTTGAGAAGTTCATACTATTGGCCAGGTATGAGAACAAAGGTGATAAATTTCGTGAACAAATGTAGAATCTGCCAACATGCAAAGGGGAAAATACAAAACATTGGATTGTATCACCCATTGCCAATACCAGAGAGCCCTTGGGATGAAATAAGCATGGATTTTGTGTTGGGATTTCCAAGAACACAAAGAGGATTTGATTCCATATTTTTGGTGGTGGATAGATTTTCAAAGATGGCACATTTCATCCCATGCCAGTAGACCAGTGATGCAACACATGTTGCAAATATTTTTTTCAAGGAAGTGGGAAGACTTCACGGTCTACCCAGGAGCATTGTCTCGGACAAAGACACAAAATTTGTTGGTCACTTTTGGAGGATGTTGTGGAAGAATATGGGGACATATTTTTCCTTCATCTCATCTTATCACCCTCAGACAGATGGGAAAAATGAGGTGGTAAACAAAAGTTTAGGAAATTTATTGAGGAGTTTAGTCACTGAGCATCATATTCAGTGGGATCAAATTCTGCCACAAGCAGAGTTTGCATACAATGACTCATCAAACAGGAGCACTGGAAGGAGCCCATTCCAAATATTATATGGAATGCAACCCAGGGGAGTGTTTGAGTTGAGAGACTTGGAACAGGGGGAGATTAGGAGCACTGGAGAAAAATATTTTGCTGCAGAGATGAAGAAACTCCATAGCCAAATCATAGGACAGTTGCAGAGTTCTAACTAGAAATACAAGAACAGAGTCGATCAACATCGCAGGGACCTTCAATTTGAAGTATGAGATCAGGTTTTGGCACATCTCAGAAAGGAAAGGTTCCCTAGAGGAACATATAACAAGTTAAAAATGAAGAAGATAGGACCATGTAAGATCTTAAGGAAGTTTGATGCAAACGCCTATGAGATTGAGCTACCAGATGGTGTGGTCATTGTTGATATTATGGTAGTTGCGGGAGGTATTTACCTCCACCTGTAAACCTGATGAGAATATAATATTTTGGGAAGCAAGAAGAAACCCTAATGAGTTGGCTAATAACCCTAGAAGACACGTCGTCTCAAGGAGATAACTTGTATTAGGTTATTAGCCTCTAAGAGAAGAAGTCAGCCAGAAAAAAATAATATATACTGAACAGACAGATACCCAGAATGAGAAGCCAGCGCAGGCAATTAGCCAGAATTACTATAAATACAGGAGGCGAGTCTTCATTCTGGCAGACAGTCTCATAATTGCAGAGCAGCACTTGTGCGCACTATAGTGCCCAGTTTTGTGCGCAAGTTTGGAGGAGAGCTGCCATTGCAGCTGTTGCAACTAGCAGATCACATTTGTCTTGGACTATCTCTTAGTTAGGGTTTGGACTATTTGATCATCTCTTGTTGGTGCGTTTTCCTTGGGGAAAGGTTCACTACCCTTTGCTTGGATATCTAGCCTAGGGTTTGATTCCGGAGTGATTCTCTGTCAAGTTTAAGGTGCTCGAAGGGTGGCCTCAGCCTATGGTTGGGTGACAATACTGATATTGTCAATGGTAAAATGAGCACATCCATTATATTCTAACACTTTATGGGCCCACTCCTCCTTCATTCAGTCTAACCGCTGGAAGGAAGCATAGTCATAAGGATATTAAGCTCATTGAAGAACTGTCACTAGGGTTTCTAGCAGGATTAGTCACCATAGCATTGTCGCTAGGGTTACTAGCAGATGCAATTGCAGAAACCCTAATCCTCTCATCGAGGCACCTTAAGTGAAGGGATTGACCTAATTTCTGGATAGTTTAGTGCACCCTAGCCTAGCACATCTCCTGGTACTCTTAGCAAGCCAAGACGTCAAGTTTGATTTTTTGGTCAGATCTAGGGTTGACCAAGTCAAAGAAGCCATGACTTACTCTATGAAGTTAGAAAACAAGTTAGACAGAGCTTCTAACTTCAGAGCGTGGAAGAAAAGGATTGACCTCATCCTTGCCAAGAATAAAATGCTAGATATCGTGAAAGGAAAGATCATGAAACAAGAGTTTGAAGAAGGAAAAGAGAAAGAACCGCAGAACGTTGCAGTTATGGAAAAGTTCAAAGACAGTGACATCAATTCCATGAGTATCATAGTGGACTCTATAAAGGACCACTTGATACCCTACATCTCCCATCTTGACTCATCGAAGAAGATGTACGATGCCCTAACAAA
>SNQJ01S0005170.1:212895-225828 GCA_010110895.2 Picea sitchensis | reverse complement strand
GACACATGAAATAAAGTAATCACAAAGCTCATTTATTAAATGGTATGATACACATATAACTACATAGTATTAACCTTTGGATTCGTATTCCAAGGTATCTTGGACTCCTGACAACTATTACACTATCACTTGATTGTTCGTATTTCGTCAAGTGAGGAATAATGTAACCCTAAGTGGATTAGGTTTCCAACAAAAAGTTTCAAAAGTTGTCAATGACCAATTGAAAACTAATTGAACAAAGTTAAAAGACTTATAATTTTTTTGTTTTCTTAGGCCAAGGAGTTAATCGGAAAATAACTCATTGATATGGAAATCAATCAAAACTAAGAATAAAAAAAATATTTTCAAGATAAGCAAGGAAACTAAAGAAAAGTGGTACCCAAATATTTGCAAATTTTTTTAGGGTGTGTTGTGGTCTCAACACTGCCTTGTGAGCCAACTTTTCGGGAACAAAGTGAGCAACTTTGGTTAATTTATCCACCACTACCATTATTGAATCATGTTCCATTGTTGTCTTGGTAAATTTAGTGATAAAATATATAGTAAAGTGTGCACATTCCTCATTCTATCTTCCTTTTGAGGGAAATATTTGTACAAATTATCTCCTTCACATTGCCAACATTTTATTGGTTGCCTCACCCTTATTCCCAAGGATTCTTCCATGTTAGGCCGACTCTGATTTGGCTAGTTTTGTCGATAGGTATCATGACTATTATTAAAGGAAGGAGGTTGAAATTCCTTCTTCTCTTCATCTTGCATGTCCTTTTTCTTCTCTCCAAGACTTTTGAAAATCTACTCTACCTTTTCTTAGGTCATACAAATATTTGGCCTTCCTACTTGTCTCTTCAAAAATAATAAGTTCATCAAATTGAATTTTATATTTGTAGAATGTAGGACAACCACTTACAAAACCTCTGTATTTTTTCCTTCTCATATTTAATATATCTAACATACCTCAATAGCTCCAAAAACATCTTCTCATATTATTCCATTGTCATATTTCTCAACTTGAGTTCAAAAACTTCCAGCATCTTCTTGTCATAGTAATGCTAAGAAAGATGTTTTTGTTGAAAATACTTCTTGAAACGCTTCCAATAAATTCTCCTCTCATCAATGTTCCTAAATTGCATCAATTTGTCCCACCAAATAGAATCTTCCCTTTATAGGTTGTATACGGTCATTTTGGCTTCTAGATTGGATGAATAATAATGTATTTGAAAGTTCTTCCTTATTCCCAGCAACCAAGTTTCAACAAGCTCTCCCATATTTTTCATACCATCAAAGTTTGGTGGCTTGACCTTCCTAAGTTTTCTTCGCAATTGGTTTTTCCCATACCTTCTTTTTTTATGTTTGAATGGAGACACTTCTAGGTTGCTCTATGATTCTTCATATACATATGGATTCCTTGTTGAATTTGATGGTGAGTAATGATTTCTTTGAGATATGGTAGCACTTATTAAGTGTATGGATATTCCATGGTTTTCTCTTCTTGAATGGACTCTATCGTATTCCTCATGCCTTGAAATTGATCCATTCTTCTTCTTTTTTTGCAAATGATTTAAGATTTCTAGTAGTTGAATTCTCTATTGATTTTGCTCCTCTTGATATTTCAACATCCTCTCATTATCATCTCTACAACTTTACACCTCCATCTTCAAGATCCTTATAATTTCTACTAACTCTAATGATTCCATTATCTTCCTATGTTCATTATATTATATCTATTATATGCTAATATTCATGCCTCTAACTTCTTTTTCATGGATGTAAGGTATTTTTCCATCTTCTATGTCTCCTCTTCAATAATATTCTTCAAATCTATTATTAACTTGTCCTTGATGTAGCTCTAACATTGCAAGAAGTGTGCATACCAATAAAATTGTTAGATACATCTCAATTCTAGGTTTGTAGCATTTTTTTTCAAATGTTAGTAATTGTGCACTTTATCAATTTAGAAAATCAAGGCTACTACCCTCATTCTTCTCAAGTTCTGAAGAATTCTAAAGCACTTGTCTAAGATTCGAGCTATCAAATGTATTCCCCTCTGAGTTATCCTTCCAATGACTACAACCATACACAATTTGTGAATCTAAGATGTCAATTATGGCTCTATGCAGTCCTTTCTCCTCATGCACATTTTTCAAACACATATCTTGCAAATTACATTTTCCCAGAATTTTCATAGAGTTAACTCTGATATTCAGGAACTTCTTCATTTATGTCTCCATAATCTTACCCAAATACTCTAACAACCTTCCAATCTGGTGATTATAACACTTACTTCAACATTTGCAAGATTCAAGCACTATTTTCCCTAATTATTCTCATAGAGGAATTTCATAAAACACTTGCCACACACACTACAATTTCTTCATATCAAACTAACTTATGGCCCAGATTGGACCAATGTTGTAAATAGTAGCTCTAGTACCATATTGTAATGTGCCTAATAGCCTTTGTGCACTTTGAGAATAAGGGTACTATTTTAACCACCCAAATTCACACTAATTTTTTCTCTATTACCATATCTCATTGTTTTGTTATTAACTAATTACCATGTGATGGTATGACAATACATATTTATGCAACATAATGAAAGCATTCAATTATCCATGAGACCATAATTTATAAATCCAAGCTAATATAAGCAGTCAGAACTATCGAACTATAAAATAATTCAATCCATGGCTAAAACCATATTAATAATTCATCATTAATTGAGCACAATTCATAGGTACATTCATGAACACATATCTATCTGGAATGTTTGCATTAACTAGCTACATAAGAAGGATGTTCCACCCAACCATAGGCTCATTTTTGCACCAATTATATATGCAATAGAGGCCACCCCCGAGCTAAGGCTATGAATCCACAACGGTGAACTCTTCTTATGGATAACTCTAAATCTCTTCTCACAACCCAATTGCCAAGTTCATAGTCAATGTTTACTCCTAAAACAGACCCAATTCCCAAACCTATTTCCCCATTAGCCTACACAACCCAAGGAATGGGATCCCTTTCTCTTCTCAACATTCCCTCAAGCTATCCCCGAGGTGTAGGACAATCAGTGATAAAGTGTGTTGTTAAGTCACTCTGTGATGTTAAAGTCACCGGTTTGAAACCTATGGGGACAAAAAATCCAATCATGTTAAGCGTTGGTGTGGCTCACGCCGGGTGCGATCCCTGGGTGATTTTGACAGCTTATATGCCCCTGAGTCGCGGTTTCTCAGCCATAGGCTAGTCCCACAGGTCACGGACAAACTAGAAAACAAAAAAAATCATTCCCTCAAGCTATCCCACTTCCCTCTATGGCTCTAGTATAGGATGGCCAAGAAATCTTACTATTGGGATTCTAGGGGTTATCAATTGTAGAAAATTTCTTCAATGAAAATTGTTATCACTCTATATAGTCATAATTCTCTCATAATTCATGGTTTTATCTTTCCATAGTTTGATTATATTAAGCACATGACAATTTGCTCAAAGAAATGTCTCCCTATTTCCCCAATTGAATGATATTTTGCATGGTAATTCAAACTCTTAATAACTTAAGATCTCCATTATTTTGAATGGCACACAAAACATTTGAACTATTTCCTCAAAACCTTCTACAAAATGATAGTTTGCTTGCATGGTGAAAATGTATAGCATAATTTCCATGGCATGAAGGAACCACGTATCCTTATAGAAACCCATGTGTCTCCTTCATGCACTAACCTTCCAAAGGATTAATAAAACATCTATTAATTAATAATCAAGATACACAATTAAAGTTGCACATACTTTGGGTTAAGTCACTCATTAAGGTCCTTTCTCTTAACCTACTCAAGCTCCCTTGTATTTCCCCTCTTGTGGAGCCATAGCCCCCGTTTTTTTTTCCTTCTCTTTTGTAGCCTATGATGTACTTTTTTTTATTAGCATTAATGTACATATTACATATTACATCGTTTGGGTTTTATCCATTCATCATATACATACACAATATTGATCTAAAAATCAAAACTATGGTATTACATGATTGGACTTCCAATGCATTTTTTGAGGCCTTACTGTGCGATTTTTGTGATTCTGACATCTTATAAAGAGCTTCAAGACTTGACGATAAATTATTTTTTAAATGATCTAAAGAAGAAAAAAAATGAAGAAACGAGTGAAAAGTTGTGGTCCCAACAAGCTTCCCCTTTTTTCATACAACTTAGCTCCTATAGCTCAATATGCACACTCAACCCTAACTTCATGTTAGGGTTATAGTTCTTGCATCTCATGTTTTTTGTCTATTAAGGTTTTGGCATGATGATTAATTGTAGCTTTAAACTCTTGTTATGGGATTTTTATGAATGATAAGTCAAGAGTAGATTTCTACATGATACACGTGAATACAAATCTTTAACTAAATTTTATTAAATAATATACAAGTTTATATAATTGTTACGTCAAGAAAACTAGCATGCTTCTAAGAACAATGAACATGTAGCTCAACAAGCTTTGAAATAAAATCTCAACTTATTACAACAATAAAATTTGTTAAAAATCAGATCTAATAACCATGATAATAGGAAACCAAAGAACAACCTATGACTATGTATCCTACATTGATTTTCACATACAAACAACCTCTAACAATCACACACAAGCAAAATATAATAGTTAAATATCCCTTTCATAGTATTATTTATTTACTTTGAAATGGGTTTTTATTGAAAATTTGGTTATACAAAAATTATAAATTTTTATATAACTAAAAAGAATTCATTAAATTATAATATTATTTTAAATATCTAAATTTAATAAAAAAAAAAAAAAAATTATGTATGATTAAACTTCCACCATGTTCAAAATTTTATGTATTCTAAAAACAACATTCCTAAAAATTTTACTAAATCAAAATCTACTCTAATAATCTAAAATTTAATCAAAATTGATAAAAACTCAAACTTTATATATCATGAAATTCCAATAACTATACAAAAATTAATTACAAAATTGAACAACTCCATTCAAATTAGTTGATCTATCCATGTATTTATAATCCTAACTTTTTATAACAATTTAAAACTAATGTAAACCAAAATAAAATGCACTGTGCACTAAAACTTTATTTTATATAAAGTTTGAAATTTATATATTCAAATATTCTATTACATTAAAAACATAATATTAAATTAACATGGATTAAGAGTAAGTATACAAATTTATTTTAACAAAATTTGTGTTTTAATTTCGTGGAATGAGTGGGTGATTAAAGTTAGAAGAAAAAGGAAAATTAAGATATTATAAGGATGTAATCAACCCTAATTTAGAAAATCAGAATTATCTATTTGTTTTGTCGTAAAGAAAAAAATAAGCATTGTTAAAATAAGAACAAATTCTCACAAGCTTCATAGTGAAAATGGACGTTGGTCAATTCCTAAAACGTCATGAGATGAAAGAGACACTGTCACATTTGTCCAGCCTATACCCATATTAGATCTCATTTTCAAAATATTTGTCACACTACCAATCTTCCAAAGCTCTTAACTCAACAAAAGTATGGTGATCTTGGAAAGCTTTTCTTAATGCTTTTCGAGCATAGAAACAAAATTCTAAAGAATCGCAAGTGATCACTTACTCTCTTAAAGTCTGATAGACCAATTCGATCTTAATAAACATTAATAATCATCATCAAAATGAAAATATATTATACATCGTGTCACATAAAATTATAATTTAAAAAAAATAAAAATAAAATAAAAAAATATGTACTCCATTAAAATATAAATAATAATTTAAAATTTTAAAAATGTATTTACTTAATTAAAATATAAATAATAATTTAAAAATTAAAAATGTGTTTACTTAATTAAAATACAAATAATAATTTATAAGTTTTAAAAAATATAATTAATATAAAAATAATAAATTATTATATAAATATTTAAAGACTTATTAATACATGAATATTATATTATTTAAGAATTTCAAAATAAAATATCTTTGCTCTTCCTCGAGTCCTTCCTTCTGCCCGTTGTACCTCTTTCCTGTTGCACCGCCCCTTCCCTTCCCGTCTCGTACCGTACCGTGCATGTTGGGTCGCTGTGGCATGGTGTGATGTTTACTCGGTAACATGCGATGGGGAACTCTCTCCCTTGGGTATGGATTGAATGGGGACATCTCTTTTCTCATCTGTCTGACTTGGCGGACTTGGCAGGTTCCTTACGCATAACAATTTAACTCATAAAAATCAAAATCAAAATAGCATGTTATTATATAAAATTTAAATATTTTTTAATATTATCAAAATAACATGTTATAATATAAAATTTAAATGTTTTTCAATATTATGATGATGATGGTGGAAAGAAAAAAATCAACATTATTCAAATAAAAGAAAACTCTTATAATATGGAAAGCACTCATTACAACCTTAATATGGACATCATGTTTCTAAAATCAACCTTCTCTCACATCTCTTTTAAGCATGTTTACACAGATATGAACTTTGAAGTATACATGTTATCTAAGCATGGAGTGGCATTGGAAAATGGGATTTGGAAGATCACCGACAACACTCTTGCACACTCCTTTGAATGTATTCATGCTCCTTGGTTCTAAGTTTATTTTTCTTACTTTAAAGCTATGTGATTAGTATCTCTCTATGGAAATGAATGTTGAGTACCTACATGAAGATTGGTTGAACTTTCTTAGTAAAGAAGACTATACTTTATTGAAAATTTTGATGAGAATTGTATATGATGTTTCATTAGTATAGTTGTTAGTCTAGGATTTCATTTTTGAAACAAAACTTTGGAACTAGAGTCTTTTGACTAAAGCTATAGGGATGTAAAGGTAAAGTTGAATGCTTCTCAACATCTACCACGATAATTTTGTTTTTATAAATAAAATTACTAGATTTTTTTCCATGGAAAAAAAACAAAAAAAGAAAAAAGAACAAACTCCCATGAGCTCTATAATGAGACATGGCCTTGGACAATTCCTAAAACATCGTGGGTCAAAATAATTTGTCATCTTTGTGACACTAAGAGAGTTGCATATGAAAAGCACTTTCTCTTAGAATGCCCAACATACACTCACATTAAATCACAATTTCAAAATATTTGTTACAATACTAACCTTCCTAACTTTTTAACTTATCAAAAATATGGTGATCTAGGAACGCTTCTCTTAAAACTTTTCAAACACAAAAATAAAATTACAAAGCAAACTAAATAATTCCTTACCTTTCTTGAGATCCTATAAATTAATTTTTATTTCACTAACATTAACCATTAACATTATCATAATCATTATACAATTTAAAATTCCCCAAATAAAACATCTAAAAATTTAACCCCATCTAAGAAAATATACTAAAATCATAAAAAAAAAAACACACACATTCTAAACATGATAACATATATGTTATAACATAGGTTTAAATTTGATTAACACCATGCCAACGCAAAAAATAAATCTATATAATCATATATGTTATAACATAAGTTTAAATTTGATTAAGACCATGCCAACTCAAAAAATAAATCTATATAATCAATATTTCTTATAAGATTAGCTCTAATCTTATTAAAAGAATAGAGAATATATATTTCTTATAAGATTAATTCCAATCTTATTAAAAGAATATAGAATATTTTTTTTTGAATGAATTAAAAATAGATGAATTTAATTTTTCAAAAAACTATAGTATCTATAAAAAAAAAAAATTACCGAATTAAAAAAAATATTCTCGATAACTTTGTCTTATTAAATCCTCCTCATTTGCCTTATCCTAACCTTGCTGAACTAGTTTAGTAGTTGCTCCAAACTTGCATATATTTTTGTAATGACTCTAAAGTTGTCATTGACTTGGTGGAGGCTTATCTTAATTTAAACTAGAATTATTGCATGTGCCACCCAATTATTGGAGTGTGTATTCAGCCGTAGATAAGCCATAAGAAGCACTTTTAAAGTATGGATCAGGTGGGACCGTTTTATAATAATGACAAAATAACTCCAGGTTTGGAGCAGTACATAAGTTGGTTGTCTAACCTTATCCTTGATGTCATTTAATAGCTATATAAAGTGTCGACATCCATCGAATGCATTAGGTAAAGGTAAAGTTGACCGTTAGAATTAATGTGCGCTTTAAAAATTGAAAAAATTGTGCATATAACAAGGAAAACATATAATATAATATTGGTATTTATTATTATTTTTCAAAGTGATAAAATTTATCATAATTTATTTGTGATTTAGTAATAAATTTAGTCATCATTATTGAGCTTATTATTAGTGAGTTTATTTATCATCTATATTTAAGAAAAAACATATTATTTGAAATGGTTATTCATTGGTAATCACTAAGGAGGGTACACTTTCATTTTTGCAAGATGTTTTTAGATCTTGGGTCGTTAACTTGTTTCTTTAAGATCGAGTAAAATGAGTTCTTAGTCAATCAAAAACATTTTTAGATCTTAATCAGGGATTAAAAGGCGGTTTCAACCTAGATAGTAAATGTAGGAAAATGAGTTTTTAGCCAATCAAAGGCACTTTTTGATCTTAATTAGGGACGAAAAGACAGTTTCAACCTAGATAGTAAATGTGGGGAAACAAGTTCTTAGCCAATTAAAACACTTTTAGATCTGAATGGGGGACTGAAAGGAAATTTAGACCGAGATAATAAAAGCAAGAAAGCTTGTATTCCCTTGTGGTCATAGTTGAGCCTATCTTTAATGGAGTAATGTACTTTTTAGTAACATTAATAATAATAATAATCAAATTGGTGTAGGGGACCCCTTGTTTTTTGGGGCAAGGACCCCCTCACTGCAACGATTTGACTGATAAAGACTATACCCTACCACTTTACATTTGAACTTGTGATCTCTTAAGAGAAAACACATGTTCTTAACTATTAAACCCACTCAATTTATATAATTTAACCTCTAATCTAATTGGAAAACAAACATTTATTTATACACGTACAATATTATTAATAATATTTATATTTATAAGATATACTATAATATTATAAAATAAGATTTTTGAAAATAATGTCGATAAAATATTTAATATTTGAATGCAAATAGAATCTGAAATGAATGGTTTAAAAGATATGATACTTTATCAAAGTTTTGTAAATAATAATAAGTTAAATCATATTAAAATAGATGACATTTTCAAGAAATCTTAATTATCGAATATAAGACTTAAAAACTATGATTGAAACAATGCCACTTGTTTATTTTTAGAACATTTATTCATGTAATGTGTTAGTATACTATTCAACCTATTATTAAACATTATTGCTTATGAAAGTTAGAGCTATCTGATTTTATAATAATTTTCCTTTTAATTACCATAAATTAAATATATAATAGGTTAATGTTTTCATTAATGCAAAACTATATCAAATTTGTAATAATCAGATGGATTCAAAATAGCGTCAAATATTTAAGAACATTATTCCACCATATACAAAACGCGGATCCTGATAGAACTTTCATAATGTCTAAATTTTTTATCATATTTCTATTAGATTTATTATAAGAAAAAAATCATTTTATTATAAAATTAATTTATTGTATAAAAATAAATTGAAATAAATAATTCAAATATTAAATATAATTTTTTTCACTTATATATATAATATATTTTTGAGCAGTTAAATTAGTGTGGTTATATATATAATATATTTTCGAGCAATTAAATCATTATGTTTAGAAGATTTTTTTGTCTCACAAACTAGAAGGTTTCATATATTAATTTGGTGTTTTTCTTAATCATAATCTTAAAACACACATATAATAGAGCTTCCTAGTCAATAACTTACTATTAAAATAATAATAAAATTAAACTAAACTTTATTAAAATGATTCTTAATATTTTTTCATTTTCTATAATTTTTTAAAAATACTTTTATTTTTTTCAATATTTTTAAAATACATGTTGAGAAATTTTTAAATAAAAGTGAATTACAATATTAACACTAAATGTCATAATTTCAATCCTTACTTCAAGGTGCTTCATCATTTCATTATTATGTCATAAATCCATTATCTCTCAACCTTGCTTAACATACACTTTAAAGTATACAAAAGTATAAATATAATATAATATTAAATGGAGTGGATTAATAAATGATAAATTCAACTCTTATGTGAAGTTATTTGTTTTTATTGGTTAAAATTTATCTTTATTTATCATTTTTTTTCAAAATTCTTAAAATACATAATTTTTTATTTATCATTTTTTTTCAAAATTCTTAAAATACATAATTTTTTAAAGAAAAAGTTCTATAGTCAAAATTTTCATTAATTATAACTTTGACATATTCATTTATTTATTTATTAACTTTGCAAATTTTTTAACTGCAATACTTAAACATTATTTTTATTATGTTATGAAATTATTCTTTATATATTACATTTTTTATTATTGATAATTTATCAAAGAAATGAAAAGACTATATAAAATAGATAATTTAATATTATGTTCTTATCGATTTTGAGAAAAAATAAATATTAGTTTTATTGTACTAGTTGTTGTTAACTAATTAGTGATGATTTTTTTTTAAAATAAAATTATTGTATTACCTTGCCTTAGCAAAAACATAAATGTTTGAGTATACACTATAGCATGTCATTTGTTCTGCCATCGCAATGGAAACTAGAATGTGTGGACAAGACAACTGTTCATTGTTCCTAAACCTTAAAAAAAAAAGACAATTGTCAACAAACAAACATGGGGACTTGCCACCTGTTCTGCCACAAGCATAAAAACTAGAACAGACGATGGGCTGAGTGCCCCGACCAACTATCGATCCAGAACTAGAGTATGTGGTGTGCAAAAACTTAACAATTAGACCAAAGAAAAAACTTGTAAGAGCACTAGACATGGGACGAACCCGGGCGTTCATTCTGGCAAAGTCGGAAGACGAAAGGCTGGCAGCAAGTCGGGCATCGAATCTTCTCAGACTCGCTTGAAAGGGAATCATACCAGATGTCCAAACACTTGTTGAGGGTACATTACCAGTGCTACTACTATGCCAAATCCTTGCGCATCTCGACGATCAAGACCATGTGGTATTCTGTAATCCTGTAAGAGTTGGGAGTCGGGTGAGCTTGTTCATTAGCTTCATTGTCTGCCTCATTTGCTCCAGGGTCTTCATCCATGGTAGCAGTGGCGAAATCATTTGCAGTGGCGGAATCTGTGGCAGGGTCCTCTTCCATAGTGGCAGTGGAATTTTGTCCCGACTGTTCCTCCTGAAGCAGGATTTCCTCTTCCACAATGCAGCCTGTCTCGGTTGGCTCCTAGAAAGGGGTGGTGGTGCAAGTGGTCGGTCGATGCTCCAAGGCGGTTGATGGCAGGAAAGGCAGAATTTCCTCCCAGTTGGGAGAAATTTCTTCTTCCACCGGGCAGCGTGTTGGCATATTTATTACGGGCAAATAGAAGGCAGAGTATTTGTTTGTCATTGATGGAAATCTCAGCCCAATGATGACGAAAAAGAGAAAGTGGCAAGACCAGTAGCGCAACAATGATCGCATGGCAAGATCAGAAGCATAAACTCCATTTCGGAGTTTCGGATACCGGGAGTTGGAGGAGTCAAGGAAGCAACTCATAGTAGAAAATCGCGAAATGCGAAACCAAGACTTAATCTCCATTTCGGATTTTCGGATACCGAGAGTTGGAGGTGTCAAGGACACTCACGACTAGAATGATGAAATCACGAAATGCGAAACCACGACTTAATCTCCATTTCGGAGTTTCGGATACCGAGAGTTGGAGGTGTCAAGGACACTCACGACAAGAATGATGAAATCGTGAAATGCGAAAGATCAGAGCATCAACAAAGACTCCATTTCGGATTTTAGCAGACCGGGAAATCAAAGATCAAAGGAACTTTAACCTTTGAAGTAGCGAACCCCGAAATCTCAAAACAGACACATCAACAAACCACGTCAGCTAAGGACACGTGGCACAATCAGGCAATGAAAAGTGTCAAGCTAATTCAACATTTCAGGCACATGTAAGTCACGAATCAGAGTGACACATGGCAGCTATTTGGCACGTGTCAATCCACATGTGACGTCAGCAAGTTTACGTCACATCAAAACTTTCTATTTCGGGGTTTTTACATAGCAAGCAGAAACTCCACCATCACGAAGTCTCGAACTCCGAAATGCCAAAAGGGACTATTGTAAGTCTCGAAAACCCGAAAGGCAAAACTTCGAAATCCCGTCAACCGTCCATCTCAGTGGGTTATGTGAACCGTCCGATCACTTCAGAGATTTTGTGATCATGAATTTTATAATGTTGGAGCCACGATGACTCGAAGGGAAAAAAACCTTTTGGTGTAGGCTGTGGTCACCG
Organism: Picea sitchensis; assembly: GCA_010110895.2. NCBI lineage: Eukaryota > Viridiplantae > Streptophyta > Pinopsida > Pinales > Pinaceae > Picea > Picea sitchensis. The sequence continues at coordinate 213,480 of SNQJ01S0005170.1, read as the reverse complement.
TCATTGGTCATGTTAGAGGAAGGAGCTAGCACCAAGCTAAGCTCCTTTTCGGCGATCGTAACATGAAGAGTTGAGACTCTTCACCACAGGAATGCCGAAATGCTGAAATTCCGAAATGTGAAATGGCGAAATCAACGCGAGACCCTGTGCTTGTAATCCAACGGTGTTGGATACTTGGAAATCTGATCGAAGGGATATTGTTGCTCTTCATGATTAATTGTTCAGTTACGATTCAGTTAGCAAAACCGAATCATGGTTCTTAGACGGTTGGCGTTTCAGTTGTTGAAGCGTTGTTCTAGGGATTTGAGGGGTAACTAAAGAGGTTGTAGTGTATAAAAGAAACACACAGTGACTGTGCAGTGTTGGTCATTCTGAATGAAAAATGAGTTGAACTGTAAGAAAGGGAAAATTACAGTATGCGCAGTGTGAGACCGACAGTATGCGCAGTGTGAGATAAAACTCAGAGATGAGTAACAGATGAGGAATAGACAGAAGAAAGAGCAGAATTGTAGAACATCTTGAAGCATAGAAGAATTGCAGAACAGCTTGAAGCATAGCAGAATTGCAGAACAAACAAAGGAAGAG
>SNQJ01S0005170.1:192834-205236 GCA_010110895.2 Picea sitchensis | reverse complement strand
TATGTGTGATTGATGCTCATTATTTATGTTGTTCATATTATGTATAATATTGATGGTCACTTGATGAAAGATTAAAAATGGCTTAATAGACTTAATATTGTTTAAGCATAGTAACAACTGATTCACCCACCCCCCGTCTCAGTTGCCTTAGTAATTTCAACACAGCATCCATGGAGACCCTCTGTGCTTGAAGGATGGGGATCTCATTGAGCCTCTTCATACTAATTATAACCAGAATAAGGTGAGTGGTCCAAGTTGTTGCCTGGGATGAGAGCTAAAGAGGCTAGTCCCGGGCATTTTTGTCTGCCAAACTGGTTGTAATAGGCTGGCCCTCGTCGGGGCTTTCCTCTCTCGCGAGGCATGGCTAAGCAGAGAATAGGGCGAATGGTATCACTAGTGGTGTGAGTCAGGGCGTGGAGAAAAACAAGTAGAATGAGACTATGAACAGTGGTGGAATGCCCGATATAGAACCCCCCACAGGAAGAAAATACCAGGAGGACGGAGGATTTGATGGATCTGGTAGCCATTAGTGCAGGAGTAATAGAAATTACTAGTTTCATACTGATGTCGAGGAGTCGAGCCTAAGTCTCCATTAAGGCCCGACGCACTAAACCTTGGCATTCTTGTAAACTAGAAATCGCGACTGTACAAGGGAGGAGGGTGGCAGTGAGGGGCTTTAACTGCCCTCATATCCATCCCATCTGGTGACGTGTGTACTCCAAGTGTCACCCCTTCCAGGGAATTAATTAGTGATGATTATTTTCATTGTACATTTCAATTGAATTATGAAAAATTATATAACTTTACACCAATTTCATATCTTTTAATGAAAATAATGTGTTCATATCATTTAATGAAAATAATGTCAAAAATAAAATAAAAATGGGAAGAATTTTTTATTTATGATAAATAAGAAATTTAAAAAAAAATTATAACAATAAAATTAATAAAGCAATGAATATAGAATATAACTCATAGTAAATGTAAATTAATTACTTTAATCTAATAAAAATATAATATTGAAAATCGCATTTTAGATTTTAGATTTGATTTTATATTCATTCGATATATATTACATATAATTTTTGAAAATCACATTTTAGATTTGATTTTATATTCATTGGATATATATTTTGTTGGAGTGTTTGTGTTGGGATATGTAACTCCAACTTGTCTTTGGTGTGATCATATTGTGATTATTATTGAGTTTATTGGTCATTATTAGATAGTGTTCTAGTCTCTACTAGAAGGAGTTTGTTCATAGCTTTTAGGAGGTTGTTGAGGCCTAGATGGTTTGAGAGATTCTCTCCAACTAATTAGCTTCCTAGTTTGGTGTGAGATTGAGATATTTCATCAATCGTGGATCAAGATAGTTTGTCTATCTTGAGACTATGATTATTGTATTAATACGTACTATATGTGTTGATTAATATAGAACTCAACACAATTTTGAGTTTCTGTAATGTTTTATACTCTCCCTCTCTCATTTCCCAATATGGTATCAGAGCTCTATTGGGCATGATTCCTTCATAGGAGGGCCCAGGGAAATCGAAGGGAAATGGAATCCTATGAATGTTAATCTGTTGTAGGAGTATATTAGCAATGAGCATAAGTAGAGTAGATATATTTAGTGATTGTTGTTATGTGTTTGCAGTAATGTGTTTAACTTGTTTGAGTTTTTCCATTTGTATGTGTTTGTGTTTGTCCATTTATACATGTTCATTGGTTTGGAGGGTGACTCATTCGATAGATCCCAAGCATAGTTTGGGACGAAAGAAGATTCAGTGTTGGTGGCCAATTGTGGAGGGATCTAGCAGAAGAGGATCGTGGAGCCATTGAAGTGCATGAGGGCTTCCAGGAAGTGTGTTTGCTGACCTCAAAACAAAGTGACAGGAAGAGGATTCAAATATATGGATTCATTGTTGGAGTGATCTATAGTGTATCTTTATGATTGGACATATGAGTCAAACTGATCACTTAACCCAAAGTGAGAAATCATATATGTGAAGGTGGTGAAAATATTTGGCCATGGTTAAATTAAACGTAATTTCAAATTTCTTTGGAGTTTGTAAAGAGTAACATATTAATCCTACTCAATTTCATATGTGATGCATTGTTAGAATTGAATAATCTAAAAATTGCAAGATGAAGTGTGGAAACTCCAAAGAAGTGCAAGTAAATGTTTTGGAATTAGTAGCATTTAGATTGAGCATAGCTAACTCAATATGAATGTAGTGGTTTTGTTAGAATTAGCTACTCTAACAAATCAGAGGTGAATCCAAGACAATGAAGGTCAAAGACGTAGATGAAGACTCCAACATGTGAACAACTCCAGATGAGGAAGATGATATTATCTCTTGTTGACGAGTTAAAATCCTGCTTGGTAACATTTTGTAATGTAAAATCATTCCTTAGTCTACTTTGTAAAGGAAAGTTGTTGGAATAATAAGTAGGAAGAACAAAGATGTTGTTCTGGAACAACAGAGAGATTAGTCCAAGGGAAGTTGGTGACAATAACAGAAGTGTGGAAGCAGCAGAAGTGCAAAAGTAGAAGAAGTGCAAAGGCAACAAGATGATCGTGGACAAACAAGGTGAATTGTGTTAAATAAAACAGACTCATAACACCATGTTAATATGAGTCACACATTGTTGTAGCAAGTCTAAGATGTAATTTTTATTATGATGTATTGGTCCTAGAAATGTTTGATTATGTACTTGGTATCTCCATGGATGGAGTTTGTAATTTATGTACCTGCATCTATGTAACATGTAAAGGGAATATCGATGTAAGACTTGACTAGGCATGCATACCCCTTTTTCATGTATCCCTATTGATTTGTAATGTAGAACCTCTATTATAGAATTCTATAACACTTGAGTAAGCCATGTCACAGGTCAGATACATGCTCTATGAGTGGACCATGTTGGTTGTGAAATATGGGAGGTGCCTAGAAAACCATGAGTTTTACATTCGGGGGGAGTTCATCAATAAGTTGAATGAACCATGTATTTGAAGGGAATCCTACTAAACCGACAGTTGCAGCAGCTGATGACCCATTCATTTAGGTGGATGGTTGTCTCTTTATATGGACTTTGGCAGTTTGGTGATGCATGATTGGGGTACTAAAAGAAAGTACTAGGTAGGACTAGACATAGACTTTGTTTATCAAGTGGTGCTTCATTTCAAAGGACTTGGTGATGATGAAGACCTCACCTAATGATTGTAAAAACAAGTAGTCGTTAAGGGGGAGTATTGGGATATGTAACTCCCACTTGTCTTTGGTGTGATCATATTGTGATAAAGTACTAGGTAGGACTAGACATAGACTTTGTTGATTAAGTGGTACTTCATTTCAAAGGACTTGGTGATGATGAAGACCTCACCTAATGATTGTAAAGACAAGTAGTCGTTAAGGGGGAGTGTTGGGATATGTAACTCCCACTTGTCTTTAGTGTGATCATATTGTGATTATTATTGAGTTTATTGGTCATTATTAGGTAGAGTTATAATCTCTAAGAGAAGGAATTTGTTCCTAGATTTTAGGAGGTTGTTGAGGCCTAGTTGATTTGAGAGATTCTCTCCAACTAGTTAGCTTCTTAGTTTGGTTTGAGGTTGAGATATTTCCTCAACCGTGGATCAAGATAGTTTGTCTATATTGAGACTATGATTATTGTATTAATATGTACTCAATTTTTTTATTAATAGACCACTCAACACAATTTTGAGTTCGTATAATATTTTCTACTCTCCCTCTCTGATTTCCCAATATGGTATTAGAGCTACACTGGGCCTCACTCACTCATGGGAGGGCCCGGAGAAATCGAATGGAAATGAAATCCTATGAATGTTAATATGATGTAGGAGTAGATTAGCATAAGTAGAGTAGATAGATTAAGTGATTGTTGGTATGTGTTTGCAGTAATGTGTTTAATATGTTTGTGTTTGTCCATCTATACATGTTTCTGTTTGTCCATATGTACGTGCTCATTGGTTTGTAGGGTGCCTAGTTTGATAGATCCCAAGCATAGTTCAAGTCGAAATAAGATTCAACACTGGCGACCAATTGCAAAGGGACCTGGAGGAAGAGGACCATGGAGCCATTGAAGCACACCGTGGTTTCCACAGTATTTGAGGAGGTGTGCATGTTGATTCATCTAAGCATGAAACCTAAGGTGCAGGAAGTGGAATTAAGTGAAGAGGAAGAGTTCCTCATCATTTCCAGTGATGGTCTCTGGGATGTCATCAATAATGAGTCGCATGGATTTCGAGGAGAGAGCTCATGTTGAGCAACAATCCCCAACATTGTTGCAAAGTGTTGGTCATCGATATGCTCTGTAGGAATTCAACTAATATCTCATAGTCATTGCTCGTTTTCCGCTTGGGAAACTGGTGACAATAACAGAAGTGTGGAAGCAACAAAAGTGAGAAAGTAGCAGAAGCAACACGATGATCGTGGACAAACAAGGTGAATTGTGTGAATTGTGTGAATTTTGTTAAATAAAATAGACTCATGACAGGATGTTAATATGTGTCACACATTGTTGTAACAAGTATATGATGTATTGGTCCTAGAAATGTCTGATTATGTACTTGGTATCTCCATGGATGGAGTTTGTAATTTATGTACCTGCATCTATGTAACATGTAAAGAGAATATTGTTGTAAGACTTGACTAGGCATGCATACCCCTTTTTCATGTATCCCTATTGTTTTGTAATGCAGAAGCTATATTATAGAATTCTATAACACCTTGAGTGAGCCATGTCACAGGTTGGATACATGCTCTATGAGTGGACCATGTTGGTTGTGAAATCTGGGAGGTGCCTAGAAAACCATGATTTTTACATTCAGGGGGAGTTCATCAAGAAGTTGAATGAACCATGTATCTGAAGGGAATCCTACTAAACCAACGGTTGCAGCGGCTAATGACCCATACATTTAGGTGGATGGTTGTCTCTTTATATGGACTTTGGAAATTTGGTGATGCATGATCGAGGTACAAAAAGAAAGTTCTAGGTAGGATTATACATAGACTTTGTTGATCAAGAGGTGTTTCATTTCAAAGGACTTGGTGATGATGAAGACCTCACCTAATGATTGTAAAGACAAGTAGTCGTTAAGGGGGAGTGTTTGGATATGTAACTCCCACTTGTCTTTGGTGTGATCATATTGTGATTATTATTGAGTTTATTGGTCATTATTAGGTAGATTATAGTCTCTAAGAGAAGGAGTTTGTTCCTAGATTTTAGGAGGTTGTTGAGGCCTAGTTGATTTGAGAGATTCTCTCCAACTAGTTAGCTTCCTAGTTTGGTGTGAGGTTGAGATATTTCCTCAATCATGGATCAAGATAGTTTGTCTATCTTGAGACTATGATTATTGTATTAATATTTACTCTATTTTTTAATTAATAGACCGCTCAACACAATTTTGAGTTTGTATAATATTTTCTACTCTCCCTCTCCCATTTCCAAATATGGTATCAGGGCCCCTAGAAATGAAAGCCTGTGAATGTTAATATGATGTAGGAGTAGATTATCATAAGTAGAGTAGATAGATTAAGTGATTGTTGCTATGTGTTTGCAGTAATGTGTTTAATCTGTTTGTGTTTGCCCATCTGTACATGTTTATGTTTGTCCATATGTACATGTTGATTGGTTTGGGCAGTGCCTAGTTCGATAGATCCCAAGAATAGTTCAGGGCGACAGAAGATTCAGCACTAGCGACCAACTGCAAAGGGACCTGGCGGAAGAGGACCGTGGAGCCATTGAAGCGCACCGGGGTTTCCAAGGTATTCGGGGGGCATGCATGTTGATTCCTCTGAGCACAGAAAGTGAAATTGAGTGAAGAGGAAAAGTTCCTCATCATTGCGAGTGATGGTCTCCAGGATGTCATCAACAATGAGTAGGGATACCGCCGCAGAGATGGAGGTCCATTAAGGGAAAAATGTTGGCAAAGGGGGCGATTTGGATTATGATTCAACGTCGATTTTTCCGATGATGGTTCATTGAGAATCACCGGTAGCAATACAAGCGCAGTTAGGGGTATCTAGTAGGAGGAATTGAAGCAAGATACAGTCAGAATTCGATCCCATCTATTCCTATATGCATCTTTGTTGCAATGGGTATCAGCAAACCTGAGATGAAACCATTGAATGATTCTAGCATCGATGCGAGATTCAATGCCAAAAAATTCAGTAGCTCTATAATCTCTGGGCTGGAACAGTACAATGAGAATGTTTTGACGTGAAGCCATGCAATGGAATCATGTAAGATTCTGGTCATAAATAGTCGTGTGTCGGCTGACCTCAAAACAAAGTGACGGGAAGAGAGTTCAAATATATGGATTCATTCGTGGAGTGATCTATAGTGTATGTTTATGATAGGAAATATGATTCAAACTGATCACTTGAACCAAAGTGAGAAATCAAAGATGTGAAGGTTGTGAAAATATTTGGCCATGGTTAAATTAAATGTATTTTTAAATTTCTTTGGAGTTTGCAAAGAGTAACATATTCAGTCTACTCAACTTAAAATTTGATGCATTATTAGGATTGAGTAATCTAACAATTGCAAGATGAAGTGTTGAACCTTCAAAGAAGTGTGAGTAAATTTTTTGGAATTAGTAGCATTTACATTGAGCGTAGCTAACTCAATATGAATGTAATGGTTTTGTTAGAATTAGTTATTCTAACAAATTGCAGGTGAATCAAAGACAGTGAAGGTCAAAGATGTAGATGAATACTCCAACATGTGAACAACTGCAAAAGAGGAAGATGATATCATCTCTTGCTCACGAGTTGAAATCCTGCTTAGTAACATTTTGTAATGTAAAATCAATCTTTAGTGTGCTTTGTAAAGGGAAGTTGTTGGAATGATAAGCAGGAAGAACAAAGATGTTGTTCTGGAACAACAAAGAGATTAGTCCAAGGGAATTTGGCAACAATGGCAGAAGTGTGGAAGCAGTAGAAGTACGAAAGCAGTAGAAGTGCAGAAGTAGCAAAAGTGTGGAAACAACAAAAGTGCAAAAGTAGCAGGATGATCGTGGACACACAAGGTGAATTGTGTGAATTGTGTTAAATAAAACAGACTCATGAACCCATGTTAATATGAGTCACACATTGTTGTAGCAAGTCTATGATGTAATGTTTATTATGATGTATTGGTCCTAGAAATGTTTGATTATGTACCCGGTATCTCCATGGATGGAGTTTGTAATGTATGTACATGCATCTATGTAGCATGTAAAAGGCATATTGTTGTATGACCTCACTAGGCATGCATACCCCTTGTTGTGTACCCCTATTGATTTGTAATGGAAAATGTTTATTATAGAGTTCTATAACACCTAGAGTGAGCCATGTAACAAGTTGGTTGCATGCTCTATGAGTGGATCATGTTGGTTGTGAACTCTAGGAGGTACCATGAGTTTTACATTCAGGGGGAATTCATCAAGAATTTGAATGAACCATGTATTTGAACGACATCTTACTAAACCGGCGGTTGCAGAGCCTGATGAACCATGCATTCTAGTTGATGGTTGTCTCTTTATATGGACTTTGGTAGTTTGGTGATGCATGATCGAGGTACTAACATAAAGTACTAGGTTGGACCAGACATAGACTTTGTTGATCAAGAGGTGCTTCATTTCAGATGACTTGGTGATGATGAAGACCTGACCTGATGATTGTAAAGACAAGTATTTTTTAAGGGGGAGTGTTGGGATATGTAACTCCCACTTGTCTTTGGTGTGATCATATTGTGATTATTATTGAGTTTATTGGTCATTATTAGGTAGAGTTATAGTCTCCATGAGAAGGAGTTTATTCCTATATTTTAGGAGGTTGTTGAGGCCTAGTTGGTTTGAGAGATTCTCTCCAACTAGTTAGTAGGTTGAGATATTTCCTCAACTATGGATCAAGATAGTTTTTCTATCTTGAGACTATGATTATTGTATTATATGTACTCTATTTGTTGATTAATAGAGCGCTCATCACAATTTTTAGTCTGTGTAATATTTTCTACTCTCCCTCTCCCATTTCCCAATATGGTATTAGAGTTGGATTGGGCCCGAATCCCTCACGGGAGGGCCCACTAAAATGGAAGCATGTGAATGCTAATCTGATGTAGAAGTAGATTAGCATAAGTAGAGTAGATAGATTAAGTGATCGTTGTTATGTGTTTGCAGTAATGTGTTTAATTTGTTTGTGTTTGTCCATCTGTATGTGTTTGTGTTTGTCCATCTGTATATGCTCATTGGTTTGGAGGGTGCCTGGTTTGATAGATCCCAACATAGTTTGGGGAATAAGAAGATTTAGCGTTAACGTCTAACTGTAGAGGGACCTAGCGGAAGAGGATGCATGGAGCCATTGAAGCCCAACGAGGGTTTACTCATCATTGATAGCGATGGTCTTTGGGATATCATCAACAATGATTCACAAGGATTGCAAGGAGAGAGCTCATGTTGAGAAACGATCCCCAACATTGTTGCAAAGTGTTGGTCACCAAAGTGCTCTATAGGCATTCAGCTAATATCTCACATTCGTTACTCATTTCTTTCTTGACCACTGCAGAAGAAGATGTTTGGTGATTTGAGACTTGGGAGGAATTATCAAATACATCAAGAGAGTGTGGGATATTGTGCAATGTTTAAGCCCCAAGGTTGAGAAAGAGGAGGAGCATCAGTGGTGATCTGGTGATGCGAGTAGGTTGATAGAAAAGACAACCCTCAACCCTTTGTGCTAACAAAGATGGAAGTGTTGGGATTTTGGGTGACATGCCAATCCATTATGTTCACATGGGTGGAGGAGTGGGACTCTCTCCCTCCATTGGATCGAACCAAAAGAGTAACCTGCATAGAGGACATTGGAAGCATAGAGGATGTCAAAAGAGGCTATTGGATGAAAATATGTCCCTCTTGCGCTCCATTACAAACTCTTGTGCGATCTGAAAGAACTACATAATCCTGGATGCATTAAAGTACATTAAGGAGTTGAGGCAGCGGGTCAACAAATTGAATAGGGATCTCATCACAGAGATGGAGTTCCATCAAGGGGAAAATGTTGGCAGAGGGGGAGAATTGGATCCAGATTCAACACCAATGTTTCCCACTATGTTTCATTGAGACTCGCTGGAAACAATACAAGCATAGTGAGGGGTATCTTGCAGGAGGAACTGAAGAAAGATACAATAAGAAGTAGATCTCATCTATACATGTGTGAAAATTTGTTGCAATGGGTATCAACAAAGCCAAGATGAAGCAATTCAATGATTTCAACATCGATGCAAAATTCAATGCCAAGAAATTCAATGGCTCTATAATCTATGGGCCAGCACAATACAATGGGAATGTTTTGACGTGAACTGAGGAAATGGAAGCATGTAAGAAGTTGCTCATAAATATTTGTGTGTCAGTTGACCTCAAAAAAAAGTGATAGGAAGAGAGTTCAAATATATGGATTCATTGTTGGAGTGATCTATAGTGTATCTTTATGATTGACATATGAGTCAAACTGATCACTTGACCCAAGCTGAGCAATTATATATGCGAAGGTGGTGAAAATATTTTTCCATGGTTAAACTAAACGTATTTTTAAATTTCTTTAGAGTTTGTGAAGAGTAACATATTAAGCCTACTCAATGTGATATGTGATGCATTGTTAGAATTCAATAATATAACAATTGCAAGATAAAGAGTGGAAAATTCAAAGAGGTGTGAGTAAATGTTTTGGAATTAGTAGCATTTACATTTGTTGGAGAAATTTATATTTTCGACACACTAGTTCAGTGGGAGTTAACTAACTAGTTCTATTTAGACTTTCTATTTTTAGCATCACTATTATGCATGCATGCATTCCTAAGGAAAGTTAACTGCTTGATTGTTTTTCTTAATTATGGAATGTTTTTCCCTATATATGAGTGTGTTCCACTCATTCATTGTATCATATTGATCATGATCTATGTATCAATCATCAACTCATTGGAGTAGTGTGAATATATTTTCTCATTCTTCCATATTGAATCTCTCTTCCTTTCTTGATAAGCTTTGTCTGTACTTTTTTTAACTAGATCTCCTGTGCAAGTTTCTATGAAACACTGACATGGTATCAGAGCTATGCTGCTTGGAGCAAGCCAGACAAGCCAAAGAATAAGGAAAATCGGAGTTTCGGTGAGTTAAATCTGTGGTCGTAAATTTTAGCAGTTATTCCTCCCAAACTATTATGTTTTTGAGGAAACGACCCATGTTGAAAGTAAGTTGACCCATTTTGGAAGTGGGTTTTCAACCATTTGACGAGATGTTTTACCGTTTGCTCAGAAAGTGAGCCACAAGATAGCTTCCTGAAACTGATACGAATCTGTGGTCGTACCTTTCCACATTCATTGCTCCCAAAATATTACGTTTTGTAGGAAACAACCTGAAAAAAAAGTAAATCGACCCATTTTGGAAGTGGGTTTTCAACCATTTGGCGAGATTCCTCACTGTTTGCTCAGAAATGGGAGAGACAGATATGACAACTATTATACAGTCAAACTTGGTGGTAATCCTCACACCATACAATTATTTTGATTGGAAGCCCAAGGCAGAATTCCAACTCAGAAGAAAAGGACTGTATAATTTGACGATGGTGACAAAAACAGAACCTACATCAACGATTGAGAATATGAGATGGGCGAACCGTAAGGATGAGGCCACAAGACTACTTCTTGAGTTAATCTCCACTTATTTGTGGCTTCATGTTGTCACATGCAAGACTCCAAACGAGATCTGGACCACCTTGGAAGGACTCTTTGGAAAGCAGGATGAGATGCGAGATCATATGCTTGAGGTAGAGTTGAATACCTTAGACCCTAAAAGTTTTGATAATATACAAGATTTTTTTACTAAATTTAAATCTTTGCTATTAAGCTTGGGTGAATGTGGTATTGATAAGTCTACACAAGAGAAACAACTTATTCTAACAATCTTGGCCAAGCTAGGACCAAAATACACTGTATATGTCTCCAATTTCCATTTTGGCAGATGTCTTTTTGGAACAAATTGGAAAATGCCTATGTTGGCTCAGTTCATTGAGTCTCTTACACAAGCGCAGACAAAACCCATACATATGGGCCTCATGAAAGATCTCAAAGCACATGCACTCACCATGCAGAATGGAAAAGGGTCATTCAAACAGAATAGGAAGGAGGGATATTCCAAATCCTTTAATGATTCTTAAGGTTCCAAAGACTCTTCAGATTCCAAGAAGAAGAAGAAGGAAAAACAGTGCACTTACTGCAATAAATTGAATCATGAAGAATCCACATGCATGAAGAAATAGATCGATCTTATGGCACATGCACTTCAGCAGAAAAACCTTGGAAACTTCATTCCAGAGGTAGTCAAGAAGCAGAAGGAAGAAGATCCTGCTCTTAAGAAAGGTAATCATCATGCTCTTGTTGCAATTAATTCCTCATCTAATTCATGGATTATAGATTCCGGTGCAACCCATCATATGGCAACGAAAGAGGAAGCTTTCTCTTCCTTGAGTCCATGCTCAAGACCCCCTATTCTCATGGGGGATGATACTCTAGTAGCAGTGGTAGGAGAAGGGAGAGTGGAACTCCACAATGGAAGTTTTGAGAATGTTTTACATGTTCCAAAGATTTCTATGAATCTGCTCTCAGTTTATCAAATCACTCAGAAAGGAAAAAAGGTTGAATTTACATCAGATTCAGTTTTAGTAATTGACATGCATGACAATTCCATTATTGCAATTGGTGAGTTGGATCACAAGTCAAGGCTTTATAAATTCACTAAGTTTTATGATGATTACTCCTCTATTATACTTACACGTAAGGAGATTACTTTGCATGCACCTCCACTAAAACATGCATATACTCTTGTTCTTCCATCAGTTTCAAACATCATAGATGATTCCATACACTCATATTTTGTACATGGAAATAAGCAGGTAGTACATCTCGATAAGAAGCCAACGTCGAAGCTTCATCAGATGCATAAGAAGGCACATACCACACTTCAGGCAGTAGGGAACCTTACAGGAAATCCATTGGATTCAAGGAGGACTCAATCTCAACATGAGGAGCCTTCTCATGTATTTTCAGCTTCATAACCTGCGATGCCCATGCATTGTTATATGGTTCAATCTACTGATCCATAGAACTACAATAGGGTTGTGGGAAATCCATTATGGAAAGTAGCCATGCAGAAGGAGTATGACTCACTCCTACAGAACCAGACTTGGAATCGAGTTCCACATCCACCATAAAGGAATATTTTCAGGTGCAGATGGGTCCACAGGATCAAGAAGTATAAGGCCTGACAGGTTGTCAAAGGACTTCATCAGATCCATGAAGATTTCTACATCTTCACGAAGAATTTCAATGAGTAGAAGTTTCAAACTT
>SNQJ01S0005170.1:160119-181608 GCA_010110895.2 Picea sitchensis | reverse complement strand
GTTCAGGGGGGGTGTTGGAGAAATTTCTATTTTCGACACACGAGTTCAGTGGGAGTTAACTGACTAGTTCTATTTAGACTTTCTATTTTTACCATCACTATTATGCATGCATGCATTCCTAAGGAAAGTTAATTTCTTGATTGCTTTTATTAATTATGGAATGCTTTTCCCTATATATGAGTGTGTTCCATTCATTCATTGTATCATATTGATCATGATCTATGTATCAATTATCAACTCATTGGAGTAGCGTGAATATATTTTCTCATTCTTCCATATTGAATCTCTCTTCCTTTCTTGATAAGATTTGTTTGTACTTGCTTTAGCTAGATCTCCTGTGCAGGTTTCCATGAAACACTGACAACATTGAGTGTAGCTAACTCAATATGAATGTTCTGGTTTTGTTAGAAATTAGCTACTCTAAAAAATCGCAGGTGAATGCTAGACAATGAGGTCAAAGATGTAGATGAAGACTCCAACAAGTGAACAATTTCATAAGAGGAAGATGATATTATCTCTTGTTGACGAGTTGAAATATTGCTTGGTAACATTTTGTTATGTAAAATCATTCCTTAGTCTGCTTTGTAAAGGGAAGTTGTTGGAATGATAAGCAGGAAGAACATATATGTTGTTCTGGAACAATAGATAGATTAGTCCAAGGGAAGTTGGTGACAATGGTAGAAGTGTGGAAGCAACAAAAGTGCGAAAGCAGTAGAAGTGTAGAAGCAACAAGATGATCGTGGACAAACAAGGTGAATTGTGTTAAATAAAACAGACTCATGACCCCATGTTAATATGAATCACACATTGTTGTAGCAAGTCTATGATGTAATGTTTATTATGATGTATTGGTCCTAGAAATGTTTGATTATGTACATGGTATCTCCATGGATGGAATTTGTAATGTATGTGCATGCATCTATGTAACATGTAAAGGGCATATCAATGTAAGACCTGACTAGGAATGCATAGCCCTCGTCATGTATCCCTATTGATTTGTAATGAAGAACCTCTATTATAGAGTTCTATAACACTTAGAGTGAGCCATGTCATGGGTCGACTACATTCTCTATGAGTGGACCATGTTGGTTGTGAACTCTAGAAGGTGCCTAGAAAACCATGAGTTTTACATTATGGGGGAGTTCCTCAAGAAGTTTAATGAACCATGTATCTGAAGGACATCCTACTAAACTGATGGTTATAATGGCCGATGACCCATGCATTCAGTGGATGGTTGTCTCTTTATATGGAATTTGGAAGTTTGGTGATGCATGATCGAGGTATGAACAAAAATTACTAGGTTGGACCACATAGAGACTTTTTGATCAAGAGGTGCTTAATTTTAGAGGACTTGGTGATGATGAAGACCTGACCTGATGATTCTAAAGACAAGTAGTTGTTAAGGGGGAGTGTTGGGATATGTAACTCCCACTTGTCTTTGGTGTGATCATATTGTGATTATTATTATTGAGTTTATTGGTCATTATTAGGTAGAGTTCTAGTCTCTACGTGAAGGAGTATGTTCCTATCTTTTAGGAGGCTGTTGAGGCCTAGTTGGTTTGAGAGATTTTATCCAACTAGTTAGTTGATCCAGATTTTATGAGCAGAACGAAATGAATACAGATTATTATTAAAATATGCTTAACACAAAATAACAGAGATATAGTAAAACATGTTTTTATTCAATAAGGAAATAAGATGAAACTATAAAATGCAGCGGAAAACAAGCTTGTTGGAATGGTGGCGGCTTATCTTTGAGAAGAGATGTGACGATTGCGCTAATTCGCAAGAATATGAATACAATGCGGCTATGAAGTCCTTTTTACAATAAACATGAATTCCAAAACCATAGACATCCAAAAACCTAACCCTAGGAGATGAAGCACCAAAAGTCATGTGGGCCCCGTTGGGGTAAGTTAGTACATCAACTTCTCGGGGTTGTAACTTTTTCATACGATCTTTGTTTTAGGTGCACGATAGCCCATTGGAAAGTTCTATCCGAGGAATGCACATGTTTTCGTCATACTCTATTTTTTGTCTAAAATTTGACTGTGGAGATCTCTAAAAATGTTGTTTAGGGCCTCAAAATGGCCCCGAAAGTCGAGGACCCGAAAACTAGGAAAAAATTGCCAAAACGAACTAGTTGGAATATGTGGGAGGCCACTGACATCCATATAGATCAATACTCTCCCCTTAAGAAGAAATGGTCTCCATTATGTTCATTTCCCCCATCAGATGAGAAAATTTATGTTGAATTTGGCCTCAGGTGAGCCACTTGCCTTGGTGCAGGAGTTGCCTTGCTTTCACAACTCGATAAATCTGGATCATTTGTTGTCTAGTGACCTTGACCTATGTGTCCACAATATGATCACTGGATTCTTATTTCGTGCATCCAGGGATGAGATCTGTTGGTGTCAACTATTCTTCTATCTTTGAGGTGTCCAATAATGGTGGAAAATATGGTCGAAGGAGAGCCACATTGAACACTGGGTGCAGGACAAGAAAAGGAGGAATGTTGAGCTCAAAATCATTTTCACCCACAGCCTTGGTGATGGTGTAAGGTCCATAATGGAGTGAGGGAATATTCTGATGGGGCCCTGTAAGGAGTTCTTTCTGCAAGTGCAACCAAACTTTGTCTCTCACCTGAAACTTATGTGGCACCCAGTGTTGATCATGGTGTTTCTTGTACTTAGCATTGGACTTCTATAAAATATCCTGAACTTGTTGGTGGATGTGATGGATCTGCTCAATGAACCGGGTGGCTTTGTCATCTTTGGTTAGAGAAGGGGACGAGTTGGTCGAGGTGGCTACAAGAGGTAGTGCAACATCCATGTGACCCAATGGTTGGAATCCCAACACCACCTGAAAAGGGTTGTGGTCGGTTGATCTATGTAAGGTTCGGTTGTAGCTATGTTGAACATAGGGAAGACTCTCATCCCATGTGTTGAGATGCTTGGATTTGTACATGCGTAGGATATGCACAATCATCTGATTGACGACCTCAGTTTTCCCATCTTTCTGGGGGGGGAAGGCGGTGGAATTGGTGATCTTGGTGTCCAGCAGTGACCAAAGGCTCGACCAGAATGTGCTAAGTAATCGACTGTCCCAATATGAGACAATGGTTTGTGGGATTTCAAAATTTACCCATACCCGTTGAAAGAAAATCTTACCAGTGGCCTTTGTTGTGATGCTCTTCTTGCAAGCGGTCAGAATCGCCATCTTGGAAAAGCGATCAACAACCACAAAAATAAAGTCATTTCCCCTCTTGGTGGACAGAAGGCCCAACATGTAGTCCATTGAGATGGATTCCCATGGCCTGTTAGGAGTAGGTATAGGGGTGTACAATCCTTGTTTCTTAGTGGTTGGTTTGGCAATAACGCAGGCAATGTAGGACTTGATATACTTGTTGACATCCTCTTGAATTTTTAGCCAGTAGAAATGTTTCTACATCACTTCCATTATCTTTTCAATATTCTTTTCAATGTCGAAGTGTCCTGCCACCCGACTATAGTGGGATTCCTAAATCATCTTCGCACGCTCACTTGATGGAATGCAAAGATGGACCAGATGTCACAACAGCCCGTCCTAAAGATGGAAATTAGCGACAACTGAGTTTGCACCCAACATTTGGTAGGTGGTGGCGAAGTCAGGGTCTGTCTCATAGAGGTGGGGCCATCCATAGGTCTCGTCGTCGCAAGATTCTAGCACCGTGATGAGTGTCACGACTGGAGGTCGGATGAGGCAATCAATGACTCGGTTGGTGATCTTTGTTTTATACTTGATGTTGAGGTGGAACTGTTGCAAGTTTGTGGACCACTTCTGATGGTAGTCATTCTGAAATTTTCCTTATGTCTGCATGAACTGCAATGGATTATGCTTAGTGTGGATGACTGTCTCCACTAGAAGCAGGCTTGCATAATGGAGTACATTTCTTTGTCATAAGTTGTGTACTTACAGACAACATATAATAGTGTCTCACTATGATAGTCCATGGGGTGGTCGTGTTGAGTGAGAACAACACCCACAACATAGTCTGAAGCATATGTCTCGATCTCAAAGGGTTGTTGCAGGTCCAATAATGAAATTATTGGGACTGAGCACAAGCGTTGCTTCAAATCATCGAACTTGTGTTGTTGGGATAGGCCCCAGACAAATTTTTCCTTACCACCACCCCTGATTACTTAGCTGAGGGCCCATGCAATATGAGAGAATCCCAACATGAACCTACGATAGAAATTGGCAAGGCCCAAGAAGCTTTGAAGCTCAATGAGTGTGTTTGGGGCTGGCTAGTCACAAATGACCTGGATCTTGTATGGATCCACATGCACACCATGTTGATCAATGATGTAGCCTAGATAATGGACCTTGTCCATGCCAAAGGATCATTTTTCCAAGTTGGCATATAGCTTGTGTTTTCGTTGGGTGTGCAAAACCTATTGAATATGTCGCAAGTGTTCCACCGAAGTCTTGATGTATATGAGGATGTCATCCAAATATACCACTACAAAAGTATTGGTGAAAGGTCGCAGGATATCGTCCATCGTCCTCACGAAATTTGTTGAAGCATTTGTCAAACCAAAGGGCATGACCAACCATTCAAAAATACCTTCTTTTGACTTGAAGGCGGTCTTCCATACATTTGTATGTTCTATTGGGACCTGGTGGTAGCCAGACTTCAGATCAATCGTACTGAAGTATTTGGCCTCTATGAGATGATCAAGGAGGTCGTCGATTCGGGGAATCAGGTATCCATTCCAGACTGGGATTTTATTTAGGGCTCAGTAGAGTCACTAGGTCCCATCATTTTTTTGCACCAGCATGATTAGGCCAAGGTGATGATATGGGATGGATGTGCCCCTTGTGGAGCAGTTATTGGATCTATCGCTTGATCTCCTCATTCTCTTATAGAGAGCGGAGGTAGATTGTCCCATTGGGTAGAAGTGCACCGGGGGTCAGATCAATGGGATGCTTGACCTGACAGTGCAGAGGTACCCCAGCAGGTGAGGAGAAGATATCTGCGTATTCTTCCACAACCTTATCCACTTGCTTCTACTGTGTGGAGAGGTTGGCCGCGGAGGCCTTGAATGTGGTTGTGATATTTTGCTCACTCTACGAGAGAATCACAAAGAAGACAAACTTCCCGGTCTGAGATATGACCTTCCTTCATTGCTTGGTAGAGATCAAGGAAATAGCACTAAGTGGGACTGCCTCGAGTATCCTGTACAATTTCTGGTTCAAAGTAATAATGACACTGTGAGGCTTAGACTCATATACATCATGTTGTTTCCATAAATAATGTTGGCCCAAAAGAACATTACAAACTTCGAGAGGAGAAACATCATACAATACCTCCTCTTTGAAGGGCTTGATGTCGTATGACAGGCAACACTGTTGGCTGACGTGGAGATTTCTTCCTTGGCGGAGCCATCCAATGGTGTAGGGTTGCGGGTGCAATGTTGTGGGTAGGGTTATCCGCTTGACGAACTCTATTGAGATGAGGTTCTTTTGTCTACTGCCATCAACGATGAAGTGCAGCAGGGTGCCTTTNCACCCACATCTATGAATGAAAAAGGTGCTCGCCTTCCTCTGGATCGTTTGGTTCACCGGGATGGAGCTTAGTGGTAGCAACGGTGGCGTTGGGTTCCATGTCAATGATCTGTCTCCCCGTTTCTGATTCTAACTCAGAGTCAAAACCCATATCTGATTCAGAGGCTTTCACGCCAGCCACCAGCGACTGCTTTGAGCGGAAATCAGTAGTGTTATGCCATGGGCTCCTATGAAAGTCACACCACTTCCCGGTAACTTTGTTTGTCTTTCGGTGTCCTTCTTTTATTACGGATTTGAATGGTTGTCCTGATGTTGTCCATCTTTTCTCTATCCTTTGTTATGCGGTTTGGGGCCGCCCTTTCCTTGCTTTTGTTGTGAGGGGTTCCCAGGCCCAAATTGTTGTGTCTTTTGTTTGAGCTTCTGCTTGATTTTGACATCATATCGATAGGTCGCGCCCAAGGATGAGATGTCCAGAAACTCCATTTCGACCTGGATGTATCTATGCAAACCATCGCGATACTTGAGCATCAGATGTTGCTCAAATATTTGATACCCATATTGGTGCGCAAGGTATGGAAGATATTTGTGAACTCTGGCACTGCTTGGTCTCTTTCCTGTCATAGTGTGGTCCATTTTGTATACAGGTCATCATAACTTCCAACAGGGTAGTATTTTTCCTTAATAGCATCCTTGAAGGACTCCCAGGTGACCGTGACTGTAAATAATGAGGGTTCCTCTGTTTCCTTTTTCTCACAGAAATTTTTCCACCAATATTTGACATGGGGAACGGCTTTGAGGAGCGCAAAAGTAATATTTTCTCTATTCGAAAAGTTACGAACAGAAAAATACCCTTCTAGTAGATTCAACCATTTGTCTACAGCATCTATGTCTAGTAGAGATATTATCTATAGTACCTTGGTTATAGAGAAGAGAAATGAGAGATAAGACTGGGGAAGAGGAATGATATTTTTTAGATTTAGAATGGAGGCTTGAGAAAAAGGCCTTGTTGACTTGAGAAATTGAATAATCATTGGCCACAAGGCCTTAGTTAGGTGGTATTTTTCTTTCTCAAGGAAATGAGGATTTGAAATTTGAATGGCTCGAGTAGCCAAAGTTTTAAGAATGACATATTTTTGGGTAGGGTGATAATGAGAATAGGCATGAAGGTATCGGTCGGTGTAAATTGTTTTCATATAAACTTTGTGGGTGAGGGTGCCATCGGGAAGACGGGAATGAGAACATCCAAAAAGGGAAGAAAGTTTTCATTTTGGATTTCCATAGTAAATTGGATATGGGGAAATTTTTTGTTAAGATGGTTAGAGAAAGAGATCAAAGAGGGATGGCCATGAGGTCAGACAAAAAAGGTATCATCAACAAATAAAAACCAACATTTGGGCTTAAGATGAAAGTTTTTAAGGACAAAATTTTGAAATGTTCCGTAAAAATATTGGCAACAATTAGGGATGCAGATTTTTAAGGACATTTCTAAATGAAAAGGTCCAAGGATGCAGATTTGATGGCTTTGGTAACTAAGCTAGTTATGGCGTTGACTAGATTCTTGGAAAGAGGTTTAGACAAGGAAGAATAGAAAAGAGAATCCCAAAATGACACATTATATATAAGCATGAATCCACTCCAACCAAAAAATAAAGAATATAATATATTCTCAAATGACATGTCTTAAAAGATTAAGACTAAGCCAACCCAAAAAAAAAAAACTTATTTTTCTAATTAATTATTTTTATGAGATTGATTCAAATTTTACTAAAAATATAAACAATATATATTTTAAGAATGAGTTAAAAGTAGATAAATTCATTTTTTTGAAAAATATAATATTCTTACCCAATTTAAAAAATAATCTTGATAACTTTTCCCAATTAAATCCTCTTTATTAACCTTATCCTAAACTTGCATATATTTTAGTAATTTCTCGAACTTGCATATATTTTAGTAATTGCTATGAACTTGCTCAATTTGATGGACCAAATAGTAGCAAATCGAATACTTATGGAAAAATAAGACACAATATTAAACCATCATTGCTAAATCAAATTCAAACCCGATTGGATTATGAAAATACTAAGAAATTAATATACTGAGAAATTAATGGCAATTAGATAGTCTAACAACCAAATATATGAATTAATGGAAACGAGGTGCAAACGATAATTATCAGCGGATTGTTTGCATTTCATATCGGCAACTAGTTTCCACTTTGGAGTTTTGGTAAAGTTTTGAGATCAAGCGATGCATATTAAATAACCTTTTGATCTTATCAATGACCATTTCCAAAATGACTTCTACACAAAGTTCCTTGGATGAGCAATTGTTTGTCTTCCAAATTCCATGAAAACATGGTCATTGACAAGTTTGAAGATTTTGGAGGATGAAAATTTGAAACCATGGTGATCCTTCAAGATCCTTATAATTTCTACCAACTCTAATGATTTCATTCTCTTTTTATGCTCATTAGACTCTATCTCTTCTATGATAATATACATGCTTCTAACTTCTTCTTTATGGATATAAGGTCTTTTTCCATCTTCCATGTCTCCTTTTCAATAATATTCTTCAATTATGTTATTTACTTTTCCTTGACGTAGCTCTAACTTTGCAAGAAGTGTGCATACCAATAAAATTATTAGATACATCTCAATTCTAGGTTTGTAGCATTTTTTTTCAAATGCTAGTAATTGTGCACTTCATCAATTTAGCAAATCAATTATTAATATGGTTTAATTCAATAAACCTTCCTTGCATAATAGGTACAACTGACAACATTGAAAAGATTCCAAAGAAGGGAAACATTAAGGTTTCGTTCTCGCCCCCTAACACAACAAAGAATTTACTAGATCATGCCAAGGATACTATCGATCCAAAAAAGAAAAAAAGGTGTATATTCAATACCTTGTTCTTGTGGAAAACAATACATCGGTAAAAACTGAGAGATCAGTCCAAATAAGATTAAGTGAACGTTACGCAGACCTGAGGCACAACAAAATCAAGAAATCATCCCTAGTTGAACATTCACACAATACAGGTCACCATATATGTGTGGAAGATACAAAGATCATTACAAGAATTAAATGAGAACAATTTGAACAAAGATTAAGGTCTAAATCTAAGCACGATGTGGAAACATGTCCTTCAAAAGCTAAAAAAAATAATAATAATAACCCTAATAACTATATGATCGGCCAACATCTTCAGATAGGGTTATTACTATTAATATCTTAGATTAAACAAACCATTCACTTGAGCTATTAAAACTCCTGAATATGATCCCTACTATGGGATTGAAACGTCGAGTAGTTTCTCATTACCAACATAGTCTCCTTTTATAAAATATTAAATATCCATTAATTTGAATGGTCCACAATGCATTCGAACTCTTTCCTCAAAACCTTCTACAAAATGATAGTTTTCTTGCATGGTGAAAAGGTACAACATAAATTTGCATGGCATGAAGGAGCAATGTATCCTTAGAGAGACCCGTCCTTCATGCACTAATCCCCTAAAGGCTTAATAAAACATCTATTAATTAATAATCAAGAGAGACAATTAAAGTTGCAAAGACTTTGGGTTAAGTCACTCACTAAGGTCCTTTCCCTTAACCTACTTAAGCTCCTGTGTCTTTCCCCTCTTGTGGAGTCATAGCCCCCGTTATTTTGTCCTTCTCTTTTGTATCCTATGATGTACTTTTGTTTTTAGAATAGAAAAAAAAATATATTTAAAAATAGAATATACATATTGCGGTCTTTGGCTAGACTATACATTAGAATCCCTTTACATATCCTTTACCATTCATTACTTTCATCAAAAAATTTGTTTATTTCCAGAAATTACTACATACTTAGTTCATCTTTCTTTCCAAAGATACAACAAAAAATTCACGTCTTTAATGGAAACATCATCAAATATTTCTTGAAAAGTAAAAGTGTCATCTTGCAAGTTTAATGCCTGTTATGATAACCTGTCTAATGTTGTATTGAGTTCTCGATAAACATGAGAACCAATCAAACTCTTCCAGAAAATAACGAATCTGTTTCTTTCAAGTGTTTAGGTTCATTACCTAAAGAACTTATTTTCAATTTACCCATTCGATAATCACCTACGAGTTTCCATAAATATAAATTCTTCTTAAATTTAGAGATGAGACCATGAATAAAAGATCCCACAAAGTTGTCATCTCAGCTTTGGTGTTAGAACCGTAACATGGAGTATATTGGTGTTGACCAAAATTTGGTCATCTATATTTTCCTGCTCTTGAATTCATAAAATATTTGATATCAAAAAAAAAAAAAAATGAATTTTTATAAGTTCATTCTGCAACCCACAGTCTCAGCTTCGTCATGCACTTTTCGGATCATAAATTTGTTTATGTATGCCTAAGTTATTCAAGATCTGGTCTAAAGGTCCAACGAAAAGATTATGAAGAATTTTTCTAAGTATCATGTTCTCCTCTCCATTTTCGAATTATGACTAAGTACTCCAATCACTTGTTTCCCTTACCTTCCATCTCCACACTTAACCAATTTTCTCTTTTCCACTCTACTCCTACTACTCTCATACTTAATCGTTTTTCCATTTTTCCCTCTCCCCTCTTCTCCTTTCCATACTTAGTCAATTTATCATACTCGCAGACTTACATGTTATTCTTTCACCACTCTTCTCTCATATGCTCCACTAGTCTCTACAGTTAGATGTTTTTGGGACTCTTGCTTCATCTCCTCATCGAGTTTGTGGGTTGGAGGACTCATAAATTCCCTCATCTTCTCACACTCCCTCACTTTCCAACCTGCTATCTACATATTACACTCTCTATCTCTGATGCCTACAAAAAATTTAACACTTAGAAATGTTTTATGAATTTGTCGGGTTTGCGAGTTGGCGGACTCGCGGATTCATTCACCTCACCCTCTCCCCAGCGCGTCAACTTGTCCCCACAGCCTACAAACTACCCCCTCGACTTCCGTTACCCACAAATTCCCCTCCTCCCCTCTCATCCCATCTCCCATACTTAGCCAAATTCTCAAATCTATTCCAAGGCGTGAAAACCAGTGAATGAGAACATGACACATGGCAACTCAACATTGGAGACACGTGACAACATACAATTTGCGACATATGGCGACATATTATTGGTTATATTTGGCATCTAATGAGTTTTTGACATGTGGGATATGATTTGAAAATGACTCAGTGCTGACTGGGCATGAGGTGGACGATGACGAGATTCCAAAAAAATATTATTTTATTCAACAACTTTCCAAGGGTTGAATCCTCCAAGCTCCACTATTTCTTCTCTTCTTTGTTTCGTACTAAGTGTATAATACACTTAGTATTGTATACCATGAATATTTGTAATATCCCAACGAATGTGGGATAATATTTATGAATAAAAAGTTGAAATTTCAAAGAAGAAAAAATGAATTTGAAATCAAAGGTTGAGATTGCCCCAAGACATCAGATCAATGATGGTTGAGTCATGATCTTGCAAAGGCCATAACTTGAGCTCCGAGTGTCAAAATCGCGAAAAATTTATACCGTTGGAAATTTATTTCGACGTAGAATATGGTGGTACACGTTTCAAGTGCTGAAAATTGATATATTTTTCTCAAAAAATAAAATATCAGTCAACTACATTTTTAATGGGCCTGCGTGACAACTCAACTTCACAAGCTCATATCTTGAGATCCGGGTGACGGATTTGTGCAAACTTATATCCTTGGAAATCTAAGACGATGAAGATCACATAAGAAGTGATTTCGATGGATAAAAATTTTATTCTCATTCCCAGAAAATTAAAACACAATCCTTCTATTTTAAATAAAAAAATAATTAAATTGTGAAAATAAAAGTTTATTTAACATTTTTTATTAAAAACGGAAAGGGATCCATTTTAGATATGTATATATTGATGATATAATTTCATTAATGAGGAATTAATGAGGCACTAGTTAAATGGAATGTTTCAAGAAGAAACTTGTACAAGAGTTTCAAGAGAGGAGGAAAACCCTAACTACTCAAGTAGTTAGAAAATCTCTTCTTAAAAAGAGAAGAGAGGATTTATCAAGGGTTGGAAGAATCAGTATTGTCAGAGGGGATGGGAAAAATACCAGAGGAAGAAGAAGGTATAGCCATGGATACACAATCAAACTTCTGATCAAAAGAAAGAAAACTCCATCTTCTCCATTCTTTATATTCTTCTACACCATTTCTCATAGATTTATGCTTGAATCTCAGAGTTGGGCACAAGTCTAAGTTGTTGAGTGTTTTTCTTGTATTCTTCTACAAATGTTTCTTGTATGATCATGGAGTATTTGTAGCCACATACATGGCTGCCAATTTTTAGGTAATGAAGAACATTTCTCATGAATAAACTCCACAAAGAATTGCTTCGAGGTTGATTTTAATTATATCTTGTAACTTTGAGTTTTAAGTATGAGATATTTTAGGTTGACCTATCAATTTCTCTTTTATTACTAATTGCAGCACTCTATTAAAAAATTTTGAGATGATCTAATCATTCTCTCCTATTTCTCATGAAGAAGATATGGATGCATTTATATATTATTAAGAATATTGTGTGTGATGTTGATCACAATTTAATTATGATGTTGAAGCCCTCCTTCAATCTTTTCTTATTGTAAAAAGACTTTTGTTGCACATAAAAATCATATTGGGTTATTGAAGAACCATTTTCATATAAATCCAAGCAATAAAGATTTGGGGTTTGTTGCCTAGCACTCTTCCTAATCCAATATATTCAAAGATATATATTTTAGCCAAAGAGGAGAACCACCTCTCTAAAAACGAAGGAGGACTAATGTCCTCATGAGGTTGTTGTTCCAGTCTTGACAAATTCGAGCATCAATAATTGGATATTAAAGAAATGATTTCTACAATGAAAAGCACTGCTCTAAAACCACAGCAGGATGGGTGGTCTTGACTGCCCCCAACGAAAAAATCCCCACGATGTACTCTTATCAATACTAGGCACCCCAATGTTTCATTTTTTTTCCATTGCTTCTTTTCCATATGAAATTCTTTGGTTTTCTTTGAAACCAGAACTGCAACCACTAACAGAGGAATGAACTTATCCTGGGAAATAAACATATTTTGTGCCCACCATATGAAATAGATTAAAAATAAAGGACAAGAATGGGATGATTGGACATCTTCATTTTCGAACCAGAATTTCACCATTCCCCAAACTCACCAACTAGCGGTTGAATAACCATCTTCAAAGTCACTACGACTTCAAACATTACTTGAAGTGTATAAATACAAGAGGAAAAAATATGATGGGATGATTATGCATGTTGTTTTCGTAAGGAGCATCGACTGGTACCTATCCATCCTCTCTTAGTTCCATTTTTCGAGGCAAATACTTTGCTTTCAAGGACTATCCACCCAAAGAGTTTAACCTTTGTTGGTGCATTCATTCCCCATAAATGAGACCACCGACATTTCTTAACTCCTCCTGAATCTCTTGAAGCTATCATTTGATTTCCCATTTTTGCTATATAGGTTCCAATTTTTTCATTAGGTTCCCAGATAAGTGAGTTTGTCTTTTCTTCATCCAGGCATATGAAGTTTGATGACAGGATTCTAATTAATCGTGTCCCTTCCTCCCTTAGGTTCTCTTATAGCTCCATCATTTTATCTATTTTCCACTTTGTGTACCCTACTTGGTCGATTTCTCCTATTCTTGCATCCCATAATGAGAAAACCCTTCTCATATGAAGTGTGTCTATGAGACCCCTTGATAGAAAATAGATTGGCCATGATCCTTCCCATGGGTCCTCCCCAACTCTCACTTATTTTGCATTTCCAATTTGTTAGGATAAGCCTTCACTCATCAATGGGAGAGATTCCATCATTTCTTTCCACCCAATTGAGTTGTAAGCTCTTATTTTCCTTGCAGATATTAACCATTCCACTTTTGTTAGGCTTGGAAAGTAATTGGAGGCCAAAACTCTGCCTCACAACCTCTCATTGTGAATGAACCACCAAACACTTTTTGTTGCAAGATATTTGACAAACCATAATATGTTATTTATATCCCATCCTCCTTGCTCCTTAGGAAAACTTATATGTGTCCACTTGCCAGAGTTATTCCACCTAAGTCTTTTTTACATCTCCATAAGAATTGAAAACTAAGTTTTCTGATTCTAGAGAGGATTCCTTTAGGAATATTCACAATCACTTCCCAATAGACTGGGATACTATTGAGTATCGATTTCAAAAGAACCATCCTTCCTCCTCTTGATATCCATCTATGATAGAAAGAGTCGATTCGTGAATGTATATGTTTAATTATCCATAACTAGCCTTCAAATCAATAGAAGTTTGTTTTCAAAAGGAAACCAAGATATTGCATCCCTTCATCATCGTTCTTAGAAGCATTAGGAAACAGATCCTGAAGCTGCGATTTTTCCTGCATCTTGAGTTCATTAGTGATCATAATAGATTTAATAATATTGATTTGCATTCTTACTACAGTGCAAAAAGAGTCAATAACCTCTTTCCTGGCTTTGAATTCTTGAGGAGAATCTACAACAAAAATAATGACAGTGTTAATGAAAACTAAATGTGTTAGGATTTCCGATTGAGAGATTTTCAATCCTTTAATGGTACCCCTTCTTCGAGTGTGAAATATTAACCTGATCAACCCTTCAACCACCAACACAAATATGAAAGGAGATAAAGGGAATCCTTGACGATGACCTCTTGATGATTTGAAAGATGTCGAGGGAGTCTCGTTGATGAGAATAGATAAGGAAGAGGGTTCAATACACCCAATTATCCAATTGACCAAATTGAGATTAAAACCCACTTGTATTAGTGAAAGGCATATGAAAGTCCAATTCACTTTATCATAGGCCTTAGAAAGGTCCATCTTCATCACCAGGTATGCGATGTTTTTGGTTTTTATGAAGTGGAGGGCTTCTTGAGTGAGGGATATTGCATCATGAATTTGGCGCCCAACTAAGAATATGTCCTTCTCTTTAGAGATTATTTCACTAGGAATGGGTTTAAGAGGGTTGGAAATAATATTTACGATGACTTTATATATAAGGTTGCAATAAGAGATGGGAGGGAAGTCATCAAACATGTTAAGCTCCTTCTTTTTGGGTATGATGGATAGACATGTATGGTTATATGATCCCCATACTTTCCTAGAGATTTTTTATTCTTGAACAACCTTGAGAAGATCAAAATTAAGGAGCTCATAGAAATGTAAATAGAATTCTACAGTCATCCCCTCTAGGTCATGGCTCTTTCCTTTTTGAAAAGAAGAAAAGGTAGAAAGGATTTCCTTGTTTGAAATGTCCTCTTGCATTGAGGCATCCATCTCCTCTAAAATAGAATTGGGAAATAGGGATATAGTCTGAAGGATCTCTTCAATAGGATAGTCGGGAGTGGCTTTAAACAGTTCAAAGAATAATGTTTTACCTGCACCAATTATGTATTCGAAAGAGGATACCACCTTACCATTAGAGTCCTTAATGTCCCATATTGGAGTGAGAGAACTTTGAGTTTTCATCTCCTTATTTTAGCCAAATTTCCCTACTTTTCATCCTCCATTTGGCTTCCTCCAAGTATAAAAGTTATTTTCTTCTTTGCATTAGTTTACTTAATTCTAGTTATTCCTCTTAGTTGAGACTGTCATGCTATCCTTCAATGAGCACAACTCTAATATGAGCCTCTACATCCCTAAGATATTTGTCTCTATTATTTTGGTAATCTTTTTTCCATCAAGTTATTTCTCCTTTGATCCCTGAGATATTTGTGAATTGGTGCATATACAATCTTTCATCATTGTTCTCTAAGGGTTTCCATGTATTTTTTACTAGATTTTTTAAATCCTCTCCATTCAACCAGGAATGGATGAATTTCAATGGAGAGGGAGATCGATATGATTTCCCCTCAATTTAAAGGACAATTGGCATATGATCTGAGATTCCTCCTACCACCACACTTTATTTCAATCTCCACTGTAAATCCATCAACCTATCGAAGATAAAAAATATGTCTAGGCATTTGGCTACCATATCTTTCCTTTTTCTTTCGTTTCTCCAAGTTTGAGAAAGATTTTTGGGTTCAATGTCAATAAGTTTATTCTTCTCTATCCAGTTTGTGAAAAAAATATGTTGAGCATCCTAGTGCGAATAACATCCCCATACCTCCCGAACAGAAATCGAGAAATTTAAGTCCCCTCCTATGATAAAATTAGACTTGTCTAGAAAACCAGAATTTTGAATCTCCATCTAATATGAAACCATGTATGCATAAGGTCCATATAAATTAATAAATCTGAGTGATTTGGATAGAATTTGATACTCTCGATCTATCACTATACCTTAAAGAAGGACCAAGGTTTGAGTTTCCTTTAGCCTAGGGCTCCATGCAGAGAGAAAACCTCCTGATAATCCTAACGAATCAATAGTGTTGAAAGACCATTCTTTTAGAAATGAACAAAAATCCTCTTCGGCTTTTGATCCGATACATATAGTTTCTTGAATCATAATTATCTTTGGTTTATGGGCTTGAACCAGTTGTTTGAGGGCTTGCATTTTGGGATATCCCCCTAGCCCCCTTGCGTTAAATGATATCACTTTCATTTAGGAACCCCTTCCTAGGCTTGACCCGCACTAAGGGCCTATTCAATGGTTGCTTGTTTGTCACTCCTGATTTCCTTTAAGGCCTTGGATTGGGCCAAATATATCAGTGATTTCCTTCCTATATATCCACCCATATCTTTGTTCAAGGAGAGACCCCATAGGCTAGGCTGCTCCTCTTTCGATTTCTTAATTTTAGGTTGGAGAAAATATTCAGACTTAACTGAAGACTTCGAATGGGATTTAAACGAGTTATCACCATAAATACTAGAGGGATCCATGGGGATAATGGGAGGTGGGGAAAACTGGTGGGAAGGGACTAGAGAGGAGGGGAGGGGAGGTGAATTAATGGAATAGGAGAGACTACCAATTTTAGAAGAAGAGAGACCCTTAGAATGCGGTCTGAGAGGCATTATCTCTTCCTTTTTTGGACTTACCGAAAATGAATGATTTAAAAAAGAGAAGTCGAGAGGTGACAACTTACTAGGGGAGACCCGTGGTGGAGGAAGAGACGAGGCTTCTTCCGAATAACTGTGAATTGTCCTCTTGCTGTCATTTTTTTCCTCTCTTATCGAGCTTCGCCATTTTTGTGGAACATAGTCTTCTATCTTCATCTCTTTTCATTGACGACTACCACATTATCTTTGTATGGTGTTTTTCACCATCTTTGAGTAATAGAATTTAGTTTTCATTTGATCTCTCTGTTGTTGTTTTTTTTGTTTTAATGACATTTTTCATTTTGTTATTAGTGTAAATTGTTCCTAATTCATACTCACAATTTTGATTTATACACCAAACACAAGTTAATAACACATAAGAAGTCCTAAACAAGATTGAAAAACTTGAAGAACCAGTTGTTTTACTTACATTTTTCTAATTCAACTTCACAATAGAAAACCAATACACTTATCGGTTCTCCACAATGTATGACATTGTGTATATGTAGTATTTATTATGATGGATCAAAACCATTGAAAAGTAGAGTTCTACATAATGCATGTAAATACAAATCTTTGACTAAATTTCTAAGAAGCAATACACAAGCTTATTTAGATGTTATATCAATAAAACTAGCATGCTTCTAATAACACATATCTCAACAAGCTTCGAGAGAAAATCTTAACTTATTACAACAATATAATTTGTCAATATCACATCTCAAGGAACCATGATAAACAAAACCAAACAACAACCTATGATTTTTTGTCCTATGTCAATTTTCACATACAAACAACCTATGAAAATCACATACAAGCAAATAATGAATATTATAATTAAATATCTCTACTTTTCCTTCCAACAATAAGAGCATTGGCCTCCAATGCTTTCAAGAGAGATGGACAATGTTGTAGTTGTTGTTGAATGAGCCTAATCTAAAAGATGGTCTTGCATAGAAATAAGGTAGGAAGTAGTGAAATATTGGTGAGTGTTTGTTCCAGGAACTGGATTTATAGCATGATGAGTTAGGATTGTTGAGCCATGATGAGTTAGGATTGTTGAGCCATAATAAGTTTTGACAACATAATGGATGCCCAATCGATTTGGAATACCATGATGGAAAACATTATGAACCTGAATGTAAGCTTCAAGTGATGAATGATGTTGAACTGGGTTGTGAACTAGTGAGAAGAGGCCACCAAATCTAAACTTCCAAGATATTAGAGAACTTCGTAACAGGTGAGAAACTCTAAATTTATTATTGTCCTCCCAAGGTGTTGTGTGAAGGCAATGAATGCCAATGAAGAGAGACATGAGAAAGTAAAGGATGTGGCATGATAGAAGGTAGTTGATCCGAGATTTTTCGGTGAGAACTTTCTCTACAAAAATATACGATGAGGATCTTTTACTGACGATTAATTGCATGTGAACATGAGCAAATAATTTCTCAACAATGCATATGAACGTGAGCAAATTGTCATATTTATGTGCATATTTGTGATTAAATATCTACTTAATCAAGCGAGAATGCAATCAAAACTCACACATATGATTTGACACCCATGTGATAATGGAGTTCACCAGACTCCTCTGGCTACATCTTTAGATCCACTTGGATTATGAATCGCTTTATTATCCTTCCTATAGCAAGGGTTGAAAACTTCTCACAAAATGTGGCAGATGCTCCATAAAAGGCTGAGAACCTAGAGAAACCTTCTCATATACAAAGAGAACTTAAGGCTCTCACATAAGTGACATTTATTCATACACCAGAAGGACTAAATTATTTTCTTTCAATCTCTCTTGAGCTCTCTCTCCAAGCTCCATAAAGGGATCCATAAAAGGATGAAACCCAGAGCTTACATAAAGAGTTTATATAGTTTCCTCAACTCCATAATTCAATGAGACAAGATCCACAAATTTAATATCTAATAACAACTCAAAGGAAAAAAATGAGAAAGCATCTCAACCAACCTATGAGAACCTTAACTTCCCCTTGAGACTAGGAAAACACTTGTGATCAAATGAGGAAGAATCCCAAACCATCCTATGAGACTCTCATCCTCTTCTTGAGAATAGAAAACTAGTTGTGAGGTGGATTCTCACACAAAACTAATTTCCCCTTGAAACTAAGAAACTAATTTGTGAGGTGGATTCTCACACAAAATTGATTTCCCATTTTACAAATTAAATGAAAAATACATGACTAATTCCACTCACTTCAAGTATGAATCATTTTTGAATGAATAATACATGAGCTTCTCACACTCATTTAAAGTATTAATCATTTTTACAATATTAAATGGGGCATTAATCATTATTTTAAACTTTGTCGCCTATCATCAATCATTTTAATGATCTTCTCCATGGTATGGAAAGTATTGAATCCTTGTCTGGAGATCCTTCTGGATCAATGGTGTATAAGAATCCTCCAAAACTATTGAGATAACTGGAGGCTACAAATGTAGGACTAAATAATGTTATTATTTGTTATGATGTCAGATGAAGGTTAAAGGTGTTTTCTAATTGAAGGAACAACCCAATGTGATAGTTCACTTGTATTGCGTATATGATAATTGGTGTTATATTTATGCAATATGTAAGTGTTGTTTAATGCATCATATTAGGTCTTTCGATCATACTAATAGGGTTGGTCAAGCAACATACCACAACAACCATATCGGTCACATCACAAGTGACTTTATTCACAAATTTAGGACCAAAAACAAATGGCATAGTATATGTGTGCATGATCAAGGAAGAGAAACCATTATCTTCCATCCAAGTGCTTAAGGATGAGGACACGAGTCCACCAAAAAGTGCAGCTTGTTGACGATGGTATTGGCAATCAAATTCTCTTGTGAGCCATTGTCAAGGATACAAGCAATGGAGAAATCATGTGAGAGATGTGAACATGTTATAAATATATTATCTTGGGATTTTGGAGGAGTAGAGTGTTGTAGCAAGGTGACTTTATTGAGTCCCCTTAACTCTTCATTGGTCGCATATTCACTAAAAACATTATAGGGAACATCACCATCTTCATCATCAGGGGGTTGTACAATCAAACTTTTCTTTTTCTTCTCCTTCTTCTAATAAGTTTTGTAAGTATAATAAGAAACAAGGACATGATAAGTCAAGAGTAGAGTTCTACATGATATGTGTGAATACAAATCTTTGGACAAATTTTTATTAAATAATACACAAGCTTATATAACCGTTACATCAAGAAAACTAACATGCCTCTAATAACATGTAGCTCAACAAGCTTTGAAAAAAAATCTCAACTTATTACAACAATGAAGTTTGTTAAAAATCACATCTAGAAACCATGATAATAGGAAACCAAATAACAACCAATTTTCACATACAAACAACCTATAATAATCACAAACAAGCAAGTAATGAATATAGTGATTAAATATCCCTATCATAATATTATTTATTTATTTTGAAATGAGTTATTATTAAAAATTTGGATTATATAAAAATTAAAAATTTATATATAACTTAAAAAAATCATTAAATTTTAATATTATTTTAAATACATAAGTTAAATAAATTTGATAAAAAAATCAATAATTGAAAGTTTTATGCATGGTGAAACAACATGCATAAAAGTTTTACCTAATTCAAAATCTATTCAAATAATCTAAAATTTAATCAAAATTCAAAATTGATAAATACTCAAACTTTATATATCATTAAATTCCAATAATTAAACAAAAATTAATTACAAAATTAAACAACTCCTTCAAATATCCAATTATTTATTATCTTAACTTTTTATAATGATTTAAAACTATTAAAAACCAAAACAAGGATAGTCGAAAAAAAACAATCTCCTACCCTAAGTGGTAATTTAAAACTTTACAACTTTTATAAATTTTACAACAAGAAATTTGTAGAATTAAAGTTTTTCAACTTTGGTAGATTTTTCCTAACAAAAAGTTTCTAGAATTTAGAAAACCAAAGAGAAGAGCTCCCTTCACTCAAGAGGAAAGGGAATTCCATGGGACCTAGAACATGAGACCAACCGTTATCCTTTCATAATATGTGTTAAAAAGGGTAAAGAACATAAAAAGATTTAACTACTATCCCCATTATAAATGCATAAATGATCATTAATGCATAAATGATCATTGTATATGGCATTTTGATAAAATGTTGGTTCTATACAATAGTAATATATTATTATGGCATCTCTCTTTGTTATATGTGAGTTGAAAAGGTCTTTATAACGATATGTGAAGGCAGACATGACAAGAGTATTTACTATATTGACAATAGTATTTATTTGATAAAATGTTGGTTCTATACAATAGTAATATATTATTATGGCATCTCTCTTTGTTATATGTGAGTTAAAAAGGTCTTATGTGAAGGTATAAATGACAAGAGTATTTACTATATTGAACAAGAGTACCAGTAAAAATATAAAAATGCATTTTGAAAATTATTAAAATAAGATTTAATATAATAAAAAAATAAAATTTCATTTTAAAAATTATTAAAATGAAATTTAATATAATAAAAAAATTAAAAAGTAATGTGTTTATAAAGTATTTTAATTAAATTTATTATTAAAAAGTAATGTATTTATAAAGTATTTTAATTAAATTTATTATTAAAATGTAATGTGTTTATAAAGTATTTTAATTAAATTTATTATATTAAAAATAAAAAATAAAGTAATTAATGAATTTTATGATTTATGTTATTAAAAACTAAGAATCAAATATTCATTTTAATAATTGTAAAGAATGTTTGGGAAACTGAGTTACTTGGGAGAAAATCTAAGTCACAAAGAAGAATAGATGGGTTAAATGAATATCTAAGCTACTAAGGATTAAATGAAAAGCATTTGATATAC
>SNQJ01S0005170.1:145694-160069 GCA_010110895.2 Picea sitchensis | reverse complement strand
GTAGAGGCCCTTGCCTTTCCTTTATACTTTTTTCTCTCCTTGTCCCTCCAAAGTGACTTTCATTTTATTAATATTTAATTAATTAATTAAATCACTTTAATTAATTAATTAACCTTTTTACCTCTAAAAAAACACCTTATCTCTCCTTGTGGCTTCCCTGGCCACTGAAAGTCACTTCTCACCAACCCATCCTGTAGTGTTGCTTCTCTCGATTCCAATGATCTATTACACTGAGAGGTTCCTCCAAGTAATGTGCCCAAAATGACCTCTTAGGTGAATTCAATTAACTTATAGCTCAACATAGTCAAAATTATGGAAATCGTCGGAATGCAACGGAACCAAAGCCAACCTGTGCGGAATGGCTCATAATGATGGAATATGATGAGCAATGCAAGTTGGACCCCACAATGCCTCTCAATAACCCATGTACTCGCTATAACATCCATCTGGCTACTTTGGTCATCATAAACCTTTGCACTGTGATGAAAGTGGGGACATTACAAAGGCTTGTCGAGTTATAGAAGTACAGCCCTCCTTCGAAGATTCGATTTCTATCCTCCAGGTTATGCAGTATGATCATAAAGAAGCCTTTTGATTGAAGTTGGAGGTCATAGTGACCCTTGGGTTTCCACCAGTGTTAAATCCATTTGACCAGGTCTTTTTCTAAAGGCCATAATCCAAGGAATTTCCCTATCAGGGCGAAATCCCTCATGTATTGTTTTTGATCTTCTATTCTTGGAGAGATGATGATGTATTTAGGAGCTATGGAGGCTTGCAGAATTCATTTGTCGAGTTTCCAAGTGCGAGTAGGTTTTGGGTGATTGGCTTCTGGGTCAATTTCCATTGGTTTCTCCTTTGACATTTCTTCCTCCCAAATTATTTGTTGCATGCCCTCCGGGAGTTCAAAGGTCCGGTGTTTGGAGTGATTGGAGTCGTGCTCCTTTGTTGTAATGGAATTGTAGGGGGCTGAAAGCCCCCCTCCCTCGACCTCCATGGTCGCGGCAATGGAGAAGAGGGCGGTTGGTTTTCGAGGGTGAACCTTAAACGCAGAGCGGCATTCGACTGATTTGAAATGTAAACAAGTTAATGATCGTTTAGCAAGGTTATACAATAGAAATATATTATTATGGCATCTTTCTTTGTTATATGTGAGTTGAAAAGGTCTTTATAATGATATGTGAAGGCAGATATGACAAGAGTATTTATTATATTTGACAAAAGTATTTACTAGTAAAAATATAAAAACGCGTTTTGAAAATCATTAAAATAAGATTTAATATAATAAAAAATAAAATTTCATTTTGAAAATCATTAAAATGAGATTTAATATAATAAAAGAGTAATGTCTATATAAAGTATTTTAATTAAATTTATTATTAAAATGTAATGTATTTATAAAGTATTTTAGTTAACTTTATTGTATAAAAAATAAAAAATGTAATTATTGAATTTTATGATCTATGTTATTAAAAACTTAGAATCAAATATTCATTTTAATAATTGTAAAGAATGTTTGGGAAACTGAGTTACTTGGGAGAAAATCTAAGTCACAAAGAAGAATAGATGGGTTAAATGAATATCTAAGCTACTAAGGATTAAATGAAAAGCATTTGATATACTTCACTAAGTAATAGGGTGTTTTTCAAACTTGGTCACGCGACATCCAAAAAGACATGAATATATTATATTGAATACTTTAGAAGTAAAATTAATACCTAAAATTTTGATAATAAAAAAATATTTTGAAATGCATTATAGTCTTTTTCAAATTCAAATGCATGCATTATTGGATGTATTAGACAACCATTATCATTCCATAATGTGGTGTAAAAAAAGGTAAAACATGCTTACACATCAACCATGGTCTCTTTCATATGCATGCATTAGATAACCGTTATCATTTCATAATAAGTGGTGTAAAAAGAGGTAAAACAATGCTTACACGTCAACAGTTTTGGCATCGAACAACGTCCAATTACTTTTGAGTTGTATTAAATAGTGCTTACACTTCAACAACTTTGGCATCGAACAATGTCCAAAATTGATGGTTATTAAATGCCTTAACAACTTCTCCTTCTTTACCAAAATTTAAAATTCATGTTTGGTGCTCTTCCAAGGCTCTACTAGGGTGAAATGTTTTGATTTTCAATAGATACACCTACCTGTTCATCATGTTCAACACATGTTTTTTGTAAGTGGATATATGGACAGATGGAAGCCATGAATGTATTGACTTGGCTATAGGTAAGGATGACTTGTAACAACAATGATGCAAGTTCAAAGCCCAAGGTGAACAATTGTTATGCATTGTAGGGTAGGGATCCTATGTCTTCAAGGAAGCAACATAATGATACATGAAACCCCCACCAACCTTTAATAGTCAATAACAACCCTCCATACGCAAATATCACTCCCTTGGAAGAGGTTGTTGCAGAAATTGTCCACAAAGGATGAATGCTAAAGAGCATGCTCATTATAGGAGATTTTACTAGTGAGTGTTGAGCGTTTTCAGTTTTTACTAGTATATGGTTCTTTGGAATTCTATTAACCAAATTCATCTTTAGAGATAGAGAGATTGTATTAACCACACTCATCTTTAGAGATAGAGAGATTGTTTTGTTGGGCACTGACTAAAACTGGCATTAGCAAGACAATAGCATTTTCGGTATTCATCTTTGTGGGCATGAAACACCAACTTATATATGAATAATGTGGGTGAATGAGCCACACATTATATTAACCACACTCAACTTTGGAGATAGAGAGATTGTTTTGTTGGGCACAGACTTAAACTAGCATTGGCAAGACAATAGCATTTCTGGTAGTCATCTTTGTGAGCATGAAACACCAACTTATATATGAATAATGTGGGTGCATGAAAGGGAATGTCATTTCCAGGCTCAGGGAAATGAATGGAGATAGAGACTTAGGAAACAAAAAAAAAAGGGAAATTTATTTCTTGACCTGTCACTGCATGCAGGGCTCGTTCTTTTCTAGATGTTGACTTCTTATGCATATATACATAGTGATTGAGAGCTTCTTACAAGATTTTGTGTTTTCTCCAAAATGTGCCATGGTTCCCCAACATAAAATGCTTTCCTGACTCCCTGAAGAAAATAAAAAGATGTCAACGAAGGTTTGAAAGTGGTACAATGTTTAAAATTTAACAATAAAACATTACCATCAAATAGTAGAATGGACACTTTTACCTTCATCATAATCTATGCATCATTATCTTTTTCCCATTTTTCATAGAGCTCAACATGTTTTTCATGAATATTATATTAGAGGAATTCTCAAACCAATTTAGGAAAACATGTGACTGGGCTAATACCTTAACCGTGGATTGGAGATGAAAAGAGATGGTCGGTTATTTTACCACTTCCCTACTAATGATATTTAGTTTACATGGGTTATTAAGAGTATGAGCATACTCTTAATTAACATCATATATCAAGCATGAAGAGAGACATAATACATCATCTGTAATGTCCCCCACCTCTTAGAGAGGTAATGAGGAGACTCAGTGACCTGGGCACCCCCACTAGGTCATAGTCTCACACTGAAGGGGGGGGAAAAGTCAAGAANAAAGAAGAATAGATGGGTTAAATGAATATCTAAGCTACTAAGGATTAAATGAAAAGCATTTGATATACTTCACTAAGTAATAGGGTGTTTTTCAAACTTGGTCACGCGACATCCAAAAAGACATGAATATATTATATTGAATATTTTAGAAGTAAAATTAATACCTAAAATTTTGATAATAAAAAAATATTTTGAAATGCATTATAGTCTTTTTCAAATTCAAATGCATGCATTATTGGATGTATTAGACAACCAATGCTTACACGTCAACAGTTTTGGCATCGAACAACGTCCAATTACTTTTGAGTTGTATTAAATAGTGCTTACACTTCAACAACTTTGGCATCCAACAATGTCCAAAATTGATGGTAATTAAATGCCTTAACAACTTCTCCTTCTTTACCAGAATTTAAAATTCATGTTCGGTGCTCTTCCAAGGTTCTACTAGGGATCCTATGTCTTCAAGGAAGCAACATAATGATACATGAAACCCCCACCAACCCTTAATAGTCAATAACAACCCTCCATACACAAATATCACTCCCTTGAAAGAGGTTGTTGTAGAAATTGTCCGCAAAGGATGAATGCTAAAGAGCATGCTCATTGTAGGAGTTTTTACTAGTGAGTGTTGAGCGTTTTCAGTTTTTACTAGTACATGGTTCTTTGGAATTCTATTAACCAAACTCATTTTTAGAGATAGAGAGATTGTATTAACCACACTCATCTTTAGAGATAGAGAGATTGTTTTGTTGGGAACTGACTAAAACTGGCATTAGCAAGACAATAGCATTTTTGGTATTCATCTTTGTGGGCATGAAACACCAACTTATATATGAATAATGTGGGTGAATGAGCCACACATTGTATTAACCACACTCAACTTTAGATATAGAGAGATTGTTTTGTTGGGCACGGACTTAAACTAGCATTGGCAAGACAATAGCATTTCTGGTAGTCATCTTTGTGAGCATGAAACACCAACTTATATATGAATAATGTGGGTGCATGAAAGGGAATGTCATTTCCAGGCTCAGGGAAATGAATGGAGATAGAGACTTAGGAAACAAAAAAAGAAAGGGAAATTTATTTCTTGACCTGTCACTGCATGCAGGGCTCGTTCTTTTCTAGATGTTGACTTCTTATGCATATATACATAGTGATTGAGAGCCTCTTACAAGATTTTGTGTTTTCTCCAAAATGTGCCATGGTTCCCCAACATAAAATGCTTTCCTGACTCCTTGAAGAAAATAAAAAGATGTCAACGAAGGTTTGAAAGTGGTACAATATTTAAAATTTAACAATAAAACATTACCATCAAATAGAATGGACAATTTTACCTTCATCATAATCTCTGCATCATTATCTTTTTCCCATTTTTCATAGAGCTCAACATGTTTTTCATGAATATCATATTAGAAGAATTCTCAAACCAATTTAGGAAAACATGTGATTGGGCTAATACCTTAACCATGGATTAGAGATGAAAAGAGATGGTCGGTTATTTTACCACTTCCCTACTAATGATATTTAGTTTACATGGATTATTAAGAGTATGAGCATACTCTTAGTTAACATCATATATCAAGCATGAAGAGAGACATAATACATAATCTTTTCATTTAACTCATAAATCAATTATGCTAAGTTTCATTTTCTTGTTAAAAAAATAAAATCTTTTTCATTTGCAAAAGGGCTTCGGTACACAACAAATTAGTAAAACACCACATTTATTATTCTGACTCTTTTGTTGACCTCTATTGGTGTTAAGTTTAGACTATAATGGGTAGAGACATTTAATGCACAGATGAGACACTTAGTACATGGATGGGATGAATGTTGTTGGGAGTTTGACCTCTCTTGATGTGAAGTTCAAAATATAATAGG
The DNA here is from genome assembly GCA_010110895.2 of Picea sitchensis. NCBI lineage: Eukaryota > Viridiplantae > Streptophyta > Pinopsida > Pinales > Pinaceae > Picea > Picea sitchensis. Next base: position 154,597 of record SNQJ01S0005170.1, on the reverse strand, counting down.
TAGAGACATTTAATGTGCACATGGGATGAATAATGTTGGGAGGAATTGTCACTGCAGATTTTATAACTCCTTAAAGTGTTTCAAAGTTTTTTTGTTGCTCATCTTATTGGTATAGATTTATGTTAATGTGTAATATATTTTGTTGAATATGTAAAAAAATATTTATACGTAAAGGATTCTCAAGATGTACAAAAAGAAAATGATTTCTTACTAATTTTTTGTACATATTTACAAAAACTAATAATAATTGTTGTTTGTTGTTTGTTGTTTTCTATTTGCTACAGGTTTACCTTGTAGTTGGTCCTATTATAGCGACATCATGAAGAAGTCCCTTATAGAAGCTTCCTTATAACAACATCATCGAGAAGTCCCTTACAACAACAACATGGTGAGCCAGTGACAGTGGAAGTTCTCACAACATGGTGGGCATGGTGAGCGAGTGATAGTGGAAGTTCTCACATCATGGTGAGTAAGTGACAATGGAAGTTCTCATAGCGGGGCTTGGATTTAGAGTGAATTGTTCTCAGTGAATAGTGGCATGTGGAAGAGGAGCACGGCTCATGTCAAAATGAGCCTTGTTCGTGTCATTTTTTGAGCATGTTCGTGTCATGTCTTGATCATGTAGCATAGAGACACTCAACACATTAATATGGTTGAACTAAGAACTTAAGATATGTCATGACCTTGGGATATGATCTGTGCAATTAAATGGTTCAACAAAAAACTTAGGATATGTTATCCTAACAAAAAATGTTAAAGAACTAATGTTAACTCAATATATAGCATTAGTTCATCTCTGAAGCATATGTTCAGAAATATAAAGTTTAAACCTAACAAAAAAGAAAAGAAAAATTAAAATGAGGTCGACATAAGACCAAATAAAACCTAAAATTATATAATTGATAAACAAAATGTATTGTCGGTGTTTAATATGTGAGGAAAACATTTTAGTTAAAACATCGAACTAAAACTTTAAATTATAGAGAAAATAATGCATCATTTTGTACACAGATTAATACTATAGTTTACAATAGTGTGTACCTTACCGTTTACAATAGTCCCTACCTTATGGCAGGGACTAATAAAATGCACTGTAGTGCACTATCTCTGCACTTAAAATTTATTAGTCCCTGCCCTTCGGGTTGGTAGGGACTATTGCAATCGATTCTCAGTTTTCTTATTAGTCTGGCACGGAAATCATGGTATTTTTATTGTTTTAATCCTAAGTTTGGGTAAATTATACATTTATTCTCATCCCATTTCATGTTTTTACCGTAACTTTTAGGTTTGAGGCCTTATTTGGCCTCTTCCCGAGGCAAATCCCTTGCATTGCCCACCAAAATCTTACTTTAAAGCTCACATCTGAGTACTAATTTTTCTGGAATGAAGTAATGCTAGAAATGACTCTAGCATTACTTCACAAACATGAAATGTTTGTACAAAAGTTTTATTCATCCCATAGACCATAGCGCATTTGCTATTGAGTTGCCACCTACACACCATGCAAACCTACACCACCGTGCCACCTACACACCATGCAAACCTAATCCATCGTGCTCATGCCATCTTTGTCCTTTAAAAACGGTCCTGGACATGAAACAATAGGTTTCCCTATGTAGTTAATTATTCTCCATGAATTATTCTTAGTATCCCCACCAAATGCCCCCATTGCAACCAGTGATTTCTTCTTCTGTGTAGCCCTTCCTTGAGTTTTAAGTTTGTTGGGCACCAAATTTTCTTCATCCTTAACCTCGTCCTGTTCAAAATCAGGTGGCTCTGAGGCGTTGTCATTATACCCACTTTCTTCGCCCTACTCCTCTTCTCCTTTCATGCCTTCTTGTTCACTTGGGTTCATCGACCGCCAGTATACCCGAGGTTACCATATGAGTCCATCGTTGTTTCAGGTCCAGGCCAGTATCAGTTTACTAAGAATATTAAGCACGAATATATTCACCAGATCATCCAGATCAAATGCGGAAAAGCATAGGCAAGTTAGGGTAAAAACCTCTTGAAAGGCCATTTCATTTGAGCGCGTTGTATCACCACTTTGATCCTTCTCAATGATGAGTTTCCAATTCGGGTGAGCTAAAGGAGTCTGATAAGCAATGTCGGAATAGTTACTTTAGTGACTCAACCTTCCATTCATGCCAGTAAGGGATTTCCCACTGAACCCTACCCCCTCTAAAGAAACAAAACCATATCCTTTGGTCCGCCTGGGATTGAAACTCGAATAGAAGCACCCACAGAGGTAGAGGCAAAGGCAAACAAACTTCCGACCCTCCCTCTCAATTGAGTAAGAAGAACTATTTCATCGAACTAACCCACACATCTAATTATGAGATCTCTTAGAGGATACCATGGACCTGCGAATTGGGGTTGTTTTACAAGAATATTGTAGAATGTTTCCTTCTTCGTTGTAACCTTGAACGACATTTTACCATAGAGAATTTCATAGAGTAGAATCCCTAAAGCCCACCAGTCGACTGCAAATTCATGGCCAGTGCCCTTGAGCATCTCTGGCGCTATGTATTCTCCCATGCCCACAAATGAATTGGACCTTGTTGGAAGGCTGGATGTTGAACTTCTAGTTTTGTTGATTGGAGAAACTTTACCAGAATTGGGATTGTTGGAGATTGGGATGTTGAACTTCTGGTTTTGGGGTTTCACAGGTTGGCAACGTAATGGGTTTAGGAAGGACAACATGAAACATCCAAGTTGTGGAATGAGAATGTGCATGGACTGTCTATGGTTGTGTATGTTTAGTGTTTCTGAAGGGCTTGTGAAGTGCTTTCGCGAAAGTCTGATCAAGATGGCACCATTGTCCAGGATTACATGCATTGTAACATCTGGGTGAGTACACTGGAGTTTGGTTTGCAACATGCATGCAAACCAACTGGAAGCGCGCGTACCTATATAAATAGGTGTATGTTTGCGGCTGAGTCAGTTGATGTCTTCACAAATCTCCAGATATTTCACTTTATATTTTATAATTTGATAAAGGTTATTATTAAAGGGGTATCCAATCAGGTTCAAAAGCTAGTTTCCATAGAGCTAAAAATGCAATCTAATTTATTTGTCTTGATACTCGTCCTGTAACCACGATCCCGACAATGATAATAACTAGAGGGAGGCTAGATGGAAAGGAGGCCATAATTCATCAAGTTTTCTAAAGATAAAATTAAGTTATTAACCTTGTTGGATGGACATGTATCACTCTACGGCTAACACCATTCCATGCCTTTGTCCAAAGCGTGTTTGGTAATCTTTTTTTTAGAGAAACCAGACTTATCAAACCTGGATGTCTGTTTCAATATGGGATACAATCACCTGAAATGCATGAAATCATATATTTGACTCCAACAAAAGCAATTTGTTTAAACCAGATCATATGCCTAAGAACCCAAAAACACGGGAACATGGTAACATAATAAATCTGTTCATTGGAGATGGGTGAACTACTCCTTCTTTCGAGCTGAATACTAAAACTAGCCATTCAACCTTCTTCAATTGAGTCACCAAACTATATCAACTTGCTCGTTGTGTGGAGAAATAAAGAAGGTGCATAGTGCTTTTATCGGGAAAAGTCATATATGTTCAGATCATATTGTTACTATTTTTCTAACATTTTAATTATTTCAAAGCTAAACATAAGACTTTCTGATATTAAATATAATGACAGTGTTGTATATATAAAATACTATGCCACCGTTTCGCTATGAATATTTTGAATGTCGAGAAGCCAAGTGAGATGAACCAAACTGTTGATATTACAAATACAAGCTCTTTCTTCAAGAACCTCCCAGTGCATCCCAAAGAAATCAGATGGGTCAGTAATCCAATGGGTTTGTGCTGTTATTTCAATACTGAACATTATCAAATTGATCATGTGTGTAGCCCACAACGTTTTTGTCTTAACCTATTTCAAAAGAAAAAAGAAAAGGACAGGACAATACTTAAGGAACAACTCTCAACCTTTTTGGCAGGGACTTGTTGATTAGCAACTCTCCTTGTTTTATATAAACTTTGAAATTGATATATTCAAATATTTTATTACATGAAAAACATCATATTAAATTAACATGGATTAATAGTAAGGACACACTTTTTTTTAACAAAAATTATGTTCAAGTTTCATGGAATGAGTGGGTGATTAAAATGAAAATATATTATACACTGTGTCACACAAATTTATAATTTTCAAAAAAATAAAAATATATTTACTTAATTAAAATAATTTATAAGTCTAAAAATAATTAACTAATTAAAATAAAAATAATAAATTATTATTATTATTTTGTTGAGGGCATGTACTTTCCATGTGGTCATGTTATCCGACTGCTACCATTAAACCCGACATGTCAATGTGGCCCCTCAAGTGACACACAAGGTAAATCAAGGGTTTCAAACCGGTGACTTCACATAACAAAGTTCCTTAATAGTACACTCTATCACTGACTATTCTACACCCTGGGGGCTAAAAATGATAAATTATTATATAAATATCTAAATACTTATTAATATATGAGAATTATATTATTTAAGAATTTCAAAATAAAATATCTTAACCATTTAACTTTTAAAATTCAAAATAAAAATAGCATGTCATTATATAAAATCTAAATATTTTTCAATATTATGATGATGGTGGTGGTTAACATACACTGAGACCAAATTTAGAAGATCAAAAGTATATCTCTGTTTTGATTAGTGAAAAGAAGAAAATCAAGATTGCTAAAATAAAACAAAACTCTTATAATATGGAAAACAATGGTTACAACCTTCCCCTTGTTAGATAATTGGCTGGTATGGAGAATTGGTAGAGGTAACAAAGTCCAAATTGCCTTGGATCCATGGATTGGCTACAATGACGCATATAGACTCCCATCCAAACTAATTGTGGACATGAAAAGTCGGGGCTACATACTCTGAGACAAGTAGCTTAGGGAGTCTGAACATTGGACATGGCACAACCACTACAAGGAAAAGACCTTTTAGCAGACGTTTTTGGTGTTACAAAATTGGCAAAAAATGTCAAAAACACCTCTGCTACAACATATGTTATTGATAGCGGATGTTTTTGTGGATACTATAATGGAAGTTGATTATAACTAGAAAAAATCTGGGTGGCTGGAGGTGTTAGCGGATGTTTACAAATCGGTGTGTTTGTATAAGGAAAAAGCATCGATGCATACATACACCTACATCACGAGTGTTGTACACGTAACGTCAAGCACCGGGGAAGTAAAATATGAAAGCACCGAGGCAGTAAAATATTTAAGAACCAGGGTGTTTGTCTTATAAGCACCGGTGCTTTAACATCAAAACGCACCGGAAGAGTTAAAAATAATTAAGCACCGAGACTTTTTGCATAGAACGCACCAGTGTGTTATTAGTAAGAAGGCACCGATGTTGTATAAAATAATATGCATCGGTGCGTTACAGGGAAAAATGCCTCGATGCATTAAAAATTGAAAGCATTAGTGCTTTGCAGTAACAAACAAGCCCTGGTGCTTATCAATAACACAATAGTGTCGGTGTGTATCAATAACACATACACATCGGTGCTTCGTATAATATTAACGCACCGATGGCCAAATTTTTAATATAATTTTGTGGTATTAAATTAATATTGAAACCAGTGCTAATTGATTACATAAAAGCATCGGTGCAAATTTCATATGCGACACACCAGTGAGTTTTAATATTAAACGCACCGATGAGATTAATAACCAAAATACACAGAGAAACATCGACCTGTGATAGTGTAATTATTGTTATTTTTTAATTCCATTATTTATCAAAAACATTACATATATCTTATATTTTAATTCAAAAATTTGGATATGATGTTTGGATTAATTTATTATATCATCAGATTTTGCATCTCTTCATTATAATATTTAGTCATCCGTATATTTAATCATCGATGTAAAATTTCATAGCGACATTGAACAATGCAATAGAATAAATTAAAACATATTTTATTATATGAATAAGAGGGTCTTTGTCATACAAAAGGGGACACTTATCGATAATCCATTGTCTTTCAATTGGGACACTATGTCCATTACATTAAACAAAAATGTATGATTTTCACATACAATTATTTCAAAAAAATACAATTGCAACTTGCATTGATATCCAAATATATTGGTCATCATTCTTCACTGGAACTGTTGTTAGTGCTCGAGTTACTTCCATGCCTTGGGTTATTTTGTTGAATGTTTGGTTTATTGTCTCGATTGTTTTGTTCTTCTTGAAGTTCCATCTACAAACGTAAAAATAAATTGTAATCAGTCTATCTACATTGGTGAGAATAATGAAAATTGAAATAAATAATATACATGAATGTAAATTGAAAAGCGTCGTACCTCCAAAGCAAGAAGTGACTCATGAATCATACACATATGTTCAAAATCAAATCTCATGCCTTGTTTCAACAATTCTTATGTTGTCTTAGTTCCATACTTTGTTTCTTGCAAGTTTTATACCCCATAATAAATCATAGATTTAATATAAAGTATTATTTTTGTTTCATTAATTATAAAATGACAAAAGTAAAACAACATAAATTATACTTACAAATTCAACTATTAATTTTTTATATGCCAACATATACTCACAACCCTTAATTAACCCAATGTCAATCAATTTTTTTGATGGCGCTTCTTTGTAAGTTAGCACATGTTTGAAGACATTCAAGGATGGTTGTTGTAAAACAACTTAAAATATACAAACAAAAAAAACCTTAAGTTGTTATAAGGAAATAACAATTACTCACAAACTTTGATATCAACCATTTTCTTCTTTGTCATCGATTTTTATGTGTAGAATGAGTTCCATTTTATATTCTTTTATGTGAGAGAATATTTGAAAATTAGCATTTAATGTATAATTAATTATTTGTACCTAATAGAAAAATTAAATGACTACATACATTTGAAGCACGTTGTTGTTGAGATAACTCCTCTAGCAATGCAATTATGTCCAATTCTTTGACCATCTCCTTGTACACTTTTTTGGACATTCCTACTAGCATATTTCAAATATCAGCTTGTTGGTCCTCTCAGATTTTCATAATTTTCCTGAAAAAATAACATGACAATAAAGTATTTTTATATTGATATATGAAAACTAAATATCACAAAATTGATATATTAATAAATGAATACTTTGTTTAATTAATTAATTACATCATCATTTACATCTTCTATATTAATTACATCTTCATCATCATTTACATCTTCTATATTAATTAATTTTGTTTTGTTATGATGATATTCTATTCCTTCGTTGTTGGTGCTTGTAGAACATTAAACATATGTGAATTAATAGATTATTTGAAACATGTCATCTAATATTCCTAATTATATTATTAATGAAAATTCATAAAAAAGAATCATATTGAATAGTATTTTTTCATTCACCTCATTCATCCCTCTGCAATTTTTGCATCAATCTTTTACACTCTTCTGCACTTAGATCATAAATAATATTATCAAGCTTCTTCATTTTGTGGCCATGACACACACTAACCAATACATATTAGTTAAACTTACATATAGTTCAACCATATTAATTTTGTATAGAATGTATAGAGAACTTGTTTTTTTTGTTTTCTTGGATGTGTCATCATTGTGTCGACCAAAACTTTTCTTATTTGAACTCTTCTCACTCATATTTTTATCAATATACAACCTGTACCATTCAATACAGAAATTTTTAAATATATTTATAAATAAATCACGTAATTTTCTGCAAAAAAAAATCATTGTAACCAGTGTGCTTGTTATATACAAAGCACCAGTGCGTTTATTACATAAAACGCATCGGGGATTTCCATACAACAACACACACTGAACAATTTACTTTATTTTTTTAAATATTGTGAATTACAACAGTGCAATATATATAAAAGACATCACAGCGACTACAGTAGGAAAAAAACATAGCAAAAAAATTAAACATTCATAAAAAACAAAACAATAGAAAAATTACACACCGATGAGAACAAAAATTAAAAAAAATTTAAAAATTATGTGAGTTTCTTCTGTGTTGTATAGATGAGAACATTGGCGATATTTTAGATGAGAACATTGGCGATATTTTTTTTGCACCATATTTTTTAAATTTAATAAAAAAAAGAAAATTGGCTTTATCGATGCGTTCTTTATACATAAAGGCATCAATTCGTTTCTATCGAAAGGGCACACCAAAAAATCAAAAAATGTTTTTAAAAAAAATGTCAAATCGGAAACCATTTAAAATTAAAAAAAGAAAAAGGCAGAGGGTCGACTACGTCTGGGATCTGAAACAATAAGTGGTCCCTTTGCATCACATGCCAAACACTTTGTAGCAACCAGAAAGGCTTTAAAACTAGAGTAAATCTATATTTGTGTTTAACCATGATAGGGAGTTCTTTCATTCCGGTTGCAAGATTTAAAAAAAAATAAAATCTAAACAACACATATTATATCTATAAATGTTATAACTTGAAATTTCTTGAGTTTAATACAACAATAATAACTAAAATCATAATTTCATAATTATCTCATGAAGAAGAAGGTCACCTTGTTAAATGTTTGTTGAAATTGCTTGCCTGAATGCTTGTCTAAAACTTCCTGCGTGATTGAAACTGTTTCCTCCCAACCAATAGGACCAGAGCCTCTCCAGCACCCTAGCTCCAGGAAATTAGATTCCCTGGCCCCCAATCCCAAAATCCTAGCAATCAGTCCACTAGCCCTCAATCTTCCTTCAATTTCCCTCCAATTCCCTTTCTCCCATTTCCTTCTCCAATCCTCCCTTCTTCTCTCGATCCCCTTCTCCCTTCCCCAAACTCCTTTCTAATCCCCTCTCTTGAATCCTCCCCCCCAATTTAATTCCCAGTTTCCTTATCCCCCCAT
>SNQJ01S0005170.1:124641-142542 GCA_010110895.2 Picea sitchensis | reverse complement strand
CCTTCCACACTAACCTAGTTCCATCTTCCATCCCTATCCTTCCTCTACTAGACTATCTTGGAGCATCAACTATATTGACCTAACTCCAGACAACACCCGTAAGTGGAAGTGTCAACTCTCTTGATCAAGCTTCCCCAACAAGAAACTGTCAGTCATCATCACACGCCTAGAGGAGCGTTAGCTAACACAATACTCCCATGACTCCAGGTTTCATAGGATACACGGTGGGAAATGCCTCCACCCCTCCTAATAGAACTAGGGTCAACACCCAACCCTGGACCATACAGTGGCACTGTGTTGCTGGGATTTTGCCATCGTATTTTCAGTTTCAGGTAGTACATCCATGCAGTTTTGCTACCTAAAAACCAACACTTTTCCACATATCATATAGCAATGCAATTGAACCAACATAATTTCACATACAAATATTCATACCATACTATTTCCCGGTCGATGTTCATGAAATCAACCCTTTATTATCATTATCCTTTGGCTATTTCATAGCCCATTAACTTGCATATTAGTTTATAACACAAACTCATACATATCTATACATTGTTATCATGCAAATGCATTTAATAATATCCACACTTCAGTATCCACATACCAACAGCTTTAAATATCAAAATTTCAAGCTAGAAATAGGTTGCATAATATCCATCATAATTCAAATAACGATAAAAATTCATAGAATTGACATTCACATAGGTCCATATGTCTTAAAATTTCAAGTGTATCATTAATAGTTTCACAGTAAAATAGAAAATAAAAAATGATTAGGCCTTAAGTAATTCTAGTTGTCTAAGTCAAAGGTGGAATTACATACACCCAACCTTCAGGAAACCTATCCCCAAGGTGGTAAAACAATTGAGGGGTGATCTCATCTTAAGGTCTGTGTATCCTCCCAAGTAGTAGATCTTAGGCTATACTTGTTCCACTGGACCTTAACTTGGTCTACCAGACGATTTCTGAGTTGTCGGACCCTATGGTCCAATATGCATAATGGTTCGACCATGATAGTTCCCACATCTGAGACCTACAATTCCTTCCAATTCAGTTTATGAGATTTGTCGACAACATAATGACGTAGAACAACTACATGAAAAACATTATGAGTTTTATGCAAGTGGGGAAGTACGATACGATAGGAAACGGGTCCAATTCTCTCTTGGATTTTGAATGGTCCTATAAATAGAGGTGACAACTTTGTCCCCTTCTCGAACTAAATGGTGTTCTTATTAGGTCAGATATGAATGAAAACTTGATCTCCCACTTTATAACTTCGATCAGTCCTACGTGCATCAACATAACTTTTTTTTTTATCTTGTGCTTCCTTTAGTCGTTTCCTAATTTGAATCACCTATTCCTCCATCTCTTGAATCAATTCTAGCCCAACTGTCACTCGGTCTTCTAACCTTTCCCAACTCAACGGTGTCTTGCATGGCCTTCCATATAGAGCTTCATAGGGTGGCATTCCAATGGAGCTATAAAAACTGTTATTGTAGGCAAACTCTATCAAAGGTAGGTACTTCTCCCAATGGGTTTGATTATCCATAACATACATCCTAAGCATGTCTTCCATAACCTGATTTACTTTCTCAGTTTTCCCACCTGTTTCGAGATGATATGTTGTGCTTAAGTTCAATTGAGTTCCCAACGCTGACTGCAAACTTGTCCAAAACCTAGATATGAATCGAGAGTCCTTATCCAAAATTATCTGCTTGGGTAACACATGCATACGAATGACTTCACTTATAAACACATGTCCCACATCAGTGACATCATAAGTGTCTCTAACTGGAATAAAATGAGCACTCTTGGTCAACTTATCAACTATCACAAGAATGGAATTGTGTCTGTGCGATGTGAGTAGCAATCCCACAACAAAATCCATAGAAATGACCTCCCACTTGGACATAGGAACATCATGTGGTTGTAGGAGGCCTGTCAGGGGGGGGTGGTCAGTGTTCACTTGTTGAAACTCTAGGCACTTGGCGAAAAAATGGACTACATCATGCTTCATGCCTACCCAGAAGAAAAGTTTCTTTATCTCTGCATACATTTTCTTCACACTTGGATGTGCACAATAAAGTGCTCTATGGGCTTCCTTGAGTATGATGCTTCGAATATCCCCACCTTCGGGGATGTACATCCTTTCCTGATATCTTAATAATCCATACATTTCTAGGCTATATATTTCATACTTTGGATCTAATTTCCTCCCACTCTAGATGGTTGAAGTAACCTTTAAATACCAACTATCTCCAAGGATTTTCCCCAACACTCGCTCCCTCAGATTAACTTTTAAGGGTACCAAGGAGAAGACACGTGGTCTCCTTCTCAAGAAATTCGCGACCACATTCTCCTTTCCCTTGATGTACGAAATTCAAAAATCCTACTCACTCATAAACTCACTCCATCGCCTATGCATGGCATTGAGATCATTTTGAGTGAAGAGATGCTTTAAGCATTCATGGTCTGTTTTGAGCTCAAAGCTTCACCCCACTAGATAATGCCTCCAAATATTCAGAGCTAGCATTACATCTGCCAACTCTAAATCATGAGTAGCGTAAAACTGCTCATGTTTCTTCAACTTTCTTAACACATACACTATCACTCCCCCTTCTTGCATTAGAACAATCCCCAATCATTACTTCGAGGCATCTATGCAGACTGTGAAGTCTTTTTCCATATCTGGCACTCGTAGAATTGGTGCACTAGTTACTAATCTCTTAAGCTCGATGAATGAAATATCACATTCCTCTGTCCATTCATACTTGATCCCCTTGCATTGCAAGGTGGTGATGGGTTTCACTATCTTAGAGAACCCTTCCACAAACCTCTGATAATAACCAGCTAGCCCCATGAAGCTTCTCACCTCAAGAGAATTTTTCGGCACTAACCATTCCATAATGGCCTTCACCTTTTATGGGTCCATAGAGATTCCTTCACCGGAAATTATATGACCTAAATAGTGAATCCCTTTCTAGAAGAAATAACACTTCAACAACTTTCCATACAATTTGTTCTCTCTAAGGCATGACAACACCACTCGCAAGTGTTATGCATGTTCTCTTTCGTTCTTGGAATAGATGAGGATATCATCTAGAAAGACCTGTACAAAGCGGTCTAAGTACTTTCAGAATACTCCATTATTGAGGCTCGTGAATATTGTTGGTGCATTGGTCAAACCAAAAGGTACTACAGTGAACTCGTAATTCCCAAACCGATTTCGAAAGGCATTTTTAGGAATATCTCCTTCCTTAATCCTTAATTCGTGATACCCTGATCGCAGATCAATTTTTGAGAAAATGGTTGCTCCTTTCATCTGATCAATGAGATCATCTATATGTGGCATTGGGTACCTATTTTCATTGTATCACATTTCAATTCCTTGTAATCTATATAGAGTCTTAAAGAACCATACTTCTTCTTGACAAAAATTGTTGGTGCACGCCAAGGTGAGACACTAGGCCTTATTAGCCCTAAGTCAAGTAGCTCCTTCAACTGCATCTGCAACTCACAAAGTTACAATGAAATCATCCTATATGGTGTCTTGGAGATTGGCTCTGCACTAGGTTTTATCTCATTGGTAAAATCAAGCTCCCTCTCAGGAGGTAACCCTAGAAACTCTTTCGGAAAAAAATGCTTAAACTCCGATAATAGTAGATATTGATCCATGGAGGGCCCTTTCCCTTCATTGATTTCTTCCACTACATATAATCGACAACCTTGCCTCATGTAATGTTTAACCTTCATGGTCGAGATAAAGCGTAGAGACACCTTCCCCTGTACACTGTGGATCTCTACTGACCTTCCTTCATCAACAACACAAAGCACCCTTTTCACGAAACAATCTACCAAAGATCGATGGGCTTCTAACTAGTCCATTCAAATGATTAGGTCATATGTCCCTAGAGGAGTGGCGTACACATTCAACTTAGTAGTACACACTCCCAGGTCTACTAGAAAATTATCGATGCTAGGTCCTATCGCTTTTTTTTCCCCCAAAATCCATCTCGACTTGTTTAAAGTCATCGTGCTCATAGGTTGCCAACCCACACTTTTCTAATGCACAAGGTGAAATGAAACTATATGTAGCACCAGAATCAAATGAAATTTTAACATTGACATGATTTAACATACCTAACGACATGATTGATGTTCTTCCTAACAATTATAAACCACTACATAAATCTGGGGGCTACTACTCGCTCTTCCCATCAAGGCCTTTCCTTTTCTATGCATAGAGCCTAATTGTAACTCTAGATAGTCACGTTGTAATGGGGTCCTCCACGCCCCCAACAAGTAACATGATATGGAACCTGCACACTGCCCTGTGACAGTTTCTGAAATGAGTTCCTTCACCTAGAACACATGCCCCTCCTAACTACTCCTTGAGAAGGTCGTTGACTTTCTTGTGTCAAGGTTGGCGATGAGTGGGATGTTGCACTTACTGCCATTGAAATACATGTTTTAACTGCCTTAGTTGCGACTCTATTTCCATAAGGAGGTGGCCTAGATCTTCCTACTCTGGAGAAATTCTTAGGGGCCTTCCCCACAAATCTAGGATGTTGTGGAATGGTTGATCTCATACCTCTGTTTAAGCTCATATGCTCCTCCACGTAACGAACGTTTTCAACTTCTTCAGCTACTGACGATGGTTTCCACATCCCTACCATGGCCCTTATCTTAAGGTTTAACCCGTGAACAAAATGTTTTTCTTATCGTTGATCGGTATCCATGTACAAGACATATTTTACTAACCCCATGAACCTGAGATTGTACTCTTCCACGATCTTGTTTCCTTGAACTAGATCATGAAATGTGCCTACCTATTGTTCCTCGTAGTAAGCAGAAAAATATTTCCTCTGGAACCTTTCCTCAAAAATCTCCCATGAGACGGTGTCTGGGGTAAGGTAAAATTGCCTCTCCAGATTACCCCACTAGTTCAAAGCATTGTCCTGCAACTGAAATATCGTTATCTTCTCCTTTGATGTGGAAGCATAGTCTCTTAAGTTGAAACATCATTTCATTCCTTCCAACCATGCCTCTGCACGTTCACTTGCATGAGCCCCAACAAACTCTGGGAGTTGGATTTTCTAAATTTCTCTGGTGATGTCCCCTAGTGGAGGCCCTCCCTCTTAGTCCCTCGATGCTTCTGGGTCACCCACTCCAGATGGTGGGGGTTCCACTTCGACATCTAGTGAATGACGTCTCTTTAATGTCTCATTAATAGCCTCTAAGGAGCGCAAAATGAGAGATTATTCAGGCGATGGTCATGGCAGTGCCGACGTCGATGGTCCTTGCGATGATGACCCTCAACCTCAATTTATCCGATTCCTAACCATCTTGACTGACTCAATCTTTGCATTCGACCAAATCTTATTAGAAAATTTTTAGGGAATTATAGGTTTTACTCCAACTTATACATGAAAACATAAGGTCAAGCGTAAGTTTCTTTATACTTTTATGTAAACAGACATTACTCCCATAATGTAAGTGGTTAAAGGTCAAAGTAAAAAGATTCTAATCTTAGTAACTTTTTCTAGGTAAGTCCCTAACTCCCTCTCCTTGCTAATTTTTCTAGTACTGCGGAACATATATATATATATATATATATATTGCATCTAACCCTTATTCGATTGTTCATAATGTCTTTGTCCCTTGCAGGTGTAGTTCTTATGAGTTTGCAGGTGCAGGTAGAGGTTCTTATCAATAAACAGGGGGCTAAACCAGTAACAGGTGGCTAAGACCATAGGTGGGAAGGGTGGAATAAATATCTTCTCTATTTTTATCCACATCTAAATTTGAAATTACTATTTGGGGTGTTTTTAGGGTGATTCCCAGTTATGGACTATGTTCAAAATATGGATTGGTTTTGATTGCTTAATGGCTCTTCTTAAAAAATTTATGGATTGTTTAAATTTTTGGTTAAGGTGGTGATGAAAATATATCTAAACTTTATATCCCAAGGGTGGTTAGGCCCTAGTCCTAGTTTTGGAATTGGGCTCTGATACCATTTGTAGCAGCCAAAAAGGCTTTAAAACTAGAGTAAATCTATATTTTTGTTTAACCATGATAGGGATTTATGTCATTCTGGTTGCAATATTTAACAACAAAAAAACATAAACAACACATATCATATGTATAAATGTTATAACTTGAAATTTCTTGAGTTTAGTACAACAATAATAACTAAAATCATAATTTCGTAATTACTTCTTGAAGAAGAAGGTCGTCATGTTAAAAATGCTTGTTGAAAGTGCTTGCCTGAAACTACCTTCCTGAAATTGTTTCCTCCTAGCCAGCTAGGAATAGAGCCTCTTCGGCTCCCTAGCTCCAAAAAATTAGATTCCCTGGCCCCCAAGCCCAAAATCCCAACAACCAGTCCACTAGCCCTCAATCTTCCTTAAATTTCCCCCCAATTCCCTTTCTCCCATTTCCTTCTCCAATCCTCCCTTCCTCTCTCAATCCCCTTCTCCCTTCCCCAACCTCCTTTCTTAGCCCCTCTCTATAATCGTCCCCCCCTGATTTAATTCACAACTTCCTTATCCCCCCATTAATTACTTCACCTACCTTTTTAATGATAAAATAATAAAAGATTCAATCTAGTTATTTAAATAATTAATATAACTTACCCTAAATAAATTAAAATGATTTAATTAATAATGTTGGGATGTTACAAACACTCACCCTTCAAGGAACTTCTGCCTGAAGTTATAGTAATTTACAACACGGGGAAATAAAACATGATTCTTAAATCCAAATTAAATAAGTAACATCATCAATTTAAAATACTTATACATACTAGTGTACATGTGCAAGGCATGCATGTGTAGCTAGCACATACAAGATTCACACGTGTACTATTGATAACAATTATCACAACTAAGAAATTCTTGTATGCGTCCAATCCAATCAACAAGACCATTCATTTCATAAAGGATAGTAAACCATTTAAAATGTTTTCAAAATCCCTTAATTATAATAATTTAGCACAAGCAACATTCACATAGATAATTGTAGTTCAGTTAAGCAAATATAAATACACACACACACATAGATATATATATATATATATTCAATAAGAGGAAATCAAGAAATTCTACTATAAGGTGAAAACTCCACACACTCTCAACTATTTCTCGTCATCCTTCCTCCCTAACCTACTTCCATATTCCATCCCTATCCTTCCTCTACTAGACTTTCTTGGAGTGTCAAATATATTGACCTAACTCCAAATAGAACCCGTAAGAAAAAGTGTCAACTCTCTTGACCAAGCTTCCCCATCAAGCAACTGGAAGTCATCATCACACACCTAGGGGAGTGTGAGCTAATACCATCCTCCCATAACTCCAGATTTTAGAGGATACACGGTGGGAAATGCCTCCACCCATCCTAATAGAACTAGGGTCAACACCCAACCATGGACCATACAGTGGAACAATGTTGCTGGGATTTTGTCATCGTGTTTTAAGTTTCAGGCAGTACATTCAGGTAGTTTTGTTACCTAAAAACCTGCACTTGTCCACATATCATAGCAATGCAATTGAACCAACATAATTTCACATACAAATATTCATACCATATTGTTACTCGGTCGATGTTCACGACATCAACCCTTTATTATCATTATCCTTTAGCTATTTCATAGCCCATTAACCTGCAGACTAGCTTATAACACAAACTCATACATATCTATACATTATTATCATGCAAATGCATTTAATCATATCCACACTTCGATATCCACGTACCAACAGCTTTAAATGTCAAAATTGCAAGCTAGAAATAGGTTGCATAATATCCATCATAATTCAAATAACAATAAACATTCATAGAATTGACATTCACATAGGTTTGTATGTCTTAAAATTTCAAATGTATCATTAATAGTTTCGTAGTAAAATAGAAAATAAAAGATCATTAGGCCTTAAGTAATTCTATTTGTCTAAGTTAAAGGTGGCGTTACATGCACCCAACCTTCGGGAAACCTATCCCTGAGGTGGTAAAAAAAAGTGAGGGATGATCTCGTCTTAAGGTCTCTGTATCCTCCCAAGTAGCAAGTTATGGGTTATACTTGTCCCACTGGACCTTAACTTGGTCTACCAGACAATTCCTAAGATGTCGAACCCTATGGTCCAATATGCATAATGGTTCGACCATGATGGTTCCTACATTCGAGACCTTCAATTCCTTCCAATTCATTTTATGAGATTCGTCAGCAACATAATGATGTAGAACATATACATGAAAACATTATGAGTTTTATGCAAGTGGGGAAGTACGATATGATAGGAAATGAGTCCAATTATCTCTTGGATTTTGAACGATCCTATAAATCAAGGTGACAACTTTTTCCCCTTCCCGAACCAAATGGTGCTCTTATTAGGTCTAATACGAATGAAAACTTGATCTCCCACTTTATAACTTCAGTCAATCCTATGTGCATCAGCATAACATTTTTGTCTATCCTGTGATTCCTTTAGTCGTTTCCTAATCTGAATCACCTATTCCTCCATCTCTTGAATCAATTTTGGCCCAACTGTCACTTGGTCTTCTAACCTTTCCCAACTCAACAATGTCCTGCATGGACTTCCATATAGAGCTTCATAGGGTGGCATTCCAATGGAGATATGAAAATTGTTATTGTAGGAAAACTCTACCAAAGGTAGGTACTTCTCCCAATGGGTTTGATTATCCATAACATACATCCTGAATGTCTTCCATAACTTGATTTACTCTCTCAATTTTCCCATCTGTTTCGAGATGATATGTTTTTCTTAAGTTCAACTTAGTTACCAACGTTGACTACAAACATTTCCAAAACCTAAATGTGAATTGGGAGTCCCTATCTGAAATGATCTTCTTGGGTAACCCATGCAGATGGATGACTTCACTTATAAACATGTGTGCCACATCAATGACATTATAAGTGTCTCTAACTAGAATAAAATTAGCACTCTTGGTCAACTTATCAACTATCACAAGTACGACATTGTGTCTATGCGATGTGAGTGGAAATCCCACAACAAAATCGATAGAAATGAATTCCCACTTGAACATAGGAACACCATGCGATTGTAGGAGGCTTGTCAGGTGGTGGTGGTTAGCCTTCACTTGTTGACACTCTAGGCACTTGGCAACGAAATGGACTCTATCACACTTCATTCCTACCCATAAGAAAAGTTTATTCATGTATGCGTACATTTTCTTCACACCTGGATGTGCACAATAAAGTGCTATATGGGATTCCTTGAGTATGATGCTTTGAATATCCCCACCTTCGGGGATGTACGTCATTTCCTGATATCTTAATAATCCATCCATTTCCAGGATATATCCTTCATACTTTGGATCTAATTGCCTCCCACACTGGAGGGTTGAAGTAAACTTTAAATACCAACTATCTCCAAGGAGTTGCCCCAACACTCACTCCCTCAGATTAAATTTTAAGGGTACCAAGGAGAAGACATGTGGTCTCCTTCTTAAGGAATCCGTGAACAGATTCTCCTTTCCCTTGATGTACAAAATTCCAAAATCTTACTCACTTATAAACTCACTCCATTGCCTATGCCTAGATTTCAGGTCCCTTTGAGTGAAGAGATGCTTTAAGATTTCATGGTATGTTTTGATCTCAAAGCTTCACCCCACTAGATAATTCCTCCAAAGCTTCAGAGCTAGCATTACAGTTGCCAACTCTAAATCATGAGTAGCATAAATCTCCTCGTGTTGCTTCAAATTTCTTTACACATTTGTTATCACTCCCCCTCCCTGCATTATCATGGCCCCCAATCCTTGCTTCGAAGCATATGTGCGGACTGTGAAGTCTTTTTCCATATCCAACACTCGTATAATTGGCACACTGGTTAGTAACCTCTTAAGTTCGATGAATGCAATATTACATTCCTATGTCCATTCATACATGACCCCCTTGCACTACAAGGTGGTGATGAGTTTCACTATCTTAGAGAACCCTTTTATAAACCTTCGATAATAACCAACTAGCCCAATGAATCTTCTCACCTCATGAGCATTTTTTGGCACTTGCCATTCCATAATGGCCTTCACCTTTTCTGGGTCCACAGAGATTCTTTCACCAGAAATTGGATGACCTAAATAGTGAATCTCTTTCTGGAAGAATTTCAGGAAGAAATAACACTTCGACAACTTCCATACAATTTTTTCTCTCTAAGGCATGACAACACCACTTGCGAGTGTTCCTCATGTTCTCTTTCGTTCTTGGAATAGATGAGGATATCATCCAGAAAGACCTATACAAAGCAGTCTAAGTAATTTCGGAATACACCATTCATGAGGCTCATGAATATTGTCAGTGCATTGGTAAAACCAAAAGGTACTACAACGAACTTGTAATGCCCAAACTGAGTTCAAAATGTAGTTTTAGGAATATCGCCTTCCTTAATCCTTAACTGGTGATACCCTGATTGCAGATCAATTTTTGACAAAATTATTGCTCCTTTCATCTAATCAAAGAGATCGTTTATCCGTGGCATTGGGTACCATTTTTTCACTGTAGCATGGTTCAAGTCTATGTAATCTATACACAGTCGTAAGGAACCATCCTTCTTCTTGACAAAAATTACTGGTGCACCCCAAGGAGAGACACTAGGCCTTATTATCCCTAATTCAAGTAGTTCCTCCAACTGCATCTGCAACTCACAAACTTTCGACGCCTTCATCATATATGGTGTCTTGGAGATTGGCTCCGCATAAGGTTTTATATCAATGGTAAAATAAAGCTCCCTCTTAGGAGGTAACCCTGGAAACTCTTTCATAAAAACATCCTTAAACTCTGACAACACTAGATATTGATCCATGGAGGGCCCTTTCCCTTCATTGAATGCTTCCACTACATATAATCGACAACCTTTCCTCATGCAACGTTTAAACTTCATGTTCGATATAAATCATAGAGACACCTTCCTATGTACACCGTGGATCTCTACTGGCCTTCCTTCATCATCAACACAAAGAACCCTCTTCATGAAACAATCTATCAAAGCTCGATAGGCTTCTAACCAGTCCATTCGAATGAGTAGGTCATATGTCCCTAGAGCAGTGACGTACACCTTCAACTTTGTAGTACACACTCCCATGTCTACTAGACAATTATCGACGCTAGGTCCTACCGCTTTTTTTTTCCCCGAATCCATCTCGACTTGTTTAAAGTCATCATGCTCATAGGCTACCAACCCGCACTTTTCTAATGCACAAGGAGAAATGAAACTATATGTAGCACCAAAATCAAATAAAATTTTAACATTGACATTATTTATCATACCCGACGACTCCACCACTGTGGATTGATGTTCTTCCTGACAATTATTAACCGCTACATAAATCTGGTGGCTACTACTCGCTCTTCCCATCGGGGCCTTTCCTTCTCTATGAAAAAATATTGATTGTAACTCTGGACAATCACGTTGGTAATGGGTTCCTCCACACCCCCAAAAAGCAACACAAGATGGAAACTACACACTGCCCTATGACAGTTTCTGAAATGAGTTGCTTCCCCTGGAACCCCTTCCCCTACTAACTAATCCTCAAGAAGGTCATGGACTTGCTTGTGTCACAGTTGACGATGGGTGGGATGATGCACTTGCTTCCATTGAAATACCTGTTGTAATTTCTCTAGATGTGACTCTATTTCCATAAGGAGGTGGCCTAGAGCTTCCTTCCCTGGAGAAAGTCCTAGGGGCCTTCCCCATGAATCCAGGATGTTGTGGAATGGTTTATCTCATGCCTCCATTTAAGCTCATATGCTCCTCTGCGTAATGAGCGTTTTCAACTACTTCAGCTACTGACAATGGTTTCCACATCCATACCATGGCCCTTATATTATGGTTTAACCCATACACAAAACATTCTCCTTGTCATTGATTCGTATCCATGTACGAGACATATTTTACTAACTCCATGAACTTGATCTCATACTCTTCCACGGTCATGTTTCCTTGAACTATAGCATGAAATGTTCCTACCTATTGTTCCTCATAGTAAGCAGGAAAATATTTCCTCCAGAACCTTTCCTCAAAAATATCCCATGAGACAGTGTCTGGGGTAAGGTGCAACTGCCTCTGCAGATTACCCCACCAATTCAAATCATTGTCCTGCAACTGAAAGATCGCTATCTTCGCCTTTGATGTGGAAGCATAGTCTCTTAAGGAGAAACATTGTGTCATTCCTTCCAACCATGTCTTCGCATATTCACTTGCACGCCCCCTAGCAAACTCTGGGAGTTTGATTTTCTACAGTCCTCTGGTGATGTCCCCTGGTGGAGGCCCTCCCTTTCTATATAATAACCATTTTTATATAACATAAAACGTATAGTTACATTTATACCCCTTAATTGCATTTATACCGATTTTCTTTAACAATAATGCAAAACAAATAAAACAAATTAATAACTAAGACCCTAGACCCTTTTCAAAACCCCATTTTCAACCCTTTTACATGTAACATACTAATGTTTATTTTTATTTATTTATTATTTTTTTAAACATATTACTTAATTAATTAATTTTATTACTAATTTATCAATTACAAATACATTGCACACAATATATTTATATATTATTATTATTATTTATTTATTTTAATAGTATTAACGTCAGTTTAATTATATTTATATAACATCACTTTTTTTTTAAATAATATTAAATAATAAAATACTGCAAATAACTTAAATTGAAAAAGTATATAATATATAAATGATAAATATAAAATATAAAAAACCAATGAAAAAAAATAAAAATAAAATAAAATCATAAAGCAGCATGGGGTAGTGTTAGCATTGAGAGTCACCCTCAGATTGCAAGAGGATAAGCCCAGTACCCATCAAAATGTTGGTGGATGTAGGTTTACGAGTGGAGGTCAAATGGACAAAGCCCGATACAAGAATGTTTAAACACGAAAATTGGACAAGCAATGCATAAGAAAATGAGCTCCTCATTAACTTTAGTCAGTGGATGAGGCTAAAGATGAGCAAAAGGAAGACTTAGTGAGAAAAGTGGACAAGTCTGTCATGAGTGTCCAGCCTTCAAGTAGCTTGGTGAAGAAAAACGCAGGCACAAGAGCACTCTTGAACTCAAGTTTAAGTTACTGAAATATATCACAGCAGTATTATAATCAAACCTCCATTACAATTCAACTACAACAACTCTTTTGGATCATCCATGCATGATCATTTCAGCATAAGAGGAAACAAGACAACGAAATAAAATATTGAAACAGGTCACAGCAGCATTATAATCAAACCTCACTACTACATATGACCAAATTTGCCACGGTTTTTCGTTGTTATTGCCACACATATCCATCGCACTTTCCACGAAAGCAAAGACTATTTTTCATGGAACTTTTTTCTTCGCTATATCCACGCACTAGGTATTTGTCGAAACAACAACGACATAAGTCTGCCATGTGTCATCATCTTAAAAATAGGTTTGCCTTAATAATCATGGCAATAGCGACAAAATATTGTCGCAATAACGACGAAAAAGTGTGCTAAAGTAAAAACTTCACCAACACCTTAAGACGCAGATGCCATACTTACGACGAAAAAGCATCACACGTTGCAATGAAAAATTGTCGCAATAGCGACGACACATCTTGTCAGAGTAAAAACTCACCAACACCTTACGATGTAGATGCCATACGTGCGACGAAAAAACTTGGAAAGGTGTGATGAAAAATCGTGGCAATGGAGACAAAAAATCTTAGCAGAGTAAAAACTCATCAATGACTTGCGAAAAACTTGCATCGTTATTGCCATGCCTTCTATAGTTTTAAAAAAAAAATGAATATAGCTTGATCATATACGCCCAAAGAATGAACCTATGTATTTACGAGCCTATTCGTGGTGGTATGTGGTATCGATAAGTCAAATATATAAAGGCCCGCTTTCGCACCTATGAACTCATTGCATTGATTTTTCCAGAATCCCTCCATATGAAGGCACCCAGGTTGGATTGTTCCTCTGGGGTCATGCCAACGAATATGGAGATTCCCAAAACTCCAACCTTTATGTCTGAAAGGAACGTGTATCTGCACTTGAATATATCTAGTTTGAGGCTATGTCGATCAGTCAACCTACAAAGAAAAGGAACAATTATTGGTCAAAGATAACCCTTCTTTCTATAATGCCAAGGTTAGGAGAGAATTCATGGGCCTAATATATGTTTTCTTATCAAGCTATTGAGACATGGGCACATAGGTAGAACCCATATATGTTACAATCAACCAATTTGATTGCGCTAGTNATAACCCTTCTTTCTATAATGCCAAGGTTAGGAGAGAATTCATGGGCCTAATATATGTTTTCTTATCAAGCTATTGAGACATGGGCACATAGGTAGAACCCATATATGTTACAATCAACCAATTTGATTGCGCTAGTATTGGAATGAGAGTTGCAACAATGTCCAAAAGGTTCAAAATCTAGGTAATGGTCATGTAGTAATACTAGCATACCCCTAAAACGGGGGAAGGGAACGCCGAACAGAATCCAGGGTATATATGTTGGAAAAGAATGATTTTTTTTTTAAATTACAGTGGGTGGGTTGTATATTGTTGAATAATCTTGTTCAGACCAAGTGTCCAATCCGACTTGAGAGGGAGTAGAATGTGGAATATTGAAGTGCAAGTGCAAGAAGCGGGAGGCATGAGAGAGTATCCATCCAAAAACTTATCCAAGAATATCTCAAGACCCATAATATGTTCCATGAAACATCACCTCAAAAACCATTAAAGCATGCTAAATTTTTCCAGAAGATTACACCTAGTTTTTGTGGGTCTAATCCTCATCCATGAACAAGAAAGTTAGTCAAAAGAAAGTTCCCAACATGTGCATGAAAAGTTATCTCGAAAAAGCACAAAGAAACTCCAAGTAGTGAACCATGCTTATCTTGTATTAAAATAGATAAAATAATACAGAGATGCATTTCCATTATCTATAACCTACTTAAGAAGAATGTTTTGGCATAAAAGAAATTTGGTTGTGCCTTGCATCTTCTAAATTCACATTATTGATTCAATCAGAAGCATGCTATGAATTTCTATACTATATAACTAATATAATATTGATTTCATGGGCCATCATTCTTCATTTAATGACAATGACGTCTGCAAACAAATGTAATCTAATGAGGAAGTCAATAACTTCATTGATGAGGCAACTTGCACCATATATTCATGTAGGATGAAACTGGACAAATTCAAGATCTTGAAAAGAAAGGAAAATGCTTTGAGTCAAGCCGAAAATGGTATATTCAATATTTATCATCTTTTCATCACAAGTATTTAAAATTAAAAACATAATCATTGACCTTTAGAGGCAGTCTGACACACGCAAAAATAGCACTTCCATATCCAGTGCATATATGAGCTGAAGTCACGGAGAAATAAGCATGGCCATAGCCCTGCAAAGATACTTTTCCATACTATAAGATGTGTAGGTTTTCCCGACTATGAGACTTTTGAACTCTAGTAATATAAAAGGCATAATCCCTAGATGTAATCCATACTTTACTTAATATAATGGCACTGCATTACAAGGCTACTCATTTTTACTTTGTTATGGTGTATCTTGATGATGTTTAAATTTTTGTGATATTTGTGCATACATATTTTTTTGTTTTCTTAGATGCATATGATTAAAGGTTAACAATTGGATTGTACATTCCCACTATGTTACATTACTCTACACCTTAATTACTTGGAAACTATCAAACATGGCTCGTGTGAGACCTCCTTCCTTCGAAAGGTTGGATACATTGCTATAATATACTATTGTGGACCTTTTTTTTACACATTTTGTGGACCTTGTTTCTATAAACAAGCCATCAACATGGTTTTGGTTGTCATGACCTTGAAAAATGTAGAGTAGCAGAGATGTAGTGGAGGCCATCAAAAGATGAGCCTCAATATTATCTGGAAGTGTAGGTGCATGGGTATGTGTTCCAAGAAAGTGCATATGTAGGTGAGTTTTTAGCAATATATAAGTAGAAACACGTGTTTGTGTGTTTACATGATACTTTTTGGGCAAATTTTCAAGCAAATCTACATGAATAGTTGGAAATAATTGTAGAGAAGCAATATTATCATTTTTTTCATAGCTAAGATTTGGGTGGACTGGTAATAATTTGTTAAATATCTCATTGTATGACCATAATTTGACCACGAGTGATTCAATTTTGGTTAAAAGTCTTTGTTGAATGTTATGCTTTGGAATTCATGGTGGAATGTGATCAATCTTTGACTAAAGTACTAGAATATTTCAAGCAAGGACCACACATAAGATTGATTGAGTAAATGCATGTGCGGTTGAAGATGGTAATGGTGGAACAAGGTATTCTCCCAAGCCTCATTTAGATGGAAGTGTAACCCCAACATGGGAGGTGAAAGGACTTGATGGAGGATTTGGAAGCTCAAGATGCTTGAAATATTGGCAATGGTGGATGCAAAGAATGTTAAAATTGAACAACAAACACGACATTAAAATTTCACAAAGATGAAGTATGAGCAATAAATTATTGTTGATTAAAAGAGATTAAACAGAAGATCAAATAACTATAAGTGAGTATGACCAGTGATTCCAAGATGTAATGAGCCAATTATTCATGATTGAGGAGGTCCATGATAAGGAGTGGATTATCGATGGCTTGTTACCTTAGAATTGTTATAATAAAAACTAATTACATGAAAAAAAATATTAGAATTTTCAATGTGGCTTGAGTCCATTAAGAGACTTATTGAATCATCCATTCTAGGGTTGTCCCGAGGATTGGATCAATTTTAATACAAGTTAATATCATTTTATGAGAAAATTTAAGAGCTAGAAAAAGTAATGTACATTAGTAGGTAGGAAGTATGGTGTACAATCTATAATATAGAAGGTCATATATAGATCAATTTCCCCATGGTTCCAAGATATACTATTGTTGTGGCTAACCCATTTGTAGGAAAGTTGGATGTTGGGATTCGTGAGATCTTCTAAAACAATAGGTATGATATCCACCATTTATTATTGCTATAAAAATTTAGTAATAATGTAGCATTATGAATTGAAACTTATCTTAGGTAAACATTAATGATACAAAGGATTTTTGTGCAATATCTACACTAATGGAAAGGTTTGAGAAGAAGTTGCCCACAATAGATTCAACCATGGGAGTGGATGGGGGACATAATTAGAATTAGGGTAATAGGGCTCTATGGAATTAAGTGAATCATCTCCCACCGTGATTTTATAATTATAATTAAGTGGGGTATATTGAAAGGAATTACTTATATCCTCACCATCCTTGATGTGGGTACTACCAAAAGACAATACATAATACACATGATTGTGTACAATTGATTAATAAATGGGAGGAACAATACATGAGATAGAGTAGTGATAATATGGTGAATATGAGCTTTATATCCATGGTGAAAATATAGTAGGTTGTGCCTACATTGAGATCAATATCGTCACCTAGTTTGGAGCCAATTCTAGCACAAACATGAGAGATCCAAATCAAGGACCCATATATCAATATTTATAGTGAGCACCAAGGTTTGATGTACTATGAAAGAAAGGTTACTTTAAATATGTAATTAAGGTGATGTAGGAAGATATTCATGCTAGAAACATAGTTACTATGAATGCAAGAAATAGAAAACCTTCCATAATTTGGCCACTAAGCCAATGCATGATTCCACTAGTGTATATAGTGGAAGATGAAGTCAAAGAATTTTTGAAAAAAATTCTATAGATAATAGACAATGATAAATCCACAACAAAGTTAAGGGAGGTCCTTGGGCCAATTTTAGAGTCACCAATAGAGGCACAAGATAGACCCTTAAACCATGTCCAATGAACAAGGTATGGAA
>SNQJ01S0005170.1:95375-122848 GCA_010110895.2 Picea sitchensis | reverse complement strand
GTTGTACCTAAATATTAAGAATTTCATTGTCTACACCCCATTCAACATCCTCTTGGATCATATTATCTACAAGGAAGGATGTTTAGTCAAACTAATGAAAATCATAGTAATTTTAGAATATGTATGCACTAGAGAATGTCCCTATGTTATGGTCATGCAAGGTATTACCATATATTTATCATGGGACATGCTCAACTAATAATGTAGAAGGAGGAACTACTATGAAAAGGTGTCCCATTTGTATGGATTGTAGAATGTGAAAAGAGTTTTTCCAAGTTAAAACGGTGGATGGTTATGGCTCCAATTCTTTTTTTTCTAATTAGTCAAAACTTTTCCATGTCCATGTGGATTCCACTACCATTGCATTGGGAACATGTTAGCATAGCTAGGGGAACACATGCTACACCACCCAAGGTAATTTTCTAGAAAAAAAATGTAATTACACAACCATGAAATGCAAAGGCCTGGTGACGGCATATATGCTACAAAATTTCAAGTATTATCTTCTAGACCAGTCCTTCAAGTTGTTCATTGATAATTTAGTGGTCAAGTATTTGGTTAACAATACAATGTTGGAAGGTTAACTATATCGATGTTTGCTACTATTTTAGGAGTTTGATTTTGAAGTGGTGGTTAAACTAGGTAAATAAAATGTGGGACCTAATCATCTCTCGAAAATCCACAATTGGAACAATGTTGGGATATCTCGTAAAGTGTTGAATATAGATATCTTTTGCATGGAAGTAGTTCTTGAATTCTTAAACAATATTTCCAACTTCAAATATAAATCTACATGCACTAGAAGAATATGGTGATAGTAAAGATTGATAACTCATAATTAAGGATACAAATTATTAGTTAATCATATGGTACTTGCACACATTAGCAATGGATGGGATACTTGACTACTATGTGTTGGATCATGAATGATAGGTGGTGCTCTAGGAATCCCATGATGGACATAGAAACATACATTATAGTGACAAGACACAACTATCACAACATACATTACAATGAGACATGTTGGATGCAAGCATCGTTAAACTAGGATAGAGTGCACTCTCCACTCCATTATTCATATTATTATCTTCATTCACTCCTATCAGTACATATTCTCCCTTTCTCTTCTCTCATTTATTTACTTAGGGTTCATATGTGTGTGTGTGTGTGTGTGTGTGTGTGTGTGTGTGTGGTTAATATTTTGTACTAAAAATATGTTATAGTTGTATTGGTCAATGTAAGAATACAAAAAAAGGTTTTCCCATAGTCTATGATTCATACTTTGTTAAAACAATTGATGCTTGTCTACCAAAAATGCAATTCTATCATTTCTAGAGGATTGTGAACGTTTACTAGTATAAAGCCTACTTTAAAAAACACGTCAAACCCCTTACCTTATCATTGTCCTTTCGCCAAATCCATTATCCCATACAACTTGATAAGATTTTTCCATGAGATGCATTTCCATCACCAAGACCTGCATGAATCATAAAAGACAAATTCTTTATATGATTAACTAATATATAAGCAAATAAACATGCATTTAGTTATGTAAAATACTCTAGAAAAAACTTAAGTGGTCGCATACCTTAATGAGCTTATCTTTATTTCGAGAATAGGTTATTCTCTATTGAACAAGGCCAACCACGTGAAGCTGGAAGCTCATATGCCCACCCGCCCTCACATCGCTCTCAATTCCCCATACCCAACAAATGTTTTTTTTATATAGTAAACATATAGACATTCATGCATAACTAGGATAGTCATCAAAACATATGAACATGTAAAAATTGAAGCATAATGTTGTAATTCATATAAACAATTTTTCATACTAGAAACATCGATAAACATCCAAATACAAGTCATGAATTTATACATCTAATTTTTCTTTGATTTATGTTTTTTTACATTCATAAAATTGACAATTAGGGTATCATAATCATCCTTTGGCATTGTATTTCTTGTGCCCCGTCCTTCTATTGTTTGTGTTTCCATGTGCTCATGTACCATACTTATGGTACGTTGTTGAGAAGGGCGTCGAAGCATCTGTGCAGGGTCGTGAACTGCAACAACGAAAATTATCATATCGATATGTTGAAATATAATTGAAATAACTATTTCATTATTTTGATTAAAATTACATTATTTCTCTCTACCTGTCTGTGTAGCTGTGACAGCTGGTGCATTAATTTCTTGTCCACTTGGTTCCTCTTGTTGTTCACCCTCCTGAGCTACATGCTCTTCAATTTTGAGAAGATAATATATAAGTATAAGTCAGGAAATAAATATTTACAATCACAGTAAATATTTATAATTTTGAAGCATACATATCGGAATGGGTACTTTGCTCCCCACTATCATTAGACATGTGCACCCTTGTATGATGTGGTGTCTGTTGAATACTGATAGATTCACTGTTGCAGTGGCACTGTTTCTTGAAAACAAACATAAATTCTTAGTTAAGGGTGATATAATAAAATATGAATAGACTTTACAAGCATGCTACTGTGGTTTCCTTATTCATTTTATTTACCTGCGTGGTTGTGGAGATTGGAGTCTTCCCCAATATTTTCTTATATTCAATCACACTTTTAAAATCGTGCTTGTAACCAAGCTTTAGTTCCTCCTCGATGGCAACAATGTCTAACATATTTAACTGAAATGCATAACACCATTAAAATTACCAATAACAAAAACAGATATTTGTTCGCTACTATTAAATAAATACTAACCATAGTTAATCATTTAATTCTTACGATTCTGCCTTTTAGTTTTCCATAGCCACCCTGGCCTAGTTTATGTTGCCCATGATTTTCCATTCTATCCTTGGTTTCTTTGGAGGTGTCAGGTAGCCTATATATGGAATTTTTGAAAAAAAAATAGATATCGGAATTGTTACTTAAAACAAGAAAGAAAAACATAAATGACCATATTTCACTAATAATATGACATGTGTTGTACCTTTCTTGACCAACTCGTGGATGTCTTCCTTGTTTTTTAAACAAGTTCTCATTTGCATCCTCTATCAGGGTCTTCCACTCTTTCTCTGAAACCATGGGAGGGCGCTCATGCTTGAGGTATAATTGCAATTTCTCCCTATATTGGGCCCTGGTATATTTTAAATTCTCATCGGCTAACTTTGTAACGACTTTCTTGTTGAATGTATTGCTAAACAAGTTTACCATGTTCTCTATCAATTCATCTTTCTTTTTTCTATCTTGGCCATTCCACCATGTGTGAATGGTGGGGCCAAACAACTCCAAGGCTTTGTCATTCAAGTTTCTATAGAAAACATTGTTTCCTGCAGAAATGTGGTATCCATTAATTTATAATAATCTTAACAAATGTCCATTTCAATTTCATGGTAAAAATGAATCAATTAATTAACAAATACCTGCAATCTTCTGAATCTTGATCGAAACACATGCGTCATACACTAGAAAGGTGATATCTAGTGATCTGATGCTTTTAATTCATTCTGCTCCATGCATAATAGTGTCCTCTCCATCTACAGTATGTTCCTCTCCGGAGTCATGTGGAGTCTCAAGCTTCGGCTCATCATGCTTCGGCGTGTCATGTCAGTCAACATCATTGTGCTCATCAATGGATTTGAGGGGAACCTCGGGAGTGTCAAAAAGCCTCACTTGTGATTTTTTATGTTGACTTTTTTGTTGCATTGGACCTTCACTGCTACCTATAGAAGTTGCAGGATCGACGGGTTCCAGTCGGACCACTAAGTTTAAAAAATCCTACAAACGGAAAAATTTACTTTATCGGATCATATAGAAAATATAAAACAAAAAAACAGATATGAAATGTTCATAGCTAATAAAAATATGTGAAGATGCAACTTACCCCAAAATTAGTTATTAAATTTTGTAGCTCTACAATTCTTGCCCTATCCTCCTATGTCAGGGGTCTTTTGTGAAACAAACCTAGATATTCTATGTTTTCCTTCTTCAAGGCCTTTGCGACAGTTCCTATTGGGTCAATGGAATAAAATATTGTGTCCTCATCAAGATCCTCAGTGGGTGTCTTCCCACATTGACCATGCCACAATACATTGATGAATAAAATTAATGAGATGAACTTTAACATGTGAGAAATTTAGTTATTGTAGTCATAAGTTATTACTGTATTTAACATTTACCTGTTGAAGCACAACGGGTGCCTTTCCACGGTCACCCTAGACAAATGTAGCAGGTGATTTTCCACAGTCACCCTGGACAGAAGTTGACACAATAAATCAATCAACAAAAGTTATGAAATTCACCTATAACATTAAAAAAAATGAAATATTGTAGTAATATCAAAAACAAATAATGAAATTTCATAAATTTAGTTGTTGTAGTCATAAGTTGTTACTATATTTAACATTTACCTGTCAAGGCACAGTGGGTGCATTTCCACAGTCACCCTGGATAGATGTAGCGGGTGATTTTCCATGGTCACTCTGGACAGAAGTTGACACAATAAATCAATCATCAAAAGTTATGAAATTCACATGTAACATTAAAAAAATGAAATATTATAGTAATATCAGAAAAAAAAAAGTTTAATAATGAAATTTCAGAGATTTAGTTGTTGTAGTAATAGGTTGTTACTATATTTAACATTTACCCGCTAAGGCACAGTGGGTGCATTTCCACGGTCACCCTGGA
This sequence comes from Picea sitchensis, assembly GCA_010110895.2. NCBI lineage: Eukaryota > Viridiplantae > Streptophyta > Pinopsida > Pinales > Pinaceae > Picea > Picea sitchensis. The sequence goes on along the minus strand of SNQJ01S0005170.1, from coordinate 118,187 downwards.
CAGATGTAGCGGGTGATTTTCCACGGTCACCCTAGACAGAAGTTGACTCAATAAATCAATCATCAAAAGTTATGAAATTCACATGTAACATTGAAAAAATGAAAAATTGCAATAATATCAAATAATAAATAATGAAATTTCAGAAATTTAGTTGTTGTAGTCATAAGTTGTTACTATATTTAACATTTACCTGCTGAGGCACAGCGGGTGCATTTCCATAGTCACCCTGGATAGATGTAGCGTGTGATTTCTCACGGTCACCCGGGACAGAAGTTGACACAATAAATCAATCAACAAAAATTATGAAATTCACCTGTAACATTAAAAAAAATGAAATATTGCAGTAATATCAAAAAATAAATAATGAAATTTCATAAATTTAGTTGTTGAAGTCATAAGTTGTTACTATATTTAACATTTACCTATTGAGGCACAACGGGTGCATTTCCATGGTCATCCTGGACAGATGTAGTGTGTGATTTATCTCGGTCCCCATGGACAGATGTTGACACAATAAATTAATCAACAAGATTTATGAAAGTTATTGTAACATTAAGAAAATGAAATATTGCAGTAATATCAGAAAATAAATAATGAAAAATGAAATATATGCAGTAAAAAATTGAAATATTGCAACAATAAATTATAACAATGATTGATCAAAGGTTGATTTGAATGGTATGTAAGATATTTACCCCCACATCCGCACCCCCTCCATCTATTCGATTTAAGTTGTAATCGATCAACAACTCTTAACCTGGAACTATTGTTTTTGTTGCACATACAAATATACGATTTCCTTCGCGTCCCTCCAATATGCAATTCGGTCTCTTAGTTGTTGCCACTAGTCGTGTACTATTTATAAATCCCGCAATGTTTCCAGTAGCTTTTTGATCTTCCATCAATATACATAGTTTCCCCTTTATTTTGATTGTTATCTACTAGTTGTATATAATTTGCGGCAACTCTGTATCTCTGCATACTTCGCGTATATTGGACCAACATCAACCAGTGATTGTATTTGTATAATGGTCCAACATACTCTATCAATTCAGTTACAATTCCATAGCCGACCTTTATGCCATCCATGGAAAATAACCCCAATCCATGTAAGGACGAAGGAGCAATGTGATACATCCTCCCACTGATGAAGAAATTTGTGTTCACTTCAGGTAGCTCCTTAGGTGCCCATCGTTGCACTAGATGTCTATACCTCAAGGGAAACTCAATGTCACCTGTGCTCTCAGCATCATAATTACATGACCCTCCGTTGGCAATAAAAAATTGCATGCGTATACGAAATCTTTTCCTTACCTTTTCAGATCTAGTTGATCTAGAACTGGTAGATCTAGTACAACATGTCTCACTTTCAACCTCTCTTAGTATATATTGATCATCACTCGAGGAAGATATATCTGAAAGATACCTATTTGGTGGTACCTACACTCGTTAAAACAAGAATATAAGTTATCGTGCGAATATAAGTTTGTGGTACCAACACTCGAAAAGATGAGAAGATAAGTTAGCGAGCAAATATTTAGGGAACCCATGTTTTGCTTGGACAATATACTTGATTCTATTGTATGTAACAAACTTATTGGGGTCCTTGTTTACTTGATTCATATCATATTTGGCATCCCATTATTGTTATCTTGGTATGCTTTGGGGCGTGAATCTTCTCTTTTATAGTTTCATATAGTTCCATAGTTGCATAGTTTCATAAGTTGCATATAATTGCATATAGTTGCATAGTTGCATATAGTTGCATAGTTTCATAAAGTTGCATATAGTTGCATAGTTGCATATAGTTGCATAAGTTGCATATTTGCATATAGTTGCATAAGTTGCATATAGTTGCATAGTTGCATTGTTGCATAAAGTTGCATAAGTTCCATAAAGTTGCATAAGTTGCATGTTGCATAAAGTTGCATAAGTTGCATAAAGTTGCATGTTGCATGTTGCATGTTGCATAAAGTTGCATAAGTTGCATTGTTGCATAAATTTGCATAAAGTTGCATAAGTTGCATAGTTGCATAACTTGCATAACTTGCATAAGTTCCATAGTTTCATAAACTTGCATATAGTTGCATAGTTGCATAAGTTGCATTGTTGCATAAGTTGCATAAAGTTTCATAAATTTCACAAGAGGAGTGCCCAAAGGCAAGTTGTGTTGGAAAGAGGAGCGCCCAACCAACAAAACCGAAAGAACCTGCAACACAGGTGTGGTGGGAAAAAACCTTGGAGTTTCCAGAATGCAAGGCAAACTTGGGGTTTCCAGAGGCAACGCAAGGCAAGTTGGCAAGAGGGGAACCCAAAGGCAAGTTGAGTAAGAAAGAGGAGTGCCCAACCAACAAAACCGAGGAGCCAGCGACACAACTCACATCTGGGAAAAAACTTGGGGTTTCCCAAAGCCAACGTAAACACGGGGTTTCGCTACGACACACCAAGGCGAGTTGAAAATATAGGCGCTCAAAGGCATGGCAAGAGGGAGAGCCCACATCAACGAAGGGAGTCCAAATGCAAGGCAAGAGGAGTTGGTAAATAGGGGGACGAAAGGCTAGGCAAAGCGAGTTGGCAAGATGGGGAACCACATGAGGAAACATGAAGAAAAGAAAGCAGTGCGCACAAAGGAGGGGCAACACTATTTCGCAAGATGTGAGCCCAACCAACAAAACCAAAGAGTCAGCGACACAACTCATGTGGGAAAAAAATTGGGATTTCTAGAGGGCAAGGAAGTGCGAGTTGGCTCTATTCTTTCCTTTCCCAGAAATTCATAATTACATGAATGTTTTCATCAAATTTAGAAGGTGGTGTATGTTATTTAATGAGAAAGGGATTAAATATTAATCAAACGTAGCTAAAAATGAACCCAAAAATCACACACATAGGACCCACATAAGTAATTAAATGACATGTCCATTTTGAAAGGATGTAGTCTAAATGATCTATATTTTGGAATCCGACGAGAAATTGTTGGATTTGCAAATTTGAGTGGTTAAGTATATATAATCTGAGTTTCCTATAGGTTTTTCATCATGTTGAATCCATTTATACATTCAAAAATACAATTTTTTTAAGTTTCAAAAATCAGGAGGGGAGAGTTTCATGCCCGATATCCATGCCAATTTTGGTGTGTACTTTTTATATGAATTTGGAGCACGAAGTTAGTCAAGTATTCTTCATATATTTTGTTGTTGTTGTTGCTTTTCTGGAAGAATTTGACAGTATCAACACATCTTCCACCAAATTTCCCACCTCTTTTCATTCATATTCAAAGCATTGACTCATATTGAATTCAATGTCTGATCCATAAAGCCTCATTCGTGCCTCCAATTCTGTCAAATACTTCCATTTAAAATTACCTCAACTCCCATGGAGTCAAACTCATCACCATTTTCATTGCTTTCTAATTGTGTACATATCATTGCTAAGTTTTGGTATCTTGGGAAGTGGTCCCTATTGAGATTTGGGTACCTTGGAAAGTGGTCCCCATGTGCTTATGAATCTATAAGAACAAAGGGGGAACACTATTACCCTTGTACTTTAATTTATGATTCTAATTTCACTTTGACTTAGGAGTTTTAAGTCAAAAGTGAAATATGTCACTTAAGTCATAAAGTGACAATTAATTCACAATGTGCATGAATAAATAGACATAAAGAAACTAAGGAAAGTGGGTTTCCTTCGCGAGATTTTAGGATGAGATCTCACCCATTGATTAGACTTGGCTAGATCTAATCTAGACCATTGATCTTTTAGGGTTTGCTCAAGGAGGCTAAAGAGAGGGTAAAGTGTTTTTTGGAGGCTCATTCTTCACTTGTGAGTTTTGGAGAAGAGAAGAGGGGCGCATTTCTTGACGAGAAGAAGGTCGCACTTCATGAGGGTTTGAGAAAAACCCTTGAGATATTGAGGAGAGGCTCTTGGTTGGTTTGAGCTTGCATGGAGATTATTTCCATGGAGCCATAGCTTCCATTTCTGAGAGGGAGCATTTTCATGGAGGAGGGGCGCATCTAGGAGAGGAGGGTGCGTTTATTATCCTTCATATGCTCATCAGAGGAGGAGGACTTATCAGATTAAGATGACTTCTAATGCATAGGGAGAGGAGAGCTTGGGATCTTGTTTCTGTGGAGAGAGACATTTAATTTATGGCTCTGTTTATTTATGGTGATCATTTCTGCTAGGAGGAGGGTGCACATGTTGAGAGGACTGGCAGCTACCTAGTAGCAGATCTGCTTGGAGGATTCGAGCTCTGACAGTTTTAGTGGAGAGGCAGCACAGGAGAGGACATTTATTTGGAAGGATTTATTCATTGGGTCATAGATGAGTTAGGGCTTGTTAGTTCAGTGCAGAGGGAAACAAAGGGAGAGGGCACACCATAGTTTGGGCACTTCGTTCTCTAGTTCTTGTGGCAAGTATCTTGAGGAGCTTGTTATGTATATAGGTTCCATTGTATTTCATTACTTGTTGTATCTCTTTCTTTTATCATCATTATATAGACATATATCCCAAACTGGTTTTCCCCGGGGGGTTTTTATCCAAGGTCATGTTGACCAAAAATACCTGTGTACAAAAATGCATTTGTTGATCTCTTAGATCTACTTATTTTCAGTTGTAAATATCTTTAGGTGTGTTTTACTTATTTTAGTATGCATGTGCTAACTTCTGGTTACTAAAACTACATGCTAGAGCACCTAAAATTGGAAGTGCAACCATAACAAATCGGAAAGAAGTTCTTGGACTGTTGGATTTCCTAAAATAGCAGCAAACTATTTACATAACAGTTGAAACTTAGAGCCTAACTGTGGTCAAAGACAGACCCAGTAGGCAAGCTTGATAGGACCTGAAAATCTTCAGTCCCCTAGTGTTATTGATTTGCCTAACAATGAAGGGGGGAAAGTACCCATCCCTCACTTTACTTTATGTTATAAATCCAAAGTGACTTTATGAGCTCATTAATCATAAAGGGAATTTATTAACATAAAGTGACTTAGGAAACTTAAGTAAAGGAGAAGAGGGCACAAACTTCAAGGAAAAGTTGGCTCAGATTTCAAGGAGTATTTTGCTGCTAAATTTGAGATAAGTTTGGTTGTAGAAAACTTGTTATCTATGTTGTGATATTTTTTTTTCAAGCTCCATATTATATTTACTCTTCACTGGTTTTCCCCATGGGGGTTTTTCTAGGGTCACGTTGACCAAAAATTACATGTGTNCTCTGTTGTGATATTTTCTATTCAAGCTCCATATTATATTTACTCTTCACTAGTTTTCCCCGTGGGGGTTTTTCTAGGGACACGTTGACCAAAAATTACATGTGTTAAATTCTTGTGGTTTGCATATTTCAATATCAACATGTTAGTGCAAAAGATCTAGAGGTGTATTTCATGTTTTATTGGTTGTAAGAAGAAGTGAATGGACAACAAACGTTTCCTAATCTAACCTTCCAAACAACAACATTAAAAGAGCCTGAAATATGTTCTAAATCCAGCCTTAAATTTAGCAGAGAAATCAGAATTGTTAGTGACAATGAACAGACCTTTAAACAATCTTATATCAATCACAAAAATAGACATGTGGTGGCTTCCCTTTAGACCTCAGAAAATCTTCAATCATTGCTATGTTCCTTCTTGTAATTGTGATTGTTTCCCCTCTCAAGAACCCCCACCATAATTCTACCAAAAGCAATTTAGGAGCTTAGTAGGCAAAGAAAGTCAAGCAAGACAATCCATCACAATTCAAAGTTTTTAAGAACTTGTGAGGGATGTTCAACACAAAGAATTAGGTGAAAGACTCTAATTTATAATCATGTAAGTAACTTGGAACCAAATTATGCTTCAATCAAAGGTTCTAAGTGATTCACAGAGTCAATTTGTTGGAATAAAGGATTGACAAAGTAGAAAAAAATGAGGCTTATGGAGGTAAATCTTTGCTAGACACTGGGAGACAAATTTCTACTAGACCCTAGCAGATGGATTAGCTCACAAATGTCAACAAAGGAGAAAATACACCTCAACATAAAAGATAGTGAAAGTTTGTTTTCCTCTTGCTAGAGTGAACCACTAGCAATGTGGAACAAAACATGGCTTCTAGAGGAAAATTACTATTAGATCCTTCTATTGTTTGTGTTCATATATGTCAACAAAGGTGGAATTCCACCTCCATACAAAGGATGGTGAAGCCAAGGATGATGGGGAAAAGAGAACAAGTGTAAATATTATGAGTAGATGGTTGTTATAGGAAGCTATAGACTCTCCCAAGCTCAAGCCAACAATATCAAAGTCTTACAAGGTGAAAGGTCAAACCATTGGCCCATCTCGCTGCAATGGGATAACAAAGGAACACCAAAATAAATAGCATCCAAATTTGAGCAATTATGGTTTTCACACCCCAAATTGCAAGCAAGAATTTCTGAATGGTGGAATGAGGGAGGAAACATCCAAGGAACTAAAATGTAAATTCTTTAGTAAAAAATAAAGTATCTCGAAACCAAAGACAAAAAATGGAATGCAAAGGAATTCAAAAATATCTTCTAAAACAAATGGCATCTTAAGAAGCAAATGGCCATCCTACATAGACAAATCATGAAGGAGGGCATGTCAAAGGAGGGCACTCCTTCATCAATCATCACTACAAGAAGGAATTTAAATAAAATAAAAAAAATAGGAAGAATGCCTCTCGAAGCATAAATATATAGTAAGATGGCTCACAAATGGTGACAAGAACATGCATTTCTTCAATCGCACAACCATGAATAGGTGGAACCAGAATACAATTTTCTTAATAATAGATGCACAAGGAAACATAGTATACGACCACACAGATATAGAAAAAGAGCTCATGAACTACTTTAGTGACCTTCTCATTGAACTTGTTGAGGACAAAAGGCATCCACTAACTATACCACCAACATATGCCCAGTATGGTCTTTGAGGAGCATAATTATTTCCTCGTGAACAAGATATCACCATTATAAGTGGAACTTAGAGTTGTTAAATACATGGTTGGAGGTAAAGTACGAGGTCCATACAAATTTGCAACCGACTTCTTTCATGTTTTCTAACACACAATAGATAAAGAGGCGTGTAAAGTGGTGGAATACTCAAGAAGATATGGATGAGTCCTCAAAGATCTTAAGGCCACTTTTATAACACTTGTCCTCAAAGAAAGTGAAGAAACCTTTGCATACAAATTAAGGCCCATCTCTCTATAATGCAACATCATCTATAAGATCATCACCAAGGTATTTGAAAACTAATTGAATTCCATCATGAACATGATCATCTCCTAAGTGCAAGGTGTAATATTCCAGATATAAAAAGTATGCAGAACAGAAATAAAATGCTAGAAATGGCATATGAACAACAATATAACTAGAATAACACCACAATAATGCTGAAATGATAATAGAATAACACCAGAAAGAGCACTTCAATTACTGAGAGCAATGTTCATGGGCCTCTTCGAGGGGGAAACCTCCAGTCAAGTAGAGCTCTATTACAATAATATCCAAGCTAGGGTTCTCATACCCTCGACTCCTATTTATACTAAATATGTCTATCAAGAGAACCATATAGAGGAAGATCCTTCTAGAAGCAGAAGCTTCTATTATGTATTCTTACATTCGATTTATTCTACTTTATTGCAAGGCCTTATTAATATTGACCTTTATTACATCAGAATACATTGTTCTACCTATGTAAGGGGTTAGATCCCTAACATGTCCGCCCCCTTAAAAACAGCTTTGTCCTCAAGGCTTGAGATGTGGAAATTGTTGCAGAATGGTAGTTGGTTCCCAAGTGGCATCTATTGGAGTTGTATCTTTCCACTGGACTAACACTTCCTTGATGGTTCGCTGACGCAGGCGACGCTCATGCTGGTCCAAAACTGCTTGTGGTTGTAGCCAAATGGAGCCTTCTTCGTCCAACTCGGGAAGCATGAAACATGAAAAACATGATGTAGCTTAGAATGACTTGGAAAATATAACTGATAGGCCACCTGTCCCACACGCTTGAGAACTGTATAAGGACCATAAAATTTGGGTGCCATCTTCTAATGGTCGGCCTTGAGGTAATTTTTCTTGTAAGGTTCTAGTCAAAGAGACACCTGATCCCCTTCTACAAATTGACATTCAGAACGACCTTCATCTTCTTGTTTCTTCATGTGATTATGAGCCATGACCAAATTCTCTTTGAGGGTACAGATAATAGCCGCTCGATCTATAAGCATTTGGTCAACCGCCTATACCTTCAAGACACCTGGTAAATATGAGAGAACTGAAGGTGGATTTTGTTCATAGACTACTTCAAAAGGAGTCATGCGTGTATCTGTATGGTATGAAGTGTTGTACCACCATTCAGCTAGGGGTAACCATTGAGCCCACTGATTTTGATTTTCCGATGCAAAACACCTCAGATATGTTTCCAAACACTTGTTGACCACTTCAATTTGACCATTTGTCTGGGGATGATAAGCTGTGTTAAGATGAAATTGGGTGCCTTGTAGCTTGAATAGTTCTTGCCAAAATTTGCTGGTGAAAGTTGGGTTGCGATCAGAAACAATAGAATGTGGCATGCCATGAAGCTTGAAGACTTGATCCATGAAACGTTGAGCCACTGTGGATGATGTAAATGGGTGTTGAAGAGCACAAAAATGAGCATACTTGGAAAGGAAATCAACTACCACCATGATGATTGATTTATTACCTGATTTAGGTAAGCCTGTAATAAAATCCATAGAGATATCCCTCCAAATAGCGGGTGGAATCGGAAGCGGTTGCAGTGTGCCTAGACATTTGACTGTTTCTCCCTTGTTGCATTGAAACACATCACATTCAGCCACAAAATTACGAATGTCTTGTTTCATACCATCCCAGAAAAAAGAACATTTGACCCTGTCATAGGTTTTGGTAAACCCGAAGTGCCTAGTTGTGGGTGTAGCATGAAGCTCAGAAAGCACCGTGGATTTAAGTTTTGACTGCTTACTTAAATACAAACGACCTTTGTATTGAAGCTCATCATGGAGCCATGAGTACCCTGGGGAAACTGGAGAATTGAACTACAATTGTTGTATCAGATGTGAACTTTTGGGATCATGTAGCCATTCCTAGCAAATGGCTTGGAGTCAATCTGGTACAATGAAGGAAAGAGAAAAAAGGGAGCCTTCATATTCATATTTTTGGGAAAGTGCATTAGACACCACATTTTCTTTTCCTTTCTTGTAAATGATCTCATAATCATATCCAAATAGCTTAGTCACCCATTTTTGTTGCTCTAGGGAGAAAATGTGTTGTTCCAGAAAATACTTGAGGCTTTGATGGTATGTCTTAATTTGGAAGCGTTTCCCCAATAGATAAAGGCACCACAAATCAATGGCATGCAGAATAGCCAACATTTCCTTTTTATAGATTGGTTTTCCCAAATTTCATTCAGACAGTTGTTTGCAGGTAAAGGCCAAAGGCCAACCCTCTTTCATAAGGAGAACACCAATACCTTTCCCTGAAGCATCACATTCCAGGACAAAGGTCTTTGTGAAATCAAGAAGGGCTAGGACTGGAGTGGTGCACATGGCCATATTCAAGGTTTGAAAATCCTGAGAAACTGTTGGGGTCCAAATGAAAGAATTATTTTTAAGGAGTGTTGTGAGAGGTGCCGCAATCTTTCCATAATTCTTAAAAAACTTGCAATAATAACCTGTTAGGCCTAGAAATCCTCGCAATCTTTTGAGAGTCTTTGGGTGAGGCCAATCTTGCATAGCTTCAATATTTTTAGGATCTACCCTAACGTTGTTCTTTCCAACAAGATGGCCCAAGTACTCGAATTATGAGGCGCCAAAAGCACATTTAGATTGTTTAAGGAAAAGTTGGTGCTAAGAGAGTATATGGATAACTCGATCCACATGACCAAGGTGGTTTGTCCAGGTTTTGTTGTAGATGAGGATATCATCAAAGAAAACTAAGACAAAATGATGAAGAAAGGGGTGAAAGACATGATTCTTAAGGCTTTGGAAGGTGGAGGGGACATTACACAAGCCAAAGGGCATGAACAAAAACTCATAGTGGCCCTCATGAGTTCTAAAGGCAGTCTTAGGAATGTCTTCCTCTTTCATATGGATCTGGTGGTAGCCAGAACAAAGATCAAGTTTAGTAAAGAACTGGGAGCCACTCAATTCATCCAAGAGGTCATCAATGACAGGAATGAGAAATTTGTCTTTAATGGTGAGTTTGTTGAGGGCGTGGAATTCAGGACACATGCGCCAAGATCCTTCTTTCTTCAGAACCATGAACACAGGAGAAGGGCAGGGGATCATACTAGGGAGGATAACACCTACGTTGAGTAGTTCTTGACCCACTTTCTCAATTTCTATTTTTTGGGAAAAGGGGTGACGATAGGGACGGGTATTGGGAGGGAGGATTCCTGGTATAAGGAGAATGGAATGATCATGAACACCATAGGAAGGTGGGAGTCCTTGGGGAGTGGAAAATACCACTTGATGTTTATAGAGGATGGATTGGAGGTCTTGCGGCATAGAGGGTGTCTCAGTTGCCTGTATGGCATAGAGTTTGGAAATAGCACCAGAATGACCTTTTTTGGGCATCTTTTCCATGCGATGGGAACTAATAATCTTCGGTGAATTGGCGGTGATGCCTTGGAACTTATATTTTTGACCCTCCTGGTCAAATTGCATGGTTAATTCCTTGAAATCCATGAGAATGGGACCCAAAGTCCTTGGCCAGTCTACACCCAACACAATTTCACAACCGCCCATGTCAATAGAAAACATATGAGATTTCAGGTGGTAGTCACCAATTTGGAGACACACATTTTCACAACACCCTACACATTCCATGGAGCCTCCATTGGCAATCATGATTTGGAAATTATTGACTACATGGATATAACAATGAGTTTCTTGGGCAATGCGGTGATGAATAAAATTATGGGTGTTGCCACTATCAACCAGAATGATGACCTTCCTATGCTTGATGTAACCAATTAGCTTGAGGGTTTGGGGAGCAGAGAAACCAGTGAGAGCATTTAGGGAAATGACCGGTTCTACTTCGGGAGGGTCTGAGGGAGGGGTTATGTCTATGGTTTCAGGTGACTCCAACATAAGGGGAGTTTCAACATCCTCTTCCTAAACATCCTTCGAGTTGACCATAAAAATATTTTGTTCCTTACACTCATAGCTCGGAATATATTTTTCATCAAAATTATAACAAAGGCCTTTGAGTTGGCGTCCATCCATTTCAGCTCTGGTCAATTTTTGGATCTTTAGTGGAGCAGAGGGAGTAGTGGGATTTACTGGTTTAGTGAGAGGAATAAAGGAGGGTTTCCAGTTTTGAGAAGATACAACCTGTTGTGCTTCTTTTTCTCTTTTAGTAGCCTCCACCCAACTCTGAGGTCGAGCCATGAGGACATGGGCACGAATATCATCCTTGAGGCCACTGATAAAACATTCTCGGAAAAAGGCATCAAACATGCCCTCTATCCAAAAATCCAGGCGCTCAAAAGAAGCTATAAAGTCTTCCACTGTTTTGGATTGTTTCAACTTTGTCAAACATCCTAAATGGTTGGTGTCAGTGTCAAAGTGTTCATAAATCTTTGCCACAAAGTGTGTCCAAGCAATATACCCTTGACGGGAAGTTTTTCTCCATTTCCACCATTGCCAACGTTATTGATCTAGATGGAGAACACCATACCAGAGTTTTTCCAAGTCATATGTAATGTCGTATAAAGAGAAATAATGTTCCATTTGGGTTACCCAACCAGTGGGATCTGAGCCATCAAAATTGGTCACATCCACCCGCGGAAGGCGTAGGTCACGTTGAAAGTGATGGGGATAAAAATTATGGGAATGAGAGGAAGTTTCAACTTCAGTATGTGGGGGTGGGTCAGATAAAGGTTTATCTACAGGGATATCCAACTTGGTGTAGATCATCAAAACGACAGATTCAAGCTGGGTAGTCATGTCTTATTTGAGTTCCTCGATTGAGGTGGTGATGAAGGACTGCATGGTTGTATTGATGGCGGCAACATTGGCACTGAGTTGTTTCACTTCTTTTTGGGTCTCTATGAAATTATATTGCAAGGTATTGAAGCGAGCTTCCAAGTCTTGGCTATGGGTATGGGCCATGATAACGAGGGAACCGAAACAAGGCGGGTGGGGTCAAAAAATTTGGTGAAAAATGATATGTATGAATGTGATAAGGGCGAAGAGATAAATCTAATGGAATAGGTCTCAAATAATAGTTCTGAAGAATACTGCAATGATGAAATGCCCAAATTCTTAACCAGGAAGAAATGTGTAGTGATTTGGAAACCCGAACACAGTTGTGCGGCAATAGATCTTGTCTGTTTTAATTTTTTTGTTTCCTTCCCCAAGGGTTGGGTATTCAAGGTTTCTACAGACAAGGGTTTTCCCTGTGCTATAGCTCTCTGATATACGTGTGCGGTCCAATAGTAGTACTCGGCCCAATATCTCAGGGCACTAACTAAGAAGGCTATATTGTGCCCTTAGTCGTACTACTCGACTACCCAGGTACTAGAGAGTATCTTCTCGAGTGTTGTTCTCGGTGGCACTATAGCATTCAGGCGGCTGATCGGTTTATCTAAAGAGGGCTTCAGGAAATCTAGGTTGATCTGTACACAGGTTATGTCTGATGCGATACCACTCGAAGGGGTACCAACAAGGGTTACAAGGGTGGCCAATAGATGTGTGCTTAAGAACCACTTGTATTTCCTGCATGTATGAATCCCTCAATCGCAGGTTTATGCATGTAACGACATATCTCTGTGTCTTAAAGATGCCAGAATACATCTCTACCCTAAAAAAAAAAATTAACCCACAATTTTCTGCCAAGGAAAGTGCTCTGATACCACTTGTAATATTTCAGATATAAAAAGTATGCAGACCATAAATAAAATGCTAGAAATGGCAGATGAACAAAAATATAACTAGAATAACACCACAATAATACTGAAATGATAACAGAATAACACCAGAAAGAGCACTTCGATTACTGAGAGCAATGTTCACGGGCCTCTTCGAGGGGGCAACCTCCAGTCGAGCAGAGATCTATTACAATAATATCCAAGCTAGGGTTCTCATACCCTCGACTGCTATTTATACTAAATATGTCTATCAAGAAAACCATCTAGAGGAAGATCCTTCTAGAAGCATAAGCTTCTATTAGGTCTTCTTACATTCGATTTATTCTACCTTATTGCAAGGCCTTATTAATATTGACCTTTATTGCATCGGAATACTTTGTTCTACCTACGTAAGGTGTTAGGTCCCTAACACAAGGATGATAACCGAAAGTAGGAAAATGGATGTGTGCTATGAGGTGGCCAACAAGGAAAAATGTGGTATTTAGTTCTCTATTTAGGGTTTTTAAATGTTAGAAAAAATTATCCAATTTGATGACATTGTTGGCCTCCTCTATTGACGTTAGGGCTGGTTGGGCTCTTCTATCAATGCTCCTCTGTCATGCTAGGGCTAGATGGACTCCTCTATCAATGTTCCTATGTCACTCTCGACCTCCTCTATCTCTCTTAGCCTCCTAGCTTGTTCTCTGTCCTATCTCGCTCTCGACCACCTCTAACGCTCTCTGTCGATGGAGAACTCAAATGTGGTGAGGGTCGGCCTCCTAGCTCTCTCTCTGTCCAGCTAGATCGCTCTCGACCTCCTCTATCGCTCTTTATCGATCTCAAATGCAGTTAGGAGTGTAGGCGTGGGTCGAGGTAGTTCGCTCTTTTTCCTAGATCAAATGAGTTTTGGTTTGGTTCCTAGATCAAATGAGTTTTGGTTTGGAGATCAAATGTGCGGGACATATGTTTTAGTTTTGGCATATGCATTTTTTGTTTTTTTAATGTTTTTTATTATATATATATATATATGTATATATATATATATATATAATGTTTTATTAAACATTTAAATTACAAATCACTAATTAACTTAAAAGAAATTATACTAGATAGAGAGATAACATATCTTTAGACTAAAGGATTCTCTTAGTCGATTGAGAATAAGTTCCCTCCTGTCTTTTGGGATAGCTTGGATTTTGCAAGAAGTTGAACCTACTCCTCCATGAAAATAAGGGGTTTGAACTTAAGGACCTGTTGGCATCCACCATTTTTGTTGATTTTTATCACAATTAAAATCACCACAAAGAGATTATACCTTTTTGTAGTTGCCACCTCCTTGAAATTATAAACATTCATGTTTTTAGGCTTCGAAGCGATGATTGGGTTAAACTTATCTTATTGATTTTTTCGTTTGTTTTCAAATTCATGACTGTAAGCATGAATTTAAATAAAAACTTGGTTTGGGCTTTGTCGTTACATCTTCTACCTAAGAAAATTCACTTTGAAGGCACCCATATATTTCTAGGCTTCAATTTTTATGAACTCATTGATTGATTCACTATCACAATTTTTATGTATTATGGGTATCATGACTTAATTGGTTCTATGGTTGATCATTGGTTTAATTTGTGAAATGTATGAATGTGCAAACATTGGATTAACATTCTATATGGGTTTCATGCTCTCAACAGTCATATCAACATTCATGTCGCTTGGTACAGGCCTTCCATACCCATGACTTTACCTCACCCTGTTGTCCTGTACATTAATGAAACCACTCATTATTTGAATTGGCGTTTGATGTTGGTGTAGGGTTTGGTATTCATTATGGGTAATGACTCCTAGTTTTGCGCGCCCTCTGGTTTTTTGTTTTCACAAACTCATTTTATTAAGTTATGGCAGTCTTCAAACTTCATAGTTTTCGGGCCATTTTAGTTTGCACAGACCTCTCTCTACTACTCGTTTATTGGAAGCCCAAGTCTTCCCCCTGTGATATCTTTTGTGTCCTTTTCACGGTGGTCGTGGCCCCTATGGTTTGAATTGAACCAAATGGTTGTCAATCACTTCTTTCCCACGATGATGCCATCGATGATTTGAAGGCTCGTGACTGGGATATCTTCCTTAGGAAATTTGATGGCTACAATATTGCGATCGCATAGGCCTTTGCACAGAAATTTGATGGGTTTAGGGCCAAGGTCGAGGATGTGCAATTGGAGGTCACAAAAGACTCTGTCGCCCAAGCAAAAAGACTCCCACAGGAAGGCGAAAAGTGGTTTAAGAATTCCAAAATGGAGGATGTTCCATGGAACCAGTTCATGGTCTCTCGCGAGTCTACCTGCTGCCCTAAAGGCATTCCTATTAACCACCTGAAAACTAGATGGCACAGCCTTATTTTTTATTTTGAAGCAATTTATAACATGTGAAGGCCAGTATGGTTTGGTATTTCTATACAATGTTCAGTTGCTTATGTTATTCATAGGGTTTTATTTGAACATGTTGTTCTACTTGTTAATGAGCCTATACAAAATGTCGAAATGTTTTAAGAGACAAAGCATGAATTCTCTGTCAAGCCTATTTCATCACGGGCTCATAAAAATCATTTTGATATATCACCTGTCACAAATTGGAGATAATTGGGAGAGTTTCCTGAGCCGAAATGGTTTTGCCCAGGCTGACCCTACAGTGAACCTACCTTTAATTGTAAATCCCATCTTTGATAGTCCTGTGACCGAAATTCAGGGTTTCAATTCACCTGATGGTTGTGAGATTAATGAATGTGTGTCTATTACTTTGAAAACCCACATGGTTAAGAAATCACGATGTAGGTTTTCTCCCAGAAAATCATTGGAATAGGTTGTGGGAGAATTAAAAGGAAAAGATTTCCCTGTGCTTGTGAATGAACCTAATCAGAACCATAATGTTAAACCTACTGCAAGGAAAATTCGTAAGGGTAAGAAAAAGAAAAGCTCAGATTCAAATTTTATGAATAAGAGGTCTGGTTGATTGATATCTAAGAGTTTAATGAATAGAAAAAAGGATCATTTGAGATCGATCTCTACGATCGAGGTCAATCATCACTATTTAGATCAAGAAATCAATGATTTCCTTGCTCGGGAAGATCCGGATAACCAGTCTCTCAAAAACGAAATTGTTGGTCGAGTTAGGCAGTATGATTTCACCTCTAGGTTACCTCCGTGTCTCAAAGGACAAGAGGGTTTCTCTAGCGTTGGTCACGACTTGAATCAAGCCACAGATAAACACGAAATACCCGTTGTTGAATACTTTCCACATTAGTCTGCCATTACACCAGTACATTGTGACAATTGCTTAGATTGTATAGAATGCTATTACAGGGACATCACGTTGTTACAGGCTCAAGTAAAACATCTGGCTTCTCGGAATTCTCTACTGGAACAAGAGAACCAAGAGTTGAAAGCACACACAGAAAGGGCAAATAAAAGACCCAAGATATCTAGTAATATAATCATCAAAAATACAACCAAATTCAAAGCCATCATAAATTTGGAACTGTCTTATCCTTCATTTTCTAATTTCTAATGGTAAAAATGATTTTGTTTGATTTTATTACATTCTGTTATGAAAAATCGAAATACGAAGATTTTATTTTTATTTCCTTTGTTATTAATAAGACTAGGTGCATAATCTATGATTCTGTAGCCAATCTGTTTTTTAATATTAGTTAGCATTATTTTCTGAATATCAAATTTGTTTTTCTATCTACAGGAAATTGATGATTATGATGTTGATTACATGGAGAAAACATCTTGGATCATATTCTCTATGATTCAGTAGTGTCTTTCTTTTATGTTGATAAAACTTTGATTTATTTTGACAAACCAACTCATATAGGAGTGGTTTCTAGTTTCACTATTTTTGTAATACTATCTATTTTGGGGGGATTGCACTCTATCTTGCATGATAATAGTATGTGAATCCTAAGCTAGTTTAAATATTGGTCACTCTTAGTAGTGAAGACATCTTTTGGCTGGGATACATTATGGACATATGAGTTTTGAAAACTATTATGGAGAAGTTGTTCATCATTTGGCTTTAGACCTGTGTCACGCTTACCCCATTATGTTTTTGCCTCCATCCTATGGAATATCGTAATGCTTGATGCAGCTTTAGTCTGGTTATCTTATGGTATTTCATATTATTAAGTACTTTAATTATGTCTATAAATTGTTGTTCCATATTACATTTGTGATCAATCTACCATTTAAATATTGTTGATTTATGTTGGATATTGGATGATGGATTATATGAATGCTTTGAATTGAGTTTCCTCTATTATAAGTGTTCATTACTATAATATCACCAGATCTATGCATTTATCATTCTGTCATTATAAACTCACTCCAATGCATATTTGATTTTATTATGGGAGCATTAGCACTGTTCTTTTACAGGTTTCCCTCATAGGCTGGACAGTTAGGAGCTCGAATTACGCAGGAAGATAAATTCAGCTTAGTCGATTAGTTATAGGTTAGTTTAGTTGTTATTTAGTTAAAATTGTTTTGAAATAAGAACATCATGAGTTAGCTTTGATTGTTTATGCATTCTTATTTCAATTATTATTTGATTAGCATTCGGTAGTTTTAGATCTTTAGATATTCAAAAGAAAACAGAAAAATGTATGTGCTTTCTTTATCTCTTTTATAAACACTTTCAAAAATATTTGTTTCAGAAGATGTGAAGCAAATCTTGTACACTATATATAAATTGTTTATAATCATATGCACGTATTTGTGTTTCCATTTTTGAACATTTGTAGTTATTAAACTTATATTATTAGTATCATAGCTTTTAGATTAGTTTCATTTCTTTTATTATTTTTAGGACTTTAGTTGGCCAACGAAGCCATTAAACCCATCGGGTCATTTCATTCCAAATGGCTTAGGTTATTTAGACAACCTCAATCCGTATTTGACCTTCTAGTTGATGGTGTGTCACTTACGCCCGTCAAAAAATGGCACTAGAAGGAGGGCCAAATTTGATTGATGGCACGTGGAGGTCACAAGACCCCTCCAAACAAGCATTATCCCATTGTGACGCGTAGTCGTACTGACACGAATGTTACACTTGAAATAACAACTACCTCAAACGACAACCTTGATATTCCTATTGAACCAGTGACACCACTCCCTCAATGGATTGACATCTAGGATAGTGTTCGCCAGTCACTTATAAGAAATCAAAGTGCCTTATCTTGTATTAGACAACCTGGTAGACAACTCAAACAACCCCTTGACTTTACAAACCTACAAGAACAACTTCAAAGCATTGGTCTTCCTAGAAACACAGTAGGGACTGGAAATACTACTGATCCTATTGAAACTCTTATCCCTGGAGCTGGAGGATCTAGTATCCCACCATCTCCACCCGATTCTTATCCATCCTCTTCAGGAGGAGAATCTTCAGTCAAAGGCAGTTCTTCATCAGAATCATGTCAACCTTCGACACCACCCTCTCCCATGGAAAACCAAAATAATCCTGCGAGACCCTGGCTCGATCAAGATGTTGTGGTTGTACCTGGACCGCAACACCCATTACCTAAACATCCAGAGAAATGGATGCCCAAATTTGATCCAGATTCGAAGAAATCAGCTGAGGATCACATCAAGAAATTTATGTTGGCCATTAGACTCCGAAGCGTTGAACATGAGGATGTAGTATGCATATTATTTCCTTATACTTTTGAGGGAAATTCCTCCACTTAGTATTTTTCTCAACAACCCCAGACCATTGTCTCTTGGGACAAGTCCAAAACTTGTTTTCTGAAAATTTTTGGAGATGATAAATCTTTGGAAGTCTTGGTTATGGAACTCTCTAGCTTAAAAATGAACCCTAAAGAAAAAGTGAAGGACTTTAACCAAAGGTTTCTCACATTAAATAACAAAATCCTTGTAGATTCGATTCCTGCAGAAAGTCTAATTATTGCATACTACGTTAAGGCCTTGCACAATAACATAGCCATATGTGTTAAAAGGTCCAAGAAGAACACCTTGTTAGAATACTTTGACGAGGCAAGCCAAATCGAGAAACATATATTAATTTTAAAAGATAATATGAATAGTGAAGTTGAAACAACTTCGTACTCTAAGAAGAAAATTGAAATTCATACTAGGCCTCCTCAAAAAAAAAATCAACAAGAAACTTTAGACTTAGAGAGCTTGCAGAAAGCTTTCCAAAAAATGTCCAATAAGGTCATTGAATTGAAGAGATCGGCAGAGGAGGCATCAATAATCAAAGGAAGTTTTAAACCTCCTTTTAGAAAGCCTTTTCCGCCAAACCGACCAAACCCGACCACAGAAGGTCTAAATTTTGAAAAATTGTAGTAGGCTTTGCAAATGATATTAGAAGCGCATGACAATTCTGTTTGTGTCCCTCCTGAAAATTCTGATGATACAGTTGAAGAAGAGGTAACAGAAGAGGACTCATCCCCTCCTATTTTGGGGCACCTGTCAGATAGTATCTTTCAAGCAAATTTTGAAATTGTCCACCCTTACAATACTAGGAGTAAATCACAGACCAAGCTCATTGCGGAAACAAGCAAAAATGTGTTTCGTAAGAAAGCAAAGAAAACTGAAACTAGACAAAACTTAGCTTCCCTAGTTTTAGAATATGATTTAATCAAAGATCTAAAAAAACTAAGGGCAAATATTTATGTTTTTGAACTGCTAAAATTTCCTCTTATTTTGCAGAAAATGCTTCAAAGCATCATTGAAAACAGTAAAAAGAGTGATGTTGGCAGCAAAAAATCAGAAAAAATTGATTCAAACACAGCTAAAAATGTCCCAACCAAAAATACATCTGAACCTCAAGACAAAAGGGACTTAGCAGAAAAAACTGTAGCAAATGTAAATAAAATTGTTTTAGGGACAACAATTAAAAATCAGCAAAATCCTGTTGTTTCCACCCAGAAAAATGTCCAGCCTTTTTTATTAACCTTTGAAATTTTTAATAGGAATGTACATAATTGCATGGTTGACTCTGGTGCATCATCAAACATGATGCCTCTATCTATGTGTCAAAAAATTAATGCAGAAGTACAACCTTCTAATCTTAAAATTATTCAGCTAGATCGAACAAATGTTAAAGTAATTGGTCAGCTTAAGAATGTGTTGATTAGATTATCATCCAATCCTAAAGTTCATCAGATTATTGATATTATCGTTGTTGATATTCCTAAATTTTATGGTATGTTTTTAAGCAGAGATTGGTCAGAACAGTTGCATAGTTATTTCGCTACAGACTGGTCTCACTTGCGGTTGCCTGAAAATGGACAGCCCAATAAAATCAAGATAAACAGAGAATGTTATCTTAAGCACACCCCGACAGATTTGAATGATCCAAATGAACCTTTCGTTACCTCAGTAAATTCAATGGAAACGCAGGGGATTAATACCTTTTTCGATAACTTCATGACTGAAATTTATCCTATCACAGACCCAGAAAAGCAATCTGAAGTAATGGTATGCACTCAGATATCAGCTTCTCCAAATGCGCCAAGCTAATGATGCAAAAATTTGGTCCTTATATTTCGATGGATCTAAATGCCAAGAAGGAGAAAGTGTTGTCTGTGTACTCATTGGTCCTACAGGTAATAAAAATTTAATTGCTTGTCGATTAGAGCTTGAATGCACTAACAACACGACCGAGTACGAAGCGCTTCTACAAGGACTTAGGAAAGCATTGGATTTGGACGTGAGAAATTTGATAGTATTCGGTGATTCAAAAATCGTGGTCAAGCAGGTAAGAAATGTCATACATTGTTTGTCACCGCATCTAAAAATATACCAAACTGAGGTATGGAGTTTAATGCATAAATTTTCAGCATTTAATATAAATTATATTCCTAGGATGAGTAATTCATAAGCTGACCTACTAGCCAATGTTGCTTCTAAATTGTTGCCTATTGGAGGTCTTTCTCCTAATGCTTTTTCGATCGAATTGGTGTTCAAACCATCGATTACGGATAACATCACGAATTGGAGAGTATTCGATGACGAACAACAGATCATAAATTTCATGCATATGGAAGACACCTTCCAGGATGTAGTCATTGACGAAGGAACTCACGACGAGAATCTCCGAGACTTCATGGTAATATCTGATCCTTGATCTCCTGAATCAACATCCGAGTTGGTAAACTCTATCCCCGGATCTGTTGTGATATTGGAAAAGTTCTATGACTTGCATGATAAGTTTATAGGGGTAGTCAACTGTAAAACTAACAGTTCCTCTTTGATCTATGTAACTGTTAATTTAGGAACAAAAGATAATCCTCAAAATATTAATCTAGGAAAGGGATGCTCCGAGCAAGAGAGATCTTCTTTCATAAAATTATTTAAATAATTTAAAAATGTATTCGGTTGGACATATGATGACTTGAAAACATTTGATCTGAACATAATACAACATGTAATCCCCATGAAGTCACAGAAACAGCCTTTTCAACAGAAATTGAGGAAAATGCATCCTAAATTGGAACCTATGGTTAAAAAGGAACTAAACAAATTACTAACTACAAAGATAATTTTCTCGGTTATGCATACTAAGTGGGTGTCTAATTTGTTCCCTGTAAGGAAGAAAAATGGTGAAATTTGACTATGTGACGACTTTCGTAACCTCAACCGAGCGTCTGATAAAGACAACTACCATGTTCCTCCAATGGAACAAATTCTACAACAGGTGTATGGTTCTGAAATAGTATCTTTGTTAGATGGCTTTTCAGGATACAATCAGGTCCTTATGTCTCCTTCGAACCAGCTTAAAACCACCTTCTGTACCACATGGGGCACTTATGCCTACAGGAAAATTCCTTTTGGACTGATAAATGTCGGTGCCACTTTCCAGAGAGCAATGGAAATTTCTTTCTGTGGCCTCATTAACCAGTCAGTTGTGGTCTATCTTGGTGATGTTACAGTCTTTTCTAAAAACAAGAAAGATCATTTGTCTCACCTTAGGGTTGTCTTGGAATGATGTTGCAAGTTCAGCATATCTCTCAACCCTAAGAAATTGGTCTTTGTAGTAGAGCAAGGAAAATTGCTTGGTTTTATAGTATCTAAGGATGGAATGATTATTGACCCTAAAAGAACCCAAGCCATTGCTAAATTTCCCCCTCCATCTTCCAAAAAGGCCATGCAACCCTTTCTAGGCAAGATTAATTTTGTCAGAAGATTTGTCCTGAGTTTCTTGGAAATGGTCAGACCGTTACAAAATTTAATTAAAAAGGATGTTTTTTATCGACAGGGACCTCAAGAAAGTCAGGCTTTCAATTCAATTAGAAAAGCAATAATAGAAGCCCCTTCTTTAATGAGTCCCGGTTTTTCTCAGGATTTCACTCTTTACACTTTTTCATCTAACCGATCTTATGTTGTTGTACTTACACAGAAAAATGTTGAAAGCAATGAGATACCCATTGCCTTCATGAGCTCAGCTTTTAAAGGAGCAAAACTTAATTACCTATATGTAGATCAGCAGGCATATGTTGTTTTTAAAGCAGTGAAACGCTTTCGGTCTTACTTGCTAAAATCCATAACCAAAGTTGTTGTTCCTTACCCGGATGTGAGAAACTTGTTATTACAAAAAGAGTCGGGTTAGAAAAGGGCAAATTGGATGACTTCGCTATAGGAATATGACCTTGAAATAACTCCTGCACAAATTGTTAGAGGTCAAGGATTGTGTAAACTAGTGGTTGATTCAGTTGAAGAACAGTAAATTCAAATAAACACCTCAACTATAAATCAGTACAACGAAGAACAGATCAGTTGTGCACAAGCTACTCCCAATTATTGGTATGAGAACATTAGATTTTATCTAATGCATGGATCTGCTCCCCGTAATATTGCTCCCAAAAACATAAGAGCACTTAGGCTTAAATCTTCATCTTTCCATTTAATCAATGATATTTTATTTCTAA
>SNQJ01S0005170.1:76018-86674 GCA_010110895.2 Picea sitchensis | reverse complement strand
ACATTGTGTGCTCTCTCTTGATCGACATCCAAGGAGGAAGGTTATTGTTTATAACAAAAAAAGGCCACACTGAATACGTAGAATGAAGCTCTCCAAATAAATTGACACCATCAGCTGCCAACGAAAGTCTAACATTACGAGGTCTTCTTTAAAAATTGGCCACTTTTCTTCGATGTACTCCAATGCAGAACCATCTGCAGGCATTCGAAGAACATCATCTTGATTTTTGTTCTTTGCATGGAAATCCATAAACTGTGTTATACTTTGGCACCTGAACAGCCACTGGAAATGTGGAATTATCGGAATATAACGAAGAACTTTGCGAGGAACCTTCTTTGACGCTTTATTGGTTCGATATATACTTATTTGACATTGTGGGCATTCGTTTTCTAATGCATATTTTCCATAGTTTATGATATTATCATTAGGACATGCATCAATAGCCTGATACTCCATTCCAATTTATTTCATAATAACGAATATTTTTCGATATGTGTGTGGAAAAATATTTGACGTCTGTAATAGAAATTCACCTAACAATCTACAAAATTCAAAACAATAAGTTAATGTAAACAATATTAATCATCAATATCACATCCATACTAATTTACAAATTAGAAAACAATAGCAATATAGGAAAAAGTTGAACCTTTTAAGTATTTGTGAACATGCAAGAATAAATAATTAACAAATTAAATACCTTATTATCTGTGTGAGGCCTGTGTTTGATAAATCATTCAAAACCTTCAAGTTCACCTACAACATAACAGATAGAAGATTTGTTGTTGAGCCTTCATAAAGAGTTTGACATGACTTCTCGAGTATAGGATCAACATCATGACTATCATCCTGGTTGTCCTCATCCATTGGAGCAAATGTGTCTTGGATAAATCTATGTATCTCATCTTCCTGATTTGAATCACTAACATTATCTCCATCCATATCATCATTATGGACTTGATCAGTAGCCTCAATATTCTGATCTCGAAGTTCATCACCCTATAAAGGAGAATTTATGTTATTACTTGGCAAATAACTCTCTGGAGGTCGACATTTTGGGGGCATCGTCTATATATTTAAAAACAACGTAGAAAAGTTAGTGTGTATAGAAAATATAAAAATATCGATAAGAAATATTACTAAAATCCATGACATGATGACTATTACAGAGACTACATTAAATATTGAATCCTCTTACCAAGGGACAATATTCATAACCCCCTTCAGTGTGCCCCTTCTCCCTACAATGTCTTTCAGTGGTTGTTTTTAAAAGTATTTTTCTTTGCAAGCCCCTGCAATCATAGCAAGGGAAATAAAATTTTCCATCGCCCCTCACCTCTATTTTCGCTCTTTACCGAGCAAGCTTCCTGTCATTTTCGTTCATAGTGGCAGATCTTTGTACTGACAAGTAATTGTCTTACCTACATGTTGACGGGCGAAATTGACCGCTCGTCAACTGGAAGAGTGGGTCCGGTCCGGGGTTGTCTAATTAACCCAAGTCGTTTTGGATTGACTCACCCTGACGGGTTTAATGGATCCATTGGCCAATCTAAAGTCCTAAGGGAAGTGAAAAACAACTAAAAGAAATGTAATAACTTACTAAATAATAATCATTGAAATATATATGTACATCAAAATATATATATATATACAATTTATCTAAGTAATATTTATATAATAGTTCTATTTATCATATATACAGTATATACAAATCACGAGTTTTGATCTAAACTCATAAAAATCGAATGTAAATTGGTTCTTTTAACAACAGTAATAAAGTAAGCGAAAATACGATTTATTTTTTATTTGTTTTCTTGTATGTCTACATTCATAAAATCAAATATTAAACTACTTAATTAAATAGAAAGATATAGATAGTGGAAATCATTCTATATATAAAAACTTCTATAATAAGCAAGCAAACGAAATAAAATAACAGACTAACCTATTAATGCATCCAACATCTGTACAATAGAGAATATCCAACCACCTTTATCCGAGAAGTAAACCTGCAATGAATCTTAAAATTGCTCCGAATAAATGCGAAACAATATGTTGGAGATTGAATTTTGATAACAGAACATATAATGGAGACAGTCACAGTGATCTTATGATTGACAAGTAACTACGGTGAGATAAATCTTCTTGTAAGAACTTGTATTTAAACATTCAACAGAAAATTAGAGATAAATCTCATAAAATGAATTGAATTGATGATCACCCTGTATTATATCTGAAACATGACATATGGACAGCATGTAAAACAAAAACGAATTATCTCAAGTTATAATAAATCATGAAGACAAAGGCTATCACCATCTATTATCACATTGAAATAAACAGAACTTAAACTAAAACATGGTACACAAAAGCTAAAGTTGTAATATGCAATATGTTTCATTCAAGTCTGCGTGTAATTGTCCATACTCCAGTCCCAGGCCCAAATGAGGAACTGTTTACAAAATGATAGGTTTATAAAGGCCTCAGGAAAGATAATTGTTTATGTTCCTGAGATCAAATTTGTTTCAAAAATAAAGGGGGATGCAACCACCCTGATTTTACTAAATCCTCTAAAACTAACAACGCTTCATTTCTGTTCATTCAAAATACATCATAGATATGACTAGAAGATCTTAAGAGTGCCTCAGATCACTTTTGAAATCATAGACCCCTGAATATCCTGAAAGAAAAGGAAAATAGGAAGATTTCAAATATGTTTTCTGTCATTAATTTACACAATTCAAATTTACATAACTGGCTACAGAATCTTACGATTCTGTAGCTAGTTATAATAGTAAATGAAATCTCATTTTTATTTAATGAATAAAACAAACTAATTTAATAATGAAATATAGCTTATCCAGCAAACCAAATAATCTAACTTAAGAATGAAAACAAACATGCTATTAATCTAAGAGATCATACATGTAACCATGCAATCAAATCGTATCATGAAACCTTGGAGTTTACAATGGCTGTAGCAGCCTCGACGTTTTTAAATATCACATGACCTGTGGTCTTAATACGTTTTTCTTTCCCTTGGATGATGGATTCAAGCCTGTGGTTTTTGTTTGTTAAAACATCGATCTGCTCTTTTAAAACCTTAACCCGTGACTGTAGAAATGGGATATCAGCATAATATCTCTCAATCCATGATAGACAAACCTTGCATTGTGACTATGTGGCATTTGCATTAGAAAAAAAAGTATTGTGGATCGGAGAGCCCTCCATACGGATAGTAGATTTATTGCAAAGCTTGACACCAGAAAACTCTGGATTGTCTTTCAAACAGGAAGGCAAATTGTCAACGAAATTATAAGGTCGATCAAGCTGTGGCTCAAATGATTGAAAGTCTTCTGCAGCGAGGAACCTCTCAATTTCAGAGTCCGAGCTTTCGTGAACTTCTATCACATTTATTGAACTCGGATGAGAATTAGACTTATTACGAAGTCTCCTAGAAATTAGCCTGCCAACTCTTTTGTTTTTAAAAGTGATATCAATATTACCCTTAAATCTCTTTCCTGTAGGTTTCTTTATGTTTTTAACACAATCATTTGGATGTGTTATCTATTGACTAGCCTATTGAATGACCTTGGGATCGATCAAGGGTTCATTGTTAGGGGAAGAGACACAAGTTTGGGGAGGTGAAAGAGATGTCGTCGGGTGGACAAGGGTTTCCTCAACAACGAGTTTATCTACTTCTCCCAATTCAGGGTTACCATAGCCATTTCAGGTTATAAATGAATCCCAGCTGCCATCCTATGACTCTAATTGATGTATGAGAAGGATTTTAACTAGGCTGTGATGAAAAAGGCTAGAATCTGACCATTGTTTCTTATATCTTTTCCCCATTTTATAAAGACTCTTGAGTAAGTAATACGGCATATTCAAAGGGAAACCCATAAAAATCATAAGCAGACATAAATGGTACAAAAATACAAGCCCGAAACGCCCCTCACATGTAACAAATTGCTTTACCACAGCGAGCAAATCATGCCACTGAGATTTTAGGAATGAAATGGGCATACCTTTATCATAGCTTGTTATTTTCTGGGATGTAAACAGCAGGGACTAAGGAACTTCTTCCACTTTTGTGTTTTTAAACCATTTTTGACTGCTTGCTAGTAACCCTGTGGCTTGACTCAGGAACTCCTCGATAACCTTCAGTTGCACATCACCAACTTTCGCTCTACAACCATCAAAGGATAAGGCAAATTCTTGGGCAACCTGTAAATTGAAACCCTGAAACTTCCTGATGAAAACGAGCCAGCCATTTCTTTCCAAATCTTCTCTAGCATCGTTGTATGAGAGCAGGGTTTGGATACCGTTCGGTTCAATTCTCACGATAGGAGCCATACTAGACAGGAGGGTAATCAAACAAATACATCATATAGGTAGGGTTTGTGAAAACAAAATAGAGCCATAACCCCGAGCCCAACAATGAACGTTGTAAAGACTCATACGATGGGATAGTCATTTAATTAAAACGCATGCGAAGAGGTTTGCGAAACCCAAGGCCATCCTTAGAGATAATGGCAGTCTGCAAATCGTATGCCACCTTACATTCAGTACAAGATAGTACCAAAGTATTAAAACGAAGATGAGTGCGCGCATCATGAGTTTGATTGCTAAGTTTGGGTAAAAAAATAAAAAAATCAAAAGTTTTGTAAAAGCAATGTAGCCAAGAATCAAACCAAAACCATACAAAAAATCAAATGGTGGGGATATTTTGTTCATAAAACCATCAATCTCTTAAGCATGCTTGGAATTGAAAGAATCAAAAACAAAGAGAGTAACATCTTCATGGAAAGGAACCAAAACTCCATAATAAATTATATAAACAATTTGCCTTCAATGAAATTTTAAAACATAATGGTAATTGCAGTCGCAAGTTTTCATGCTTTCAGTCATGAAAACAAAACATGAATAGACAATAAGTAAAAGCGACAATTTACAACTGTCGTTTCGGAAACTGCTTGTGAAGAGTAATAAAATTTCATGACCTTGTGTAGGCAGCTATGTGGATCATTTAATTGATATGGAAAAAATAACAATTATATTTTTGTTGCCAACACTACACCATACCAAATAGTAAGTTGTCAAAATTTTATATTTTAGCTACTCCTTTCGATTATGATATGTTTATTTATAGTGTATACAATCCTCACAATTATTTCTTCTAAGACATTTCGACATGCTTTTTTATTATTATTATCGATTAACTATTAATATCAATATGCAGGAATTTGCACTTTAGAGTAGTGTGTACTGAAATCACCATGGAAAATAATCACACACCATTTAATGAAAGTGGTCAAAATTTCTCAAACTTGAATCACTTGACACCAGACACTAGCCTCTAAGTTGTTTTGTAGAGAAAATGTCAATCTTTGAAATTCACCACTAAAAAAAGAATGCCATCCACTTTTCATCCGCAATTGGGTTTGTTTGGTTTAAATTATGACGTGTTGATTTGCAGCTACATACAATGGTCACAATTTTATGCTGCATACAGTGGTCACAATTTTATTTTCTAAAACACTTTGGCATGTTTTCATTTTTCATTGTCTGACTAGTAGATTTCATCACAAAAATTTTATATTTTAGCTACTCCTTATTAACAATGTATAAAAAAGTTACATCAACTATAAACTAGAGTTAATCACTACATCTAGAATTGTGTGTGATTATAAAAAATTGAGAGAAACAACATCACATAAGAATACAATGTTATATGACTAACCTAATGATTTTGACGCCTGCAACCCTCAACCCGCAGGTCAGAAGGTCCACAACAACACAGGATCTTTCCTTTACCACTGGCCCGAAGAACTCTAAAGAGGCTCTTCTATTTACCTATAGGGAAATCTGCACCCACAACAAACTCTCACTGGATCCCCTCTTTGCACTTAGGATATCGGACTTCGCACTTTCATGAATCCATTGGTCAAGCGCCTTGGTTCCAATCTCCGAAACCCAAAAAAAGTCAACGCTGACCCTTCCTTTTTCTCTTTCGGACTTTTCCCTGTCGCGATTTCAGCGGCCGTGGTGTCCAGCAACTTGTTCCCGTGATTCCCGAAACCCGATATTCCAAAATTTTGACGTGCTCACACAGTTGACCTTTCAACACCCCTTTACTCCATCGGGACTTCAGACTTCGTAGTATTGCGAATCCTAATGCAGAGAATTCAGAACTTCACTCCCCGAAACTCTGAAACGATCAACGGAGGTTGATTCCATGTCAATAGTGCGCCACATGTCCCCTCACTGACTCCTCTGTGGCCCACACAATCCTTTTAGCCTTTGGGATTTCGCGATTCTGGATTTCGCGATTCCCGTTGCAAAGTTTACGGGACTCCCACCCATGAAAACCTAATACAAGTATCCACGTGTAAATCCAGCGGCCCTTTGTGGCTCGGATCTATAGTGCTACTCCTCCTGAGCTTAGAACCTTTAGGAATACTCACGGTAACTCCCCTGCTCCTTCGTGAGATCTAACAGCTCACGGAAATTCATGAATTCAACTCAGAGAATCCCGACCGTCCGTTCTTTCCTTTGAGAATCTTTGCACAACTAACCAAGGTGTTTCTCTCCTCGGAACTCATCCTCCTGTGATCCCTCGTCACTATTCTTTCCTTCAACTCCTTCGAAGATTCAAATCTTTCTAAACTTTCCACGACTCTGTGTCTTTTAGAAGAACCCTTGCACGCACTCCTTGCGGCAGACCTTCAAACACTTCCAAGTGTTGAAATCCTTCGACCCTGCGCACACCTGAAGCAGCAGTCTCTCAATGTTTCGCTCAGGTTCGCAATTCTGAGACCTCACTCGGCTTGCGCACTCCTTGCACGGCTCATGTTCCTGACTGCACTTCTATGGAAATGAGAACAAAAGCTATCTATCCTGAGCTTTCAGAGACAAATCCTCTGAACACCTTGTTGATGCACTCCTTGTGGACAATTCAACTGCACTCCTTGTAGGAACTCTTGCTCAGATAGAGAAACAATTGAAACTCATTCCTTTACTCTTTCCCCTCAGATTCCAAACATTCAACAAGAAATCATCCATACATAGCATAAAAGAAATTGCATGACAGAAAGAGTAAAACAATTGTGAGCATAACATTCAAAGATGCATACACAGAGAATATATGAACACCATGAGCCTGAATCACAGCTTTCTATTAATTCAGAACTTCTATACATGGAGTCTGCTACACAGCTCTCTCTACTTTTTTTCTATTCTCTTCACACTAACTAATGTTACAATACACAATGAGGGTGTCTATATCCTGTTTCCCTCTTGCGCTCTAAAACTGTCTAATCTACACATTCAATTCTACCTACTTGCATTAACTATCATAAATGCCTTCTATCCACTAAGGACGAGAGGGAATCGCTCAAGGTCCGATTACATTATTCAAATGCGCCTTCATTTAATTGTTCCATTTAAGGTTCTAAATCATTCTCAAAAATTTTGTTGGACGCTTGTCCAGCTGTCCTTGGACTCCGCACTGGCTCGCTTAAGATGCTCTTGCATCATACTCCCTTGCTTGAAAATTTTCATGGGCTCCTGTCCATGAGCTCGTGCACTGTGTGTCCATGCTTCTAGATCT
This sequence comes from Picea sitchensis, assembly GCA_010110895.2. Lineage (NCBI taxonomy): Eukaryota > Viridiplantae > Streptophyta > Pinopsida > Pinales > Pinaceae > Picea > Picea sitchensis. Next base: position 79,062 of record SNQJ01S0005170.1, on the reverse strand, counting down.
CCACTTCGTTCTCCCAGCTGGCATATTCAACTGGATGGCCCTTCCATTTGACCAAATATTCAAAGTATTCTTTCCGCCTGGTCTTTTTGCTCACTCTTTTGTCCAGTATGCGCTCCATCTGCAGTTTTTCTGCAACTGGCATCTGCTTTGTCCATTGGATCACTGGTTGCTCATCTCCTGTCCCTGCTTCCTCAACTTTATATGGGTACAAATCTAAGATATTGAATATCGGAGAAATTTCGATCCCATCGGGTAATTCAATCTCATAAGCATTCGCCCCAAATTTCTTCAAGACCTTACATGGTTCAATTTTCTTCATCTTCAGTTTGTTATATGTCCCTCTCGGGAACCTTTCCTTTCTCAAATGTGCCAGAATCAAATCTCCAACCTCAAATTGAATTTGTCTCATGTGTTGGTCTGCTCTTCGTTTATATTCCTGTCTTGAATTCTGCAGTCGTTCCTTCACTTGGCTGTGAAGTTCCTTCATCGCCTCTGCGAAATCTTCTGCACTAGCGCTCCTAATCGTAGTCTATTCTGAATCTCTCAGTTTAGAAATTCCTCTCAGATGTACACCATAGACAATCTGAAATGGACTCTGCCCTGTGCTCCTATTAACTGAGTCGTTATAATAAAATTCTACCTGTGGTAATATATTGTCCCACTGGCTGTGGTGTTCTATCACCAAGCTCCTCAGCAAGTCTCCCAGACTTTTGTTCACCACTTCGGTCTGTCCATCCTTCTGAGGATGATAAGCCGAACTAAAAGGAAAGTTAGTTCCCAGCTTCTTCCATAAGGTCCTCCAAAAGTTCCCTATGAACTTAGTATCTCAATCCGAAACTATGCTCCTTGGCAAGCCATGAAGTCGAATGACTTCTTTGAAAAACAGGTTCGCAATGTGAGTTGCGTCACTGGTCTTCTGACATGGAATGAAGTGTGCCATCTTGGAAAATCTATCCACCACCACAAAGATTGAATCAAATCCTCTTTGTGTTCTTGGCAACCCCAATATGAAATCCATGTTGATTGCATCCCACGGCCTCTCAGGTATTGGCAATGGTTGATAAAACCATGCATCCTATTTCCTTCCCTTCGAATGCTGGCAAATTTTGCATCTGTCCATGAGCCTCTTGACGTCTGCTCACATTCCTGGCCAAAAATATGACTCATTCAACTTTGCGAACGTCTTGTCGTGACCAAAGTGCCCTGCTAATCCTCCACTGTGTTTCTCCTTCAGCAAATTCTCCCTCATGGAGAATTTCGGAATACACAGTTGATTACTCTTAAATAGTAATCCTTCCTGGATCATGTATTCTATCCATTGGCTTCTATCTCTGAGAATTGGATTCTCAGTTTCTTCGTGTGCCTCCTTAAAATCCTGATCATCTGTGTACATGTTCCTGATATCATCAAAACCCAACGTTTTGACTCTGAACTCCTGCAATAGTAAACACTTTCTGCTCAAAGCATCAACAACTTTGTTAGCAGTACCAGAAATATGTTTAATCACAAAAGTAAAATTTTGCATGTATTCCACCCATTTGACATGTCTATGATTCAACTTTTCCTGTTGAGTCACAAACTGCAATGCATGATTGTCACTGTATAAGACAAATTCTTTCGGGATCAAGTAATGCCTCCATTTTTTCAATGCCTGGATGATAGCATAAAACTCTTTATCATAAGTGGATTATTTCACTTTTGCTTCATTCAGCTTCTCACTGAAGTATGCTATTGGCCTATCTTCTTGACTCAAGACTGCCCCTATTGAAAATCCACTGGCATCGCATTTCACTTGAAATGTCTTTCGGAAATCTGACGACACCAGAACTGGTTGTTCCGTAATCTTCCTCTTCAACAAATTAAAACTCTTTTCAGCCTCTTCCATCCAGTGAAGAGACTTGTGTCTTTTCTTCACTGTATACATCATCGGTGCACTAATTCCACTTAAATTTCTAATGAACTTTCGGTAAAAACTAGCCAATCCATGAAAACTTCTCACCTCAAAGATATTCTTCGGTGATGGCCAATTATTGATTACCTCCACCTTATCTGGATCCATCCTCAACTCATCTACAGAAATAACAAATCCCAAGTAAATGAGCTCTATCTTCATGAATGAGGATTTCTTCATGTTTATCAACAGCTTCTCCTATTGTAATTTCTGCATCACTATAGCCAAATGCTTCAAATGCTCTGCCACTGTTTTACTGAAAATCAGTATGTCATCTAAATAACAATGACAAATTTTCCGATTAACTCCCTCAGGACTTCATTCATCAAACTCATGAAGGTACTCGGTGCATTTGTTAAGCCAAATGGCATAACAAGCCATTCATACAACCCTTCGTTGGTTTTGAATGTTGTCTTCCATTCATCACCTTCTCTCATGCGGATTTGATGATAACCACTTTTCAAATCAATCTTTGAAAAGTACTTTGCTCCACTCAAACAATCCATCAGATCATCCATCCTCGGCAATGGAAATCTGTACCTGATGGTTATCTTGTTGATCACCCTAGAGTCAGTACACATCCTCCAACCTCCGTCTTTCTTCGGACTGAGTATTGTTGGAACAGCACACGGACTCAAGCTTTCCCTGACCAATCCTTTGTCCAACAACTCATGGACTTGTCTTTTGACCTCTTCATTCTCTTGTGGAGTCAATCTGTACGTGGCTTTGTTCAGTAAACTGGCTCCTGGTATGAGATCAATATGATGACTCGCACTTCTGATTGGTGGTAACGAACGAGGTAATTCATCCACTACTATGTCAATGAACTCTTCCAGTAGTTCCTGAGCTTCTTCTGGTAAATCATCCACCCTTGTGCTGGTCAAAACAATATTCTGTTTCCTGACCACAATGAACTATGGATCCTCCTTCTTCTTGACCTCTGTAAGAAGTTCCTTCCCACTCATGAGAAGTACAGTGTTGCTTACCTCTGGTTTCACCTCCTTATCCTTAATCGGAAGCAACATGTGAGTTCTCCCATTCTTCTCTAGGGTGTATGTGTTCATTCTCCCATCATGAATCACATTCTTGTCAT
>SNQJ01S0005170.1:52731-75618 GCA_010110895.2 Picea sitchensis | reverse complement strand
CCTCTGTGCTTCGGCGATGTGAGTTTCTCCACTCTCTTTCTTTTTATCTGGACACTCATAAGACTTGTGCCCATTCTTTCCACATGTGAAGCATGTTATTACTCCACCTCTTCCTCTTCCTCTACCTCTAGTACGAGAAAAAGTATTGTTATCAGCATAATCTCCTCTCTGCTCAGTATGTTGTCCTCTCTATTCAGCATATTTCCCTCGCTGTGAACTTCCACCTCTCTCAGTTCGAGTCTGAGGTTTCTTCTAGTCCTCCTTGGGCTTCTGATATTTATCCTAGGCAACTGATTTGCCTATGGGCTGAGTTCTGCCTCGGTCTCTCTAACCCTACTTTCGGCTCATCTTCTCTTTCGCTTTCAGAGCCATCTGATAAGCATCTTCCACTGTTTGGATGGTTACCATGATCATCTCATCCTGGATGTCATATCTCAGGCCATTCATGTATCTGGCAACTTTTTCATCATCGCTTTCCCGATGACCTGCCCTGATGTTCAGGTTGTAGAATTCTTCAGTGTATTCTTTCACTGTCATCAGCTTCTGTCTCAAGTTCTGCATCCTTCTGAACAGAGTAATCTGGTGATATCTGGGGATGAATTTTGCCTTCATCTTTGTGATCATTCTGTCCCAGCTCTTGATCTTTTGCTTTCCCTTGCAGCGTCTATCAGCTTGTAGTTCATCCCACCATAATGTTGCATGTCACTTTAACCTTGTGACAGCATGCTTGACCTTCTTGTCCTCTTCGACATCTTCATAGTCAAAGTATGTGTCTAGAGCTCTAATCCAGTCTAGAAGCTCCTCTGTATCCAATTATCCCTCATAAACTAGAATGTCCATTTTCTCTCTTGCACCCATTCTTGCAATAGCTCTGATCAAACGTTCATTTGATGCATCTTCGGCTACAACTTCTTCTTCATGTTCATCCTCAATTTCACTCTCGGAATCACTAAGATCCCCAGCACTGAATGTACGCCTTTGTGATGTCTCCATGTCTTCGAGTCTAGCTCGTAGATCATGCATCTCTCTCTCCATGGATGGATCAGTCATCTGCCTACCTATTCTTCTTAGCATTTCCCTCTCCTCTGGTGCATCAGGTGTTTGCCTATCCCTTCTTCTTGGCAGCATGGTGAATTCTCTTTTTCTCTGCTACATAAAGCAAAGAACCTTTATGTGCTCTGATACCAAAATGATGTCGACGCCCGCAACCCTCAACCCACAGGTTGGAAGGTCCACGTCAACACAGGATATTTCCTTTACCACTGGCCCGAACAACTCTAAAGCGGCTCTTCTATTTCCCTATCGCGAAATCTGCACCCACAACAAACTCTCACGGGATCCCCTCTTTGCACTTAAAAGATCGGACTTCTCACTTTCGTGAATCCATTGGTCAAGCGCCTTGGTTCCAATCTCCGAAACCCAAAAACAGTCAACACTGACCCTTCGTCTTTCTCTTTCAGACTTTTCCCTATCGCAATTTCGGTAGTCGTGGTGTCCAACAACTTGTTCCCGCAATTCTCGAAACCCGATATTCCGAAATTCTAATGCGCTCACATGGTTGACCTTTCAATGCCCCTTTACTCCATCGGGACTTTGGACTTTGTGGTATCGCGAATCCTAATGCAGAGAATTCGGAACTTCACTCCCTGAAACTCCGAAACAGTCAACAGAGGTTGATTTCGCGTCAATAGTGCACCACCTGTCCACTCACTGACTCCTCTGTGGCCCACACAATCCTTTTAGCCTTTGGGATTTCGCGATTCAGGATATCGTGATTCCCGTTGTAAATTTTATGGGACTCCCACCCATGAAAACCCGATACAAGTATCCATGTGTAAATCCAGCGGCCCTTTGTGGCTCGGATCTATGGTCCTACTCCTCCTGAGCTTATAACCTTTAGGAATACTCACAGTAACTCCCCTGCTCCTTCGTGAGATCTAACGGCTCACGGAAATTCATGAATTCTCCTCAGATAATCCCAACCGTCTGTTCTTTCCTCTGAGAATCTCTGCACAACTAACCAAGGTGTTTCTCTCCGCGGAACTCGTCCTCCTGCAGTCCCTCGTCACTATGCTTTCCTTCAACGCCTTCGAAGATTCAAATCTTTCTGAACTTTCCATGACTCTGCGTCTTTTAGAAGAACCCTTGCACGCACTCCTTGCGGCAGACCTTCAAACACTTCCAAGTGTTGAAATCCTTCGACCTTGCGCACACCTGCAGCAGTAGTCTCTCAATGTTTCACTCAGGTTCGCAATTCTGAGACCTCACTCGGCCTGCGCACTCCTTGCACGGCTCTTGTGCCTGACTGCACTTCTGTGGAAATGAGAACAAAAGCTATCTATCCTAAGCTTTCAGAGACAAATCCTCTGAACACCTTGTTGACGCACTCCTTGCGGACAATTCAACTGCACTCCTTGCAGGAACTCTTGCTTAGATAGAGAAACAATTGAAACTCATTCCTTTACTCTTTCCTTTCAGATTCCAAACATTCAACAAGAAATCATCCATACATAGCATAAAAGCAATTGCATGACAGAAAGAGTAAAACAATTGTGAGCATAACATTCAAAGATGCATACACAGAGAATATATGAACACCATGAGCCTGAATCACAGCTTTCTATTAATTCATAACTTATGTACATGGAGTCTGCTACACAGCTCTCTCTGCTTTTTTTCTATGCTCTTCACACTAACTAATGTTACAATACACAATGAGGGTGTCTATATCTCGTTTCCCTCTTGCGCTCTAAAACTGTCTAATCTACACATTCAATTCTACCTACTTGCATTAACTATCATAAATTCCTTCTATCCACTGAGGATGAGAGCGAATCGCTCAAGGTCTGATTACATTATACAAATGCACCTTCATTTAATTGTTCCATTTAAGGTTCTAAAACATTCTCAAAATTTGTGCTGGACGCTTGTCCAGCTATCCTTGGACTCCGCGCTGGCTCGCTTGAGATGCTCCTGCATCACCTAACCTAATACTAGACTAAAAATATGACATTAATATATATAGGCACAACATCATAGAAACACAAAATTTAGAGAGCTAACAAGGTCGCTAAGGGATAGGATTAGACCTAAGAGGATTTTTTTTCCACTTTCTATTTCAAACATTAGTCCAAACGGTAAGGTTGTTATGAGTTGGTGGTTTTGTAATAAGGATTAAATTTGCATAAGGAATTGTAGGCTCATGAAATTAATCTAGATTGAATATAATGACATTCGTTTTTAATTTTTGAATTGACTTATTCATGGAGTAATTTTCCCTCTTCTTAAAATACTTCTTCGGAAAATGATTTTCTTAACATTTCACATGAACTTCCATAGAATATACTAACTAGATCCAAAAACCAATGACATAAGTATTTTGAAATATGGTATTGCACATATAATATATTATCAAGGAAAAAACAAGCTACATGAAATTTCGTTTGAACAAAAATTTACAAGTTAAATGAGTACATAAATAAAAAAAACATACTAACCTAGCAAGTTCAAAATCTGAGCTATGTAGATCGAGAATTGGATTTGTTCAACCAATGGGTGATGGAAAAAATAAACAGCTCAAACAAAATCCACGAATAGTGTCGCAACTATAGAAAATGTGTCGCAAAGTCTCTTAAAGTGAGGTATATATAGATCAACTATCGTCGATATAGTGACGAAAATGCCTGAGTTGGCCCGCAAAAATTCAACTAGCCATTGCAAGCCACGTGTGTTAGCAGATGTATTTTGAGGTATGCAATAATCATCGCTATAGCGACGAACTTTTGTTGCTATAGTGACGAAAATCCTGCCCAATTTAAAATAAAAATGAAAATAATGGAAACGTGGAAAAAATTCGTGGAATAATCTGCCCATATGTACTAGTGCCTCCATTACAATATAACTACAACACCTTGTAGGGATCATCCATGCATGAGTGTTTCAGTACAAAAGTAAACAGATGATGAAATAAGTCGACTTCTATTAATGAGAAAGTCTCAGGTCTCATACATAACCAGAGAACAGCTCTCCTATTAAACCATTACAAATTGGGAGCTCTGCTCAACCATCAACCCCCTAACATATTCTTCAACTGATGTTTTTATACCCAAAACAGTAGCTAGTGTCTTCTCTTGTCTGTAATGTTCCTTTTGTCAGAAGGAGACCTTGATCAATATGGGCATGCAGGAGAAATTGCCCTCTGTTGTACTTCGGGCTAACAACTTTCTGTCTCCTTGGCCAGACCCTCCATGCTTCCATTTAATGGGGGTAGCAGATAGTTCAACCACCATTCCTTCTTTCATTAACTAATTTCTTCTTGGGATCGAGATGTGGAAAAACTGCCCTCTATAGTACTTCGAGATGACAGTTTTTTGTCTCCTCAGCCAAACCCTCAATGCTTCCATTTAAGGGGGTATTCGATTGCTCTCTTCCCTCTAGTGATATGATGGTCGTGGTCTGCTAACACTTTTCTTCTCTTTGTGACACTCCTTTGATGAATTGGCTTAACGCCCAGTTTATGTTTCCATGCATTGATCTTGGATTGGACCCCATATAAGCACGTGATTACGGAAGCTGCCAAGGGCGGTTTGGGTCCACACTACTTTGGCCTCCACAATCCATCACCAACTTCCATGTACCTCTTCATCCATATCATGGTTTTGATTGTGGGACCGCTCTAGAATTTTATCATTCGAGCATGTTTCGTCCCTGCAATGAAGTGTGGTCGTCGATCTGTTGCAATATGTGATCTGGATAACCCAACTTTGGCACTTGGAGCTTTGAATGTTGAGTAAGAATATCTCCTAAAGTACTTTCTTTCAGTTGGCGTGGAAACCTCTCATTACTTTGGGACTTCGAGCTTCGGGCCATTTCAATGCATAGCTCTTACAACCCTCTGGAGCATCGTATCTCTAAAGTGAGAGAACTGCCTCCACCTATCCTCTTGTTTTGGATGACAGATATTCACTTCGGGAGTTCGAGCTTCGGAATCTTTCTTCTGCTTGCTCATGCAATCCTCCAAAGTGTCGAATTTCTGAAGTGTGAGATTTGTCAACGCATGTCCTCAACCTTCAATCACTCAGATTTACTTCGGGCCTTCAGGAGTCCTTTACTCACTCAACTTCTGCTTGCCTTCTCTTGGAGTGTGAGATTGCTGGAAACGTGTCCCTTGCTTGAATATCAACGACCATGGGCAATTATGGGCTCACCACTTGCACAAAATTTAATTTCCTCCCAGATTCCTGCAATGTGAAGATGCTCGTTCGTAGTAGGATCGATATGCATCATTGATCTGTTTATCTAGAAAGATCAACGATCGTGAGCGATTGCGGGCTCACAACTTGCAGGAACTTTAATTGTCTTTCTGATCCCCTCAATGCCTCCCCACCATCGATCTCTCTCCAATGAGATCGGTCGATCGTGACTTATTCTTCACTCAATCTAACAGCTTATATGAACTGTACATAGGATCTCCATTGTTGAAAATCGAGCCTACTTGCATTTCAAGCTCGAAATGAATGGCTCTAAATGTTTCATTTCACTCATGGTTTTTCCCTATGCAAACAAAGGGCTTGGCTAGCCTACAAAAACTACATATGATCCATGGTGATTTCATGTGATAACATTGTCTCCACAGGGGATGACATGCTCCTTGTGAGTTGTCAAGAACAAGCATCTTCATTTTGTTATCCTAGGGCTGTGGGGTCATTTATTTAAACAACAATAAAATTGAAAAGTGATATTTACAATGAATGGAAAACCAATCATGGCTTAAGAAAAATATTTTTTCAGAAAGTGTCCATTGACAGGGCCACCAAAAACTTCAGAATCCTCCAAGTTCTGCAATTTATAAGTGTTATTTGAAAATACCTCATAAATATTGAACGGACCAATCTGTAAGGCTTTGAATTTACCATGTTTGTCTTTGTCTTGCTTGGGTGCACCCCACTTGAGCACTAGATCTCCCAGCTGGATATATTCTTTGCTTACCTTCTTGTCAAAAAATTGCTTGATCTTCTGTTGATGGTCCTATGCTTTGCCAAGTAGCTTCTCTCTAGTCTGATGTACTTCTACCAACGGTTGTATCCTCCTGACCATATCATGAGGTTCTCCTTGGTAGTCCTGGAGGAATTTTTCCATAGGCAAGGCAAGCTGAGTAGGAAAGATAGCCTCAACCCCATACACAAGCTGAAAAGGGGAAACGCCAAGTGACCTCTTTGTTGTAACTCTATCATCCCATAAGGCAAATTATAGCTTTGAGTCCCATGCTTCATTATTGTCTTCTAACAATTTCTTGATGATATTTATGACGTTCTTGTTAGAGGACTCTATCAAACCATTTCCTTGGGGGTAGTAAGGAGTAGAATGTACTAATGTGATACCATACTATTCATAGAACTTGATCAATGGTTCATATTTGAAGGAGGCATCATTGTCAGCAACGATCCTTCTTGGACAACCAAATCTAGACATGATGTATTCAAGAAAGATAACGATTACCTTATGGGAGGCACTCCTTGTAAAAATGGCTTCTATCCACTTGGTGAAATAATCAGTGGCAGTAAGAATCCACATGTGCTGACCACTTGAGGCTGGGTGTATTTCCCCAATGAAGTCAATACCCCATTGTTGAAAAGGTCCAGAAACCACCACATGTTTCAAAGGAAAATATTTGAGCTATTGCTTTCTAGAAAACTTTTGGAATTTGACACAAGCTCTAATATTTGCACAAACATCAGTAAAAATGCTAGGCCCAAAATATCCAACTCTGAGGATCTTATAAGTTGTGGTCCTCCAAAAATGATGGCCCCCACATAAACTATCATGAAAATCAATTATGTCCCTTTGGGGCTCTTGTGGATCCAGACATCTCAAAAGAACTCCCAAAGGATATTTCCAATACAAAACCTGATCAATGAGACAATATTTGATTGCTTTGAGTTTCAAATCTCTCACCTTGTTCTTGTCCAAACCATCAGGAGGTCGTAACTTATGCAAAAAATGTATGATGTCTTTATACCAAGTGCATTATGCCAAGTTGGGGCTGAAATGAGAGCCTTTATCAACAATCTCAGCTTATTGATTTTCTGAGTTTATGTTCATAAAATTAACCCCCAAGGCTTTGCAATTTGATTCAGCCAGCAACCTGGCTAAACCTTGGTCTTTCACCAATTTAGTGGGCTTCATTTCAAGGTCAAATTCCATAATTTTAGCAATCCATTTTCTTTTCTTCCCATCTATGTCAGGCTGGATCAATATCTCTTTCACTGAGGTTGAAGGGACATATGCAACAATCTTTGAATGCGGAACATATAACCTGAAATCCTTGAGGGCTTTGACCAAATCATAAGCCTACTTTTCCATGATATCATATCTCATTTTTGCATCCCTCGATGCTCTGCTGAAAAAGGAAATAGGTTTCTCTAACCCCTTTGTATTTTTCTGTAGCAAAACAGCAGCCAATGTGTCAAATGAGGCAAAGGAAAATATCACAAATTCCTTAGAATAGTTAGGGATGATGAGCACATATTCTTCAATTAAATATTTTTTGATCTGATCAAAAGATTCTCGATCCTCAGAAGTCCATTTCACCTCGTTTCCCTTTCTGATCATGGTTGTAATGTACTTCACTAATTCAACAAAGTTAGAGACGAACCTTCTTAGAAAAATGATTTTTCCCAAGAAAGATTGAACCTCTTTCTTAGATCTAGGAAAAGATAAGGTCTAGATGGCCTCTACCCTTCTTGGATCAATCCTTACCCCTTCTGTTGACACAATGTGCCGAAATAATTTACCTTCCTTCATAGCAAACAAAGATTTCTTAGGATTGAGAGAGAGACCAAACCTTCTGCATTTCAGGAAGACCTTCTTCAAATCATGGAAATATTCTTTGTCAGATTTTGAGAACATTGTAATGTCATCCAGATAGATGACTACAAATTTATCTTTCTCCCCAATAAAGGAAATGCCCATGGCTCGTTGGAAGGTTTCTCCTACATTCATCAATCCAAAGGGCATTTTAGCATACATGAATGTTCCCCAAGGAGTAGTGAAGGTCATATTCTCTCTATCTTTAGGCAGGACAGAAATTTAATTGTAGCCAGAGAAGCCATCAATCATAGACATCCTAAATGAACCAGTCACTCTCTACAAAATGTGCTCCATCTTTTGCAAGGGTAGTTATCTTTTTTGGAGCTTCTGTTCAAATTCCTAAAATAAACGCACAACCTGATTTCCCCATTTTTCTTCCTCACAGGTACCAAGTTAGTCACCCATTCTGAATATCTCAAAGGAAAGATGATCTAGGCATCCAACATCTTTTTCACTTATTTTTCCATGATAGGAAGCAGCATGGGATTTCTTTGTCTGAGTTTCTGTCTAAAAGGCTTAGTCTCCTCTTTCAAATGGATCTTATGTTCAATGATGTTGGTGTCATATGTTCTTAAATCTTCATATTTCCAGGCAAACACATCAGTAAACTCTTTCAAAATATTGACATACTCAACCCTTTGTTCCTTTGACAAACTACTAGACAATTTAACATACCATGGGTCTTTCTTTGTTCCTAAATTGCATTCAGTCACATCAGCATTTTCATTTGAACCTTTAATCTTTACAGCTACATCATTTTTGTCAAATAATCTCTCCAAGGGGACAAGTCCTTTGGGAATATGGTTACCGGGTAACTGAACAATATGATGGTTAACAATTTTAATCAGAAAAATATCAGTATGAGGGATTTCTTCAATATCTTGATCTTGATCAATATGTAAAGCAAAAAATTCACCCACAATCTCAATAAATATTTTTATCTCAAGATCATCCTCAAACACCTTCCAATGTTGGACATTGTCAGGGATAGAGGGTCTATACTTTACTTCCACATCATACTTGAGTTTGGGGGGCAAAGGAACCCTGAAATTACTTGTTGAGACAACCAAGGAATCTGTCATAGTGTTCTCCTCTCTTGGAACAAATGAGATATTAAAAACTAAGAAGAAACTATTGACAAGATCCAAGACTTCAATTATGTAGGTCCTTAACCTGGGGTGTTTCGTTTGATACAGATTTTTAACTTGATGAACAATCAACTCAGCATCTCCAAATACCGCTAGCTCTTCAATCTTCATGTCTTTAGCATCCCTCAAACCAAAAACAAGAGCCTCATATTCTGCCACATTGTTTGTCATTTCAAATTCCAACTTGTAAGACAAGGATATGGTCTCTCAGGTAGGGGAAATAAAAGCTACCCCAGCACCAGCACTCTCCCCAGAAGAGGCTCCATCAAGAAACATCTTCCAAATAGAGGTATTGGGAGGAGGATTTTCACAAGAGGTAATAGGTTGCTTTCTTATTTAAATAGGTGTTTGAGAAGCATCAGTGAGTTGTAACATATTGGTTCCTAAATTAGTATCAACTGGGGCGGTTGGTAGGATTTTCTTCATCATTGGAAATGTAAGCAAGTTGTGCTTCCCTATAAAGCCTTCTATGTTCCCCCCCAAACATGGGAATGGTGGAATATGAAATATCCATATGCAAATTTCCCCCTAGTATTTTGATCCAAGATCTAGACAAGAGCATCCCAAACTTAAGGGGGACATCAACCACTACAATATCCATGGCCAAACTTTTCATTGGTAACTGGAACAAGGAAACAACCAAATCCTTAATAACCCCAAGACACTTCAACTTCCTAGAATCAAATGAGTATATGTTATGGTAGGTTTTTGTAACCTCCAACCCAAGCTCATCCATGACAGTCTTAGGCATGATATTGTGAGATGCCCCTAAATCTATCATTCAATTGTGAAGCACTTTATCATGAATGTTCAATGATGTATAGAAAAGAGGGGAAGAGTCATCCCTTTCCTCTACCAAAGGTCCTAGTATGAAAGTTGATTTTTCATCTTGGAGGTTGACGAAATCGGTGGGATAAGATGAAGGTTCAGGTTGTAGCATTTTGGAAAGGTACCTTTTGAAATCCTCATTCTTAACTAGCTCCAAAAAAGGTACAGGGATTTTAATCTTTTGAATCTCATTCTCAAAGTTAAAAGAGGTGGGAGGCTTCAAAATCTCCTTAAATTCTAGGGTAGGGCTCTTAACCACTTCCTGGGGGCTTTGTGCCTCTTTTTATTTGTTGTTAGCTGCCACGCCCCTAACAAGATTCTTTGTTCTAGTAGGCTGATCAGAAATGTCAGGCTTCCCCTCTTTCTTCTTTGACCTTAGGTTCTATCTATTTGTCTTGCCACTGGTCGTTTCCCCTTTGCTAGCTCATTTAGTTGTTTATCCAGGAGAGACTCTTCATATGCATATTGAGTTAAATGAGGAGATGAATAAGTGTCACCAAGACAATAGATTTTAGGATCAACGTCTTCTTCCTCTCCTTCTTCATCAGTAACTAGGTTATTTTGGAGAGGGGCTTGGATTTTTTTATCATCCCTATCCCTATTGCTTTGATCTCTTTGGATGATCTGAGGGGAATTATTGGGTCTTCTGAAATTACCCCTATTATCATCATTCTGGGGGTTCCTATAGCTCTGCTTTCCTTCAAATTTCAATTTCTCCATTTCTGTAGAAAGTGATTTTACCAGTTTTTTCAATTCATCCACCTGAGGATGGGCAGCAGAGGAATCATAGGTTGAATCTTCATTCCTACCCTTTCTTATGTCTCTATCATATTTACTCTTGAGTTTATCAACTGCCAATATATTATACTCTACTTCAAAGGCTACATCTTCCATATGAGCTAAAGAGGTAGCTCTCCTTTCTCTCAATAGGAGGAAAAAATTAGGGTCAAAAGCGCTCGCATAAGTAATCTTGGCAGAGGCTTATGTAGGATTTATTTCAGTGGGAATCTTATTGTACATTTTATTAAATCTTTTTGAGAAGTCTAAAACAGATTCCCCTTCTTTCCTCTTAAGTGACCCAAATTTTTTAATATAATAAAGAAAATATGTTCTATCCCCCTAATGCCTCAAGAATGAATCATCCAAAGCTTCAATCCCAGCAATAGATCTAGGAGTCAAACCCTTAAACCATTTCCTAGCCTCACCATCAAGTCTTTGAACAAAGACTCTCATCCACACATCTTCATTTTCTATGTTAAGATTATATCCATAACTATAAGAAGTTGAAAGGTGTTCTTCTGTAGTTATGTCTTCCTACCCTGTGAACTTGGGCATGTACTTAAGGTAGTCTCTATTATCACATGAACTTGTCAAAGTCCTGTGGGTTTGTGGTTTCTACCTAAGTTTATATTTTTCCATGTCTCTCTCATTTTTGTTTTCCCCCCTTTGTGTTTAAAATACCCCGGTCTCCCTATTTTCCCAGCCAACAGTCAGTCATCTGAATATTCGATCATGCAAGCTGTAGCCAAGAACACAAAGCGCATCTTTCCTAACAATCCATTTCAGGCTTGAAGCACCAACAAAGTTTTAGGCAGTGTTAATATTTCAATGGCGAAGATCCATCAGGTGAATCGAACGATGGCGTGTGTTATTTCGGAAGGTCAAAAGTTGCATGAAGTATAGCGCCAGAGCAAAAGCCCGAAGTCAAAAGGTCAAGTAAATATTTAATCTGGGCTATAGATCTCATTAGGAGAGATCAACAGTGGAAAATAATCATAGGAATCGAGAGTTCGAAATGTCGTCAGACTTGTTTTTCAAAGGTCTGAACTCCCGAAACCTGAAATTAGAGTGGGTCATCCGATCCAGCAAGATGCGTGGCACCAGATCCGAACTGCAGAGAAAGTCATTTCTGGAAAACTGAAGTGAGGAATGCACAAATTTCCCGAGTCCTGAAATGCCAAAGGCCCGAAGGCTCGAGGTCCCAAAGTGCCAAAATTAATCTGGCTCATTCAATTCAGAGGAACACGTGGCGTCAGATCAGTGGATTTGCAGTTTTACAAATCAAAAGTTTTGAAGGGAACTATCTTTCAAAATCCCGAAAATTGAAACCCCGAAGCACTTTNTTTGAAGATAAGCACCAGGTCACGGCCCGATGTCATGTGGAAAGAGGGTCTGGGAGGAAATATTTGTGCCCATCACGTGAATTCAGTCGAGGTATGAAGTCCCGAAGCCCAAAATCAAAAGGAGTCATCCGATTCAGAGGGACGAGTGGCACCAGATCTGAGAATTCATGGTTTTGCAAATCAGAGGTTTTAGCATGGAGCACGATGCAAGTTTATGAAGCACAAAGTCATGAAGCACCCAAAAATTGGGCCCGTGATCATATGGAAAGCAGGGCCATAATGAAGGATAAGTGCCTATTGAATGGTTGGCGACTGGGGTTTTTGAGGAAGCAATCGTGGCCATCAAATTCAAAGCAAGTCCGACTGTCGATCTAAATAAGGCCATTTCACAAGTTCAGGCATCGAGATATTTGGAATCAAGTGGAGTGAAGACTCCTGAAAGATGAAATCCTGAAGAACCTTTGGATATTAGCACCAAGTTATGGCCCAAGGTCACATGCATGATGGAGAGGAGCCGCGCCAAAGTCCAAAAGTGCTCGTATTGGTCACAGAAGAAGATCTGCATGGCCTCGAGGTGTCTGGATTGCTCGAATAAGTCATGGGCACCGCCTAGAACATTCATGGGTGTCAGGCCTCATCCCAGTCCCAATGAAGGTAGTTAATGGAAATGGGGGTGGCAGTTGAGACCTCGTCTCACCCCATAAATGGAAAACATACTAAGAATGGTTGTAGGGGGGAAATTCTCAATCTGAAGTTTCCCGAGGGATGAATTTTCCTGCAAAGCACATAACTAACTCGGGCTCGCATTTGACATAACAAGGCTTGCACAGGATGACAGAGTAGACACCGACTGGAAACTCTGAATGCAGGGGTTTGATCACATTCCTAGTGGTTGCAGCATTTTTAGTATATATAGGCAGTTTTGATATTTTGTTAAGGTCGAATGGTTGAGCTAGGCTCCCTACTATTGTAATTCTTTTTTATGAAGAACATTGGTTCTCTGGTTATGTATTTGTTTTTGAGACATCTTAGTTAATCTAAGTCATCTTTCTTGCTCCATCTTATTTGCCTCTGATACTGAGAAAGTTCATGATTGACTAATTCACATGGATTGTTATGACTGTATTACGATGAATGTTGTATTATAGTGTTCTTATAATTTCTTTCAGTTTCTTTGAGATTTGAATTCAAGAGGATCTTGCGTTTAAGTTTTCCCTCCTTAGGTTGTTGGAAGACCCGATGTCCACAGCATACCTCTACACTCTCCTCACCAAAGTCTTCCCTCTATTCACTGTTACTCCAACTTACTGACTGAAGTTGATTCCAGACCTCAATTTCTTATGCATGCTAGTCCAGATTTCTGAGTTAGAACGTTATTATCATTGATTCCTCTCCATTTGATCACCTAAAAATCATTTACATTTACTGTATAAACTAATGGATACTGGGCTTACCTTCTATGCAATCTGAGGGTGACTTCTAGTGCTAACATTTCTGGCATCGTTTTCGGGGAACGAATTGAAGACATTTCCCTGGGATAGAACGACAAAGAGCTTATGATTATGAAGGTGCATCAGATATCAAAACCATTGAAGATTGTGTGTGCACCTGGAGACTCCACTGTGTCGACTCCACTATTTCAATTATGGATGCCCCGAGAACACCCGAAGCTGACCCAGAGAATTTTTCTTGAGACTGATTTTAGTAGATGCTTTCTCAGCGTGAAATTTCCCTAAGAGAATGACAACGATCAGATCTGGTCTTTGATGGTGAAAAAAGACCAGACACATTCAGACTGCATATCATTCACCTGGTGACCCCATAATTAAAGGATTCAGTGGTGACTCCACTATTTTGAAATGGAAAGAATCTTGGCTCAGAGGTTTGCTCCTTTTAATTTCTCCTTTGTTCCTGGTTTTCCAAATGTTGTTCCTACTATGGATGAATGGGGTGATGTTTTGCCCATATTTAGAGATCGTAAAGAGGACAACCCTATAGAGCATCTCCATGAGTTTCATGAACTTGTGAATCAATGGGAGATACATCATGAGGATGTATTATTAAACATGTTCATGTTCTCATTAGCAGGAGATGCTCGTGGATGGTATCACTTCTTGACTCTTGCTAGCATCTCCTCCCTAGGAGATTTTCATGCAGCTTTCAATAGGCATTGTCAAAAATTTTATTCTTCTAAGTTAATTTTTCATAATTGTTGTGAAGAATATAAAGACTGTGTTCAAGGTGTGATTGTTTCGAATGAAATTTGTGAGGATGAAATCTATAAGGACGGAAGTTGTGAGGAGGAAGAATATACCCTAGCTGAGTTGATGTGGATGGCGAGATCACTTTCTGCAAGGATAGATAAATTGAAGGAATATCGTGTTCGCTGCTCTTTCGAAGAAAGCGCAGAGGATTTTCTAGTCCTAGGAGAAGATGTTCTTGGCATCCCTACTCATGATGGTGAGGTTGAGGATTGCATAGTTGTAGAGGTAGCATATTCTACCCCTGATGCACCTACTGTCTCATATTTAAATGAAGATATAGTTGTGTATTCAAATGAAAAGCAGCAGATCCATGCCTCATAGTTTGATGACTCAAGGAGCATCCAGCCTGTGTATAACAGCTATGAATCAGATTCTGAGTTGAATATGAAGGATTTCCAAGAGCGTGCAACAGAGCCAAAGGTGCAGTTTATATCCTGCCCAGAGCCTATAAGTGAGAAACCATCACCTAGGATCAATCATCCTACATCANTACCAGAGACATCCAACCATGTGTGAGCAGCTACAAGACAGAGCATGTTTTCTGTCACCAACCTAGTGGGTTTTGTCACTTGTTTTATGAGCCTGTAAGGGAGTACATGGAGTTACATTTCCTTCATGCTTTGGAGCCGCCCAGCTTTATCATGATTTCAGCACTAGGAGGAAGGTTGAAAGATATGATCCATCTGTTGTCACGGTTGCATTATCTGTTGTTAATCACTGACAGAGTAAATGGTCTTCCAGTTAGGAAGTTACTTAAATGTCTATGGTGGAAGTTCGCTTTCACCTAGCACTGCGTAAAAAACCATTAGTCTAGGGATGTACATAAATATGCTCCTTCTGGAGCCCATGTATTTGCTTTCATTTAGAGTTTTTATCAGCCTATAATCCTCAGTAGGAAATTTTTTTATCTCCACTCCACAACCCAATAGCTAAGGCATTGGAACTACTTGTTCTTGGCATCTCGCAAGGAGCATGCCATCCCTTATGGAGCCAAATGTTATCACATGAACTTCTCAGAGTCCTGTAGGTTTGTGGTTTCTACCTAAGTCTGTGTTTTTCCCTGTCTCTCTCCTTTCGTAGACCAAGTCTTAAATTTTCCCCCCTTTGGCTTGTAAAATCATTTTCGTTTTCCCCCCTCTGTGTTTAAAATGCCCCACTCTCCCTGCTTTCCTAGCCCACAGCCAGTTGTCTAAATCCTTGATCATGCAGGACGTAGCCATGAACACAAAGCGCAGCTTTCCTAACAGTCTATTTCGGGCTTGAAGCACCATCAGATTTTTAGATAGTTTTAATCTTTCAACGGAAGATATCCATCAAATGAATCGATTGACATCATGCATTCTTTCGGAAGGTCAAAATTTGCGCGAAGTATAGCACCAGAGAAAAATCCTGAAATCAAAAGGTCGAGCAAAGATTTAATCTGGGCCATAGATCTCATTAGGAGAGATCAATGGTGGAAAATAATCATGGGAATCGGGAGTTCTAAATGTCGTTAGAGTTGTTCGTCAAAGGTCCAAACTCGCGAAACCCAAAATTAGCAAGGGTTGTCCGATCCAGCAGAACGCGTGGCACCAGATCTGAACTGCGGAGAAAGTCATTTCGGGAAAACTGAAGTGAGGAATGCACAAATTTCCCGAGTCCTGAAATGCCAAAGGCCCGAAGTGCTGAAATTAATCTGGACCGTTCAATTTAGAGGAACATGTGGTGTCATATCAGTGAATTTTCAGTTTCTCGAATCATAAGTTTTGAAGGGAGCTATATTTCAAAGTCCCAAAAAACGAAACCCCAAATCACTTTGAAGATAAGCACCAAGTCACAGCCCGAGGTCATGTGGAAAGTAAGTCTAGGAGGAAAGATTTGTGCCCATCACATGAAGTCGGTCGAGGTTCAAATCCCCAAAGCCCGAAATCAGCAGGATTTGTCCGATTCAAAAGGATGTGTGGCACCAGATCCGAGAATTCGCAGTTTCATGAATCAGAGGTTTTAGCATGGATCACGGTGTAATTTTGCGAAGCACGAAGTCACGAAGCACCCAAGAATTTGGCCCATGGTCATGGCTCATGCTCATATGAAAAGTGGGGCCATAAAGAAGGGTAAGCACCTATTGAATGGCTGGCGATTGGGGTTTTCGAGGAAGCAATCTTGGTCATCAAATTCAAAGCAAGTTCGACCATCAATCTAAATAAGGCCATTTCGCAAGTTTGGGCATTGAGATATTTGGAATCAAGTGGAGTGAAGACTCCTGAAAGCTGAAATCTCGAAGCGCCTTTGGATATGAGCACCAAGTTATGGCCTGAGGTCACATGCAGGTGGAGCGATGGAGAGGAGTTGCGCCAAAGGCCGAAAGCGCCCATATTGTTCACAAAAGAAGATCTGCATGGCCTCAGGGCGTCGGGATTGACTCAAAGAAGTCGTGGACACCATCTGGAACATTCATGGGTGTCAGACCTTGTCCCGATCCCAATGAAGGTAGTTAATGGAAATGGGGGCAACATTTGATACCTTGTCTCACACCATAAATGTAAATCATATTGAGAATGGTTGTGGGGGGAGATTGTCAATCCGAAGTTTCCCGAGGGGCAGATTTTCCTACAAAGCACATAACTAAGTTGGGCTCGAGTCTGAAATAAGAAGACCTGCACAGGCTGATAGAGTAGGTGTCGACTGGAAACTTTGAATGCATGG
The DNA here is from genome assembly GCA_010110895.2 of Picea sitchensis. NCBI lineage: Eukaryota > Viridiplantae > Streptophyta > Pinopsida > Pinales > Pinaceae > Picea > Picea sitchensis. The sequence goes on along the minus strand of SNQJ01S0005170.1, from coordinate 58,701 downwards.
GTCCGATCACATTCCTTATGGTTGCAACATTTTTAGTATATATAGGCAGTTTTGATATTTTGTTAAGGTTGAATGGTTGAGCTAGGCTCCCTGCTATTGTAATTTTTTTTTATGAAGAACACTAGTTCTCTGGTTATGTATTTGTTTTTAGACATCTTGGTTAATCTAAGTCATCTTTCTTGCTCCATCTTATTTGCCTCTGATACTGAGAGAGTTCATGATTGACTGATTCACATGGATTGTTATGACTGTATTATGATGAATGTTGTATTATAGTGATGTTATAATTTCTTTCAATTTCTTTGTGATTTGAATTCAAGAGGATCTTGTCTTTAAGTTTTCCTCCTTAGGTTGTTGGAAGATCTGATGTCCATAGCAGACCTCTACGCTCTCCTCAAAAAAGTCTTCCCTCTATTCACCCTTACTCCAACTTACTGATTGAAGTTGATTCGAGACCTCAATTGATTATGCATGCTAGTCCAGATTTCTGAGTTAGAACGTTATTATCATTGATTCCTCTCCATTTGATCACCTAAAACTCATTTACATTTACAATATAAACTGATGGGTACTGGGCTTACCTTCTATGTAATCTGAGGGTGACTTCTAGTGCTAACAGTCTCCAAATGGAAGAGCAGTCATAGGTTGAGGTAAAACAAGAGGGGCATATCTAGCAGGCACTATGGAATCCATCATGTTTCTAGGAAGATTAGCACCTGCCATTGGGATGTGAACTGTTGGAGAACAAGGGGGGGATGGAGTTTGGACAGGTAGGACTGCAGCTATGTTTCTAGGGGAAAAGGGAAATAGTTGAGTGTTCGAGGAGAATGATACGGGGTTCAAGGGAAAAGAATTTTCCCCTTCTTTAGATACAACAACTTTTATAGGAGGAGGAGTAGGAAAATCCAAAGTGGGAAAATCTTCTAAGCTCATGGGTCTAAACCAATTTACAATATCAGGGGAAACATGAGTTTCAAAACTTTCTCCTTCCAAATGAAGACTAGAAGGGGGGAGTTCAATAGGAAAGCTTCCAAAATCTAAACTTCTGGAAACTCCAATATATGGTATAAAAGGAGAACTAGATATAGCTACTGGAGTTTTAAAATAAGAATCAAGTAATTACCATAATCACCTAGTACAGCAGTTGAAAGCCCTTCTTGAGAGGTCTTTCCTTTCTTGATGATCTTTTTCAGATCATCTTTATGTGTTTCCAGAGGTAGCTGTGGAGTATACCTCATGTGTATACCTTTGGAAGACACAACTGAAACAGTGGAGTCACCAAGTGCAAGTTGCAATCTTCAAGGTACTGATTTCTTATGCACCTTCAGAATCAAAATTTCTTTGTTGTTCAATCCCATGGAAATGTTTTCAATTCATTCCCCGGTAGTGGCGCCATGAATGTTAGCACTGAGAGTCACCCTCATATTGCAAAAGGATAAGCCTAGTACCCATCAAAATTTTGGTGGAGGTAGGTTTATGAGTGGAGGTCAAATGGACAAAGCCCGGTACAAGAATGTTTAAACACAGAAACTGGACCAGCGTTGCATAAGGAAATGAGGTCCTCATTAACTTTAGTTGGTGGTTGAGGCTAATGATGAGAAGAAGGAATACTTAGTGAGAAAAGTGGACAAGTCTGCCATGAGCGTCCTTGAACTCAAGTTTAAGATACTGAAATATATCACAACAGTATTATAATCAAACCTCCATTAAAATACAACTACAACAACTCGTCTGGATCATCCATGCACGATCATTTTAGCATAAGAGGAAACAAGACAACGAAATAAAATAATGAACCATGTCACAGTAGCATTATAATCAAGCCTCCATTACAATACAACAACAACACCTCGTTTGGATCATCCATGCACGAGTGTTTCAACACAAAAGAAAACAGATGATGAAAGAAGTTGACTTCTATTAATGAGAAAGTCTCAAGTATCATACATAACCAAAGAACAGCTTTGCTATCAAACCATTACAAATTTGGAGCTCTGCTCAACCATTGACCCCCTAACATATTCTTCAATTGATGTTTTTATACCCAAAATAGTAGTTGGTGTCTTCTCTTGTCTGTCATGTTCCTTCTATCAGAAGGAGACCTTGATCAGTATGGGCGTGCAAGAGAAACTTCCCTCTGTTGTACTTTGGGCTGACATCTTTCTGTCTCCTCGGCCATACCCTCCATGCTTCCATTTAAGGGGGGTAGAAGACAGTTCAACCACCAGTCCTTCTTTAATTAACTGATTTCTTCTTGGGATTAGGATGTGGAAAAAATGCCCTCTACGGTACTTTGGGTTGACATTTTTTTGTCTCCTCGTCCTGACCCTCAATTCTTCCATTTAAGGGGGTAGTTGATTTCTCCCTTCCCTCTTGTGATAGATTGTTCATGGTCTCCTAATGCTTTTCTTCTCTTTTTGACGCTCCTTTGATGAATTTCCTTAACGCCCAGTTTATGTTTCCATGTGTTGATCTTGGATTGGATACCATATAAGCACGTGATTGCGGAAGCTTCCAAGGGTGGTTTGGGTCCACACCACTTTGGCCCCTACAATCCATCACCAACTACCATGTACCTCTTCATCCATACCGTGGTTTCAATTGTGGGACCGCTCTAGAATATTATCATTCGAGCATGTTTCATCCCCGCAATGAAGTGTGGTCATCGATCTGTTGCAATCTATGATCTGGGTAACCCAACTTTGGCGCTTTGAGCTTTGAATGTTGAGAAGGAATATATCCCGAAGTACTTTTTTTTGGTTGACGTGGTAGCCTCTTGTTACTTTGGGACTTCGGGCTTAGGGACTTTTCAACGCATATCTCTCACAACCCTCTAGAGCATCGTATCTCCGAAGTGAGAGATTTGCCTCCATGTATCCTCTTTTTATGGATGTTCAAAATTCACTTCAAGAGTTTGGGCTTTGGGAGATTTCTTTTTCTTACTCATGCAATCCTCCCAAGTGTCGAATTTTTGAAGTGTGAGATACATCAACGCGTGTCCTCAGCCTTCAATGGTTCAGATTTACTTCAACACTTTGGGCCTTCGGGAGTCCTTTACTTACTTAGCTTCTGCTTTCTTCCTCTTGGAGTGTGAGATCGTCGAACATGTGTCCCTTTCTTGAAGATCAACAACCACGGGCGATTGCGGTCTCACCACTTGCACAAACTTTAATTTCCTCCCAGATCCCCGCAATGCGAAGATGCTCATTTGTAGTGGGATCAATATGCACCGTTGATTTGTTGATCTAGCAAGATCAATGATCCTGAGCGATTGTGGGCTCACAACTTGCAGGAACTTTAATTTTATTTCTAATCCCCGCAATACCTCCCCATCGTCGATCTCTCTCCAATGAGATTGGGCGATCGTGACTTATTCTTTGCTCAATCTAATGGCTGATATGAACTATACATAGGATCTTCATTGTTTAAAATCGAGTCTGCCTGCATTTCAAGCTTGAAATGGACAGCTCTAAATGCTACATTTTTCTCATGGTTTTTCCCTGTGCAAACAAAGGACTTGGTCGGCCTGCAAAAACTACATATGACCCATGATGATTTCACATGATAACAGGTAGGAAACGTGGCATGGAGTAGGAAATTTGGGGCCTTGCATGAGGCCCATGTGCCTCCCCCTACAATCCATTCCATTAAAATAATTCCCAAAAAAACTCGTGGATTGACAGTCTTCTCCCGTCATTTTATCCCTCACTCTCGCTCATTTCTTCATCTACTCAAGGTTTAGGGTTTGTGGATTCGAAGAGGATGGCCATGGCTCCATGTTCGACTGCCAATCGGGCTTCCCTCTTGCCTCTAGGTGGTTTGGGATAAGGGTAACTACCTAGATTCTAGGTCAGTCGCCTAAAAGGTGCAACCGTGGCTACCCGACCCACCTACCTCAAGGGTTTTCTCTCTGCGGCTTCGGATGTTGTGTGATATTTTGCAGTGGACTTTATCTCCTTGTTGGCTCTCCCCTAGTGACCTTTTGTGCACTGGATCATGATCCTTGTTTTGGTGTTGTGTGATTTATGTATGAGCGCTCATTTTTTGACTTAAAATGGAGGTTGTGCAAAGACAAACGCCCTTAGTGAGCTCTCCTTTGGTGACTCGACGCTAAACTAGAGTGCTAGGGTGCATGCTGTCTTGGTCGAGACTTGGTATGTTATGTAGATTATGATACGTTGTGCATAATCCGCACCCCTTGTGAACTCCATTAGCGGGCTTTGGTACTTGTGCTCGGTGACTTGTGCGGTGACTGGAATGTTTGTTGGATTATGATGTGCAGTTCGACTCACATAGAGCACTTAGACATGCCCCTTGTGAGCTCCTTCATGGGCTCTTCTCCTCTTGCCTCATGCTTTGGTGCTTGGTATATGGGCTTCGACTTGTATGTTTGTTGCGTTGGCTTTTGGTATGAGTAATAGACTTAAGTGCTTTGATAACCCAAAACGACAAACTATGCCTTATCTCTTGATTAAAACTCCATATGGGCGCACTACTTGGTGTTTGATGCATAGTCAGACTTGGCCCTTGATGCTTGTGGTATTTTCTTGGCTCTTCATCCTTTATAACCCAAAAAACATGGTGCACCATATAACCAGAACGCGTAGAGATCCATATAAATTGTCGTTGTGGCTCCTTCATTCGGCCTTGGAACATGTCGTTGGTTGCTTGGTCGTTGTGTCAGGCTCTTCCATGAGTTGAGTGATATGGAAAATAATGACTTGGAGGCACAAGATTTTGGTCCCTGGTGGGTTCTCTCCTTGGAAATCAACACCTTGGACTCGGGGTTTAAACGTGGTGTTGGGTGAATGAGACTCAACCTGCAGACTTATGCCTGGTGCAAGACATAAGTCTTCGTAGTGGGATCTTCCTTGGAACCTTGTGTTTGAGTGATTCCTTTGTGAATCGGTCTCTAGTTTGGGCATTTGATAGTTGACTTTGAAATCGACCTTCAAATTGGCCTTAGCTTGAGATTTGGATAAAGACCCAATATTTATTTATGTTACCACTTGGCTTACATATGACTTAGTTGCATGAAAACTTGGAGATTTGGTTTCGACCTAGGGTTTGGATAATAAATCCCAATATTTTTCTTTTAATATATATATATATATATATATATATTGCATCTAACCCTTATTCCATTATTCATGATGTTTATGTCCCTTACAGGTGCAATTCTTATGAGTTTGCAGGTGCGGGTACAGGTTCTTATGAATAAACAGGTGGCTAAGACCATAGGTGGGAAGGATGGAATAAATCTCTTCTCTATTTTATCCTCATCTAAATTTGGAATTACTATTTGGGGTGTTTTTAGTGTGATTCCCAGTTTTGGACTATGTTCAAAATCTGGGTTGGTTCTGATTGTTTAATGGTTCTTCTTAAAAGTTTTACGGGTTTTTTAATTTTTTGGTTAAGGTGGTGAGGAAAATATATCTAAAATTTATGCCCTAAGGGTGGTTAGGCTCTAGTCCCAGTTTTGGAACTGGGCTCTGATACCATTTGTAGTAGCAAGACAGGCTTTGAAACTAGAGTAAATTTATATTTTTGTTTAACCATGATAGGGAGTTCTTTCATTCTGGTTGCAAGATTTAACAACAAAAAAATCTAAACAACACAGTATATCTATAAATGCTATAATGTGAAATTTCTTAATTTTAGTACAACAATAATAACTAAAATCATAATTTTAGAATTGCCTCTTGAAGAAGGTCGTCCAATTAAAAATGCTTGTTGAAAGTGCTTTCCTGAAACTGCCTGCCTGAAACTATTTCCTCCCGGCCATATAGGAACATAGCTTCTCTGAATCCCTAGCTCCAAAAAACTAGATTCCCTGACCCCTGAGCCCAAAATCCCAGCAACCAATCCACTAGCCCTCAATCTTCCTTCAATTTCCCTCCAATCCCCTTTCTCCCATTTCCTTCTTGAATCCTCCCTTCCTCTCTCTATCCCCTTCTCCCTTCCCCAACC
>SNQJ01S0005170.1:0-20896 GCA_010110895.2 Picea sitchensis | reverse complement strand
TTACTTCACCTACTTTTCTAATAATAAAATAATAAAAGATTCAATCTAGTTATTTAAATAATCAATCTAACTTACCCTAAATAAATTACAATCATTTTATTAATAATGTTGGGTTGTTACACACTTATATATAGAAAAACAAACCCATTATATCTAAAATAACTAAAATGAAAATCCCTACTTCTGAAGTGATAGAGGGAGTTAAACCCTAGGGTGAAATTTTGCATTCACGTAAGCAAAAAAAAACAAGGGTCTAAGGTAAGTATGAATTTTTTTATTATTTTTTATTTATTTTATTTTAATGTAGGGTTTTGAGTGAATCACCATACCCTTCAAATCATGGTTTTCTTAATATTTCTACTATTCCAAAGTATTATTTTGCTCCATAGTGCTCTCTGGTATGTCTCTCTTCCAAATCTGTCTCATGTAAATTTTGGCAAAATAATGAAAATATTGAATACCTTCTTTATATTAAAAAAACTTTATGAAAAGAGTTTAAAGTGAATCACCATTCCCTTCAAATTCTTATGTTCAGAATAATATTGTGGTTCCAAAGTACTCTGCTCCTCCATAATGTTCATTTGTATGTCTCTCTTGCAAGTATCTCCCATGCAAAATTTTGCAAAATAATGAAACAGTGGATATTTTTTTAGTATTTAAATGACTTTATGAAATTCGATTCCCACTCTTCTTTAAATTATTTTTAAAAAATCAAGTATTTTTAAAAAAAAATTCAACACGACGGTGCTCTTATGTAAGACGCACTGGTCCAGCCATTGTTGTAGTTACTTCACACACACCTAAGATTTCTTTTTCCTAATGTTTTTCCTTGTTAATTAGTCATTATTAGTCATTATCCAGTCTCCTATATTTTAGGAAGAATATTCCTCTAGGGAGAATATTCTCTTCAATTTTCACTTCAGTTTGACTAGTTGAGTGGAGTCTAGATGTTGCATTGGTTTTGTCACCATGCAACATTGGGATCATCACCAGCTAATGCGCATTAGCCTTGGTATCATCACCAGATTGGCGCATTACCCATGATTCCTTGATCTCCTCCTCACTTCACTTTGTTTCAGTCAGTTAACTAAAGAATAGTAGACTAGTTAACTCAGCAAGGTGGCAGTGCACTCCCGTAACTTCCTGAGAGACTAGACTAGGTGGAAGTTTAATCCCGTAATTGTTGGTGTGTGTCCATATCACTCTAGACCACCACTATGGTCCATTAGTTACTCATGTAGCCTATATCTATTGTAGATTATTCACTCTTTGAGTGTGGAATACGGTTAATGAGAATTCTTCCATTCTTTCTCTCTTGCTTCTTCTTTCTCAATTTATCTCTACAAATGTGTGTGGTATTTTCTAGATAGATCTATTATGTGCAGTTTCAACACATTTACATGGTATCAAATCCGACGGACTACTAAGCAAAATTTACACCAAATTTGTTTTGCATGTACTAAAGATTGAAGAACACAAAAAGATGGAATATATGTTTTACTCACCAACAATACTTCTCACGCCTCATAAATATTTGGAATGGAAGCCAAAATTTCTGCTTCAGCTCAGATGTAGAGGCTTTTACCAAATAACCATGGCAACAGAAGTCGAGCCTGATTCCACCAATGAGAAAAACGACTTTCTCAATAGACAAGATATGTCCATAGGATGTATCTACATGTCTGTTTCTCCCAAACTTTTCCATCGAGTATATGAAGAATCACAAGAATCAAATCCAAATGAATTATGGACCAGATTGGAGGTTCTATTTGGGAATAAATAATATTGTGAATATTTCATGCAGGAGGTTGAACAGATAGAGCTAGAAGAGAAGCCATCAGAAGATCAAACATTTTATTTTGAAGAGTCTTCTACACAAGTATTTGCAAAAATTTGTATTCCATTAATTGAAGATGATGTATACTCCATTTCATATTTGTTTTCTGAATTTCCTGTGGAAGATATATGGCATGCATCTTAGGGGTCACATGCAGACACTTTTCCATGCCCAATGCATGCATCTCAGGAGACAAAAAGGGAGTCGTGCACATACGAATCAAATCTGATGTTTTCTTAGAAAAATTTGTAGAAACAAGTTGGATATTTGAATTCCTCTCGGGAAAATATTCAATTTCAAAAAACAAATTGTCTGAAACGGAGTCCGGAAAGTGAAGTTATGATCTTTCTAAAATCAACAAAATTTCAGCATTTTTTCGGAAACAGACACACGGTTTTTAAAGTTTCATCCAAACTTTATTTGGATCTTCTTCATTATAAGTAGAGAAATTATATATGTTTGGACATCTAAATGGTGCATATACTTCATCAGATCCGTGCAGACATCTACATCTTCAACAAAATCTTCAACGAGCACAAACTTGCACAGTTGTGAGGTCTTCTTGGAGTGAAGGACACAGTTGCTTAGCAACTGCTTTTTGTTCCTTCTCATTTTTATTTTTTTTATGAATTGTAATTTGAGGGGGTGGTTTTCCCATGATATTTTCCCTCTTTCCTCGTTTATTTCAGTGTATCTTTTGTATTTGGGTACCCAACATGACCTCGTTGTCAGGACCCATTCTTTATTTTCATCATAGTGATGTTTAGGGGGGGCGTTGGAGTTACTTCAAACATACCTAGGATTTATTTTTCCTAAGGTTTTTCCTTGTTTATTAGTCATTATTAGTCATTATCCAGTCTCCTATATTTTAGGAAGAATATTCCTCTAGGGAGATTTTTTTTTTCAGTTTTCACTTCAGTTTGACTAGTTGAGTGGAGTCTAGATGTTGCATTGGTTTTGTCACCATGCAACATTGGGATCATCACCATATAATGCGAATTATCCTTGGTATAATCACCATACTGACACATTACCCATGATTCCCTGATCTCCTCCTCACTTCACTTTGTTTCAGTCAGTTAACTAAACACTGGTAGACTGGTTAACTCAGCTAGGTGGCAGTTCACTCCAATAACTACCTAAGAGACTAGACTAGGTGGAAATTTACTCATGTAACTACAAGTGTGTGTCCATATCACTCTACACCACCACTATGGTACATTAGTTACTCATGTAGCTTATATCTATTGTAAATTATTCACTCTTTGAGTGTGGAATATGGTTAATGAGAATTCTTCCATTATTTCTCTCTTGCTTCTTCTTTCTCAATTTCTCTCTACAAATGTGTGTGGTATTTTATAGCTAGATATATTATTTGTAGGTTAAACACATTTACATGGTATTAGAGCTGACGAATTGTAAGCAAAAGCTACACCAAATTATTTTTGCAAGTACTGAAGATTGAAGAACACGGAAAGATGGAATATATTTTTTACTCACCAACAATACTTCTCACACCTCATAACTATTTGGAATAGAAGCCAAAAAAAATTCTTTAGCTCAGATGTAGAGGCTTGTAAAAAATAACTATGGGAATGGAAGTCAAGCTTGATTCCATCGATGAGAAAAACAACTTTCTCAATAGACAAGACATGGCCATAGGATGTATTTGCATGTTTGTTTCTCCCGAACTTTTCCATCAAGTATATGAAGAATCACAAGAATCAACTCCAAATGAATTATGGACCAGATTGGAGGTTCTATTTGGGAATAAAGAAGATTGTGAAGATTTCATGCAGGAGGTTGAACAGATAGAGCCAAAAGAGAAGCCATCAAAAGATCAAACATCTTATTCTGAAGAGTTTTCTACGTAAGTATTTTCAAAAAATTGTATTTCATTAATTGAATATGATGTCTACTCCATTTCAGATTTGTTTTCTGAATTTCATGTGGAATATATATGACATGCATCTCAGGGGTCACATGCAAACACTTTTCCATGCACAATGCATGCATCTCAGGAGATCAAAAGGGAGCCACGCACATATGACTCAATTATGATATTTTATGAGCAAAATTTGCAGAAACAAATTGGATATTTGAATTCCTCTCGAGAAAATATTCAATTTCAAAAAAACAATTGTCCGAAATGGAGTCCAGAAAGTGAATTTATGATCTTTTTAAAATCAACAAAATTTCAGCATTTTTTCGGAAACGGCCGCACGGTTTTCAAAGTTTCATCCAAACTTTATTTGGATATTCTTCATTACAAGAAGAGAAATTGGATATGTGTGGACATATCAATGGTTCATTTACTTCATCAGATCTGTGCATACATCTACATCTTCAACAAAATCTTCAACGAGCACAAACTTGCACAGTTCTAAGGTCTTTCTTGGAGTGAAGGAAATGATTGCTTAGCAACTATTTTTTGTTCCTTTTCATTTGTATTTTTTTTATGCATTGTAATTTGAGGGGGGGTTTTCCCATGATATTTTTCCACTTTCCTCATTTATTACAGTGTATATTTTGTATTTGGGTACCTAACATGGCCTCATTGTCGGGACCCATTCTTTATTTTCACCATAGTGATGTTCAGGGGGGCTGTTGGAGTTACTTCACACACACTTAGGATTTTTTTTCCTAAGGTTTTTCCTTGTTTATTATTCATTATTAGTCATTATCCAGTCTCCTATATTTTAGGAAGAATATTCCTCTAGGGAGAATATTCTCTTCAGTTTTCACTTCAGTTTGACTAGTTGAGTGGAGTCTAGATGATGCATTGGTTTTGTCACCATGCAACATTGGAATCATCACCAACTAATGCGCCTTAGCCTTGGTATCATCACCATATTGGGGAATTACCCATGATTCCCTGATCTACTCCTCACTTCACACTATTTTAGTTAGTTAATTGAAGACTGGTAGACTAGTTAACTCAGCTAGGTGGCAATTCACTCTCGTAACTGCCTGAGAGACTAGACTAGGTGGTAGTTTACTCCCGTAACTTTTGGTGTGTGTCCATATCACTCTAGAACACCACTATGGCACATTATTTACTCATGTAGCCTATATCTATTGTAAATTATTCACTCTTTTAGTGTGGAATACGGTTAATGAGAATTCTTCCATTCTCTCTCTCTCTTGCTTCTTTCTCAATTTCTCTCTGCAAATGTGTGTGGTATTTTATAGCTAGATATATTATGTGTAAGTTCAACACATTTATAGCCATATTACATTGTGCACTAGTGCGTCCATATTATTTGATGCACCGACGACATATAATTTGTTTTTATTAACAAAATCTAGAAACACGGTGTGGTTGATTTTTAAACGCATCGGTGCTTATTGTTAATATGAACACCGATGCATTTGTGGTTTATAAGCACACTTGGATGATTTTAAAGTTATTTGAACTTTTATTTGCATATAAATAGTATATTCATCTCAAATTATCTTTTAGGATGAATTCACATGGCTTGCAATACTTCAGTATACATTTTACGTTTTATGTCGCCTTATTCTTAAAAAATGGTTTCAAAACTATATTCAAACTCAGATTGTGGTATGGTCCTCGAAATTTATTTTAGATATGTACAGGAAAATTTATTGGTAATTTTGTTGAAATGCAAGGAGAAAATCTTATTATATGATCAAATGGCCAATTCTTCAAATTTCATCCCATTCCATATTGTTCAAAGTCCATCGCGGAGTTCTCCATTTCCATCTCCAGTAAGTTTAACTTATTTTATTTATGTTTCGATTATCTCATTGATTTATTTTTTATCTATGTCAATCTAAATAAAAATGTATCCAAATTTGCAGGATCCTAATTTAGAATCAAGTTCAGATGCAGAAAATATTCCAATACTGGTTCAAAAACTTCGTAAGGTCTTATCAAGAGAAACATACCACAAGCAGTTGGTAGATGAAAATGGAAAACCGCTTTACCCTGCCAATTGTGACATTCCATCTTCCAGCCGCAATCCTTGATCAACGATAGTAATAATTGTTTGGTATAATGTAATTTGAACAAACAAATTATTGCATTGTGATTACTAATATCATCGATGTACTAATGTTCAATATTTTTGAAATTAGGATTCTTTTGATGATGAACAACCTACCTACCACCTTTTGTTGCACCACACAACAATGTCAACCCGAGAGAAGGTTGCAATGAGAGAACAACTTGAAGAGGAAGCGTACCAAGAATGATTGAATTGAAACCACCTATTCAATTCCCACTGCGTCTAGACTCACCAATTAGGAATGACTACAACAATAGTAGTTATTCAGAAGTTGGCAATGGAGACAATCAAAAACAGGTTGGTATGGATATGGGATATGACTGCCATGGAGACAATGTTGTTAGACGCATTCCAGAATGATGATCTAGGGGATGATGCTCATATCAATGATACTAGTTTCGAAAGCCTAAAATATGCTTCCACCACCCCTCTCTTTGGACCTAGTGCCCGATCAAAGTCTACCCAACTTGACACAACAATGTTACTTTACAACGTGAAAGAAAAGTTTTGCATGTCAAACGCATATTTCTCGACAATATTGAGGTAATTGACCAGCAAGTGCCTTATATTAATTTTGTGAAATCTTGTCACACAATCAACATTAGAAATGCAGGTTGCTTTTATAAACATTAAATGACCTTGTACATCAATTATATTGCCCAATAACTGTAGGATATTCAAAGATAAGGTTCTTCCTAGTGATAATGTTTTTCCCGGTAGCTACAAAGAGGAAAATCAGTTATTGAAAATGTTGGGTGTTGAGTATATATCATATCATTCATGTATGAATGATTGTATTCTATATAGAGGAGAATATGCAGACAAAGAGATATGTCTAAAATGTGGGCATGACATGCACCATAAATCAAATAAAAATGGTAAATTGTGTGATCCTCCTCATAAGATATTGAGGCACATGCCTATAATCCCAAGGATTCAAAGGCTCTTTCGTTGCAAAGAATTAGCTATGTTGCAGGGATGGCATGCCTTGCAAATAAGTGATTCGGGAGTTATGTGAATCCCAATAGATTCAATATCCATGAAGGATATAGAGAATACATGGATAGAAAAATTCAAGGATGAAGTACGAAGTCTACAACTTAGCATAACAATGGATGGCATGAACCCATATTCCCTCCAAAACACCAACGATTATGTTTGGCCTGTAGTAGTGATCAATAACAATATCCCCCTATGGTTTTTCGTGAAGAATTAACATATTATGTTGGCTCTTATAGTCCCTAGTAGAAGACAAGTGAAGAATATGGATGTCTACCTATAACCATTGGTAGATGAATTGAAGNGGATACATGTATACGATGTATCAAGACCCATCGCAACAAAGAGGAGTTTTACGTTGTATGGCATATGTGCTTACACCACATATGATTTTCCAGGCTTAGGAGTTTGCACTGGTAATTAAGATGTTTATTGATTTGTTTATATACGTAACAATATTTATTTGCTTATTTTATTCGTTGTGATTGACATTTTATTCTTAAACGTTAACATGTTATGTATACAATAATTTTGCAGGTCTTGTAATTAAAGGCTATCATGGATGTAAATGTTGTGGACCTTCTCTGAAGGCTAGGTGGTCCAACCACCTATGAAATCCAGTGTACGACTGCTCGAGGGTATTCCTCCCATAAGAACACCCTTATAGAAGAGCAACATCCACTTTTAATGGTAAACCAGAGAGAACCCAAATGCATGCAATAATGACACCAACAAAATGGCTTAGATCATATGAGAGAGAGAAGGAGAAGGAGATTATGGAAATGTTTGATTCAAATGGGGAGCCTATGTTTGATGATCCAGAATTCTTCGACACCTATGTTGAGAAATTTCCCATTGGGATGAAAAGGAAATCTATCTTTTATGAGCTCCCCTATTAGGAGCATATTAAGATTGCCCACTTACTAGATCCCATGCATATATTTAAAAATGTTTCATATTCTTTATGGAGGCACATATCATCGAAACAAAGTGACACGTTGGCTATGAAGAGAGATCTTATTTCTTCAAAAACTAAAAAGAAGCATTGGCCAAGACAATAAAGTAGAGGAGAGGTTGGTCCCTCTCGGTCTTTCAAAGAAGGTGATGTCCCATGTATTTTGAAGAAAGAATATCTTTCTTGGCAAAGGAAGTTATATTGGGTGTGAAGGTGTCTTCTTTATATGGGTCTTCCCTGTGACGTTTCTTCATTGTGCGTCAATACCATTTGTCGGGGTTGAAATAACATGACCATTTGAACCTTATAAAGGTACGACGTATGTCAAAAATGTGATTTTATTATTTGTAATTTTTATTTTTATGCCATGGGATAAAACATAATTAATTTTTATGTGTTTACTTTATAGTGTCATTATCCTCTGCTCATGCATGGGTGTGTGAACCATGACTTCCACGATGACCTAAGGCATGTCATATCTAAATTATTTGCATTTGTACGCTAGATCAAATCAAAGGAGATTCATATGGCTAGCATTCCACAGTGGCATCAAGAGATAGCTAAGATTGTTTGTATGTTTGAGAAGGAACTACCACCGAGTTTCATGGACTTGTAGGTTCGTATTCTAATTCACATAGTAGATGAGGTTGAATTAGTCGGGGTGGTCTCCTATTGTTGGATAATTGTTTTAGAGAGGTACATGAAGAAATTGAAAGGATTTGTTCGTCAAAGAGAAAAAATCGAGAGGTTTATGGTAGAGGGGTACATATCATATGAGTCTTTCTATTATGCCAGTGAGTACATCAAGCAGATCCATATCACACCAGGTGCATTGATTTGGGATGATGAAAGGGATGAAGACAAAAGAGAAGGGGAGATTCTCCAAATGAATGGAAAAAGGCACTTGATAAATAGTAAGTGACTTATCGTTTGTCAAATTTCTACACAGTAACTATTCACATTGAACTTCATAATGTATATTTTCATGATCTCATATGTATTATATGTTGGTTTGATTTCATGAATACATCAACGAATTCATAAATTGATACCATCAATAAATTCATTCTTTACAATTCGGAGGCAACACGGTTGTGGGTCACATTGTATGAACATAAGAGGAGGAAATGGGAAAGTGATAGGAAAGAATTCAAACAATTGAATGGTAGAAGCATGCCTTATCCTGATCAATTAAAAGAAAATACACCAATGATATGCCCCAACAGTTGGTTTGTTGACCAAGTCAGAGAGAAATATGGTGCATCCGGTCGTTACCCACGTGGAGAAGAGGATGCACTAAACATATGGATTGGTTATAGCAACTCGGTAATAATATTTTTATGTACATAATTTTTAAGTTCGTAATGCACATTTGAATTGTAAGTACATCTATATTATTTTATATTTTGATGGTCATATTATTAGACACATATTGACACTGTGATTTGTTCATTTTTTTATAGGTGTATTTGTTCTCTTCTATGTGGGCATATGGACATCATTTTCGCACAGAGGATGTTGATAATGGACACATAACACAAGACTATGGAATGGAAGTTGAGTTCAACCAATCTATTCATGCTAGCCACCATGATCAAAATACCATACAGTGGAAGTTAGGTTACGTCGAAAAGATACAAAAGATCTTTCGAGTGGACTTCTCTTCTTTCCAATGTGTTAGTTTTAGGTGCAAGTGGTGGGACACCTTTGATCATAATAATGTAAAGGAAGATCATGATAGTGGGATGATATGTATCAACTCTAAAAAGATGTGGGATGAAGCTAAAGAGCCTTATATTTTTCCAAAACACTGCAACCAAGTGTTTTTTAACCCAAATGTGTTGGATAGGGATTGGTGGTTTGTATTAAGACATGACCCTAGATCAAAACATAGTTTTGAGAACAACGGTGTTATCAAGACAATCGAGGAAGATAATGAGTGTGATGACAATAGAGAGTGACATGTACATGTTTTATTTCATCTTTAATATTGATGTTGTATTTTTTTGTTATATTCTTTATTTCGCTAATTATATTGTTTTTTATTCATCTTCTGGCAGAGGAAATGTGAAGTTAATTATAACAAATCTTTGAACAAATTTAGTTGGTTAAAAACTAGTTTGATGTGTAATGTGTTTGTCTTTCAAATTATTTGTGATTGCATGGAACGTTTGTTATTTGAACATATTTATATGTCGTTGCATATATTTAAAAATGTTTAATCTTCTTTAAGTATTTTCAATTGTGAAATCCTGAAAAATGTTAAATGTCCAGTTGAACTTTTAATGGGATATGAAATTCTACTTTTTATGTTGATATAATTAGATGTAATGATATGGTTGATATGCATGTTTAATAGTACAACATTTTTTAGGATATGTTAACATGACGATTCAAAAATTGAGTTTATGTTCAATTATTTTGTAGATTTAAATGTAAGATTAACAAAAAATGTGGTTTATAATTAAAAATAAATAAATTTATAACATGATTTTGTGATAATTTGGTTTTTAACTAAAGTAGTGTGTGTTAGTTTACATACTTTTATCATTGCTTTTGAAAATATTTATAAAATTATGCCCCCAATGTTGAGTAAAACCAAAGTTAATGAAGTAATATTTTAAAATTTGATAGCAATCAACTTATGAAATAATGACAAAAATAACAATAGGAAGATTTGCGTCCATAAATTTTTTAAGCCAATAGAATGCTTATCATTGGATATCATAACTTTTTTATGATAACAATTTATCATTGGAGATCATAACTTTTTTATAATAACAATTTTTAGTGTAGAAGAGTCTATTCAAACAGAGTAAATAGTACAATGGAAAATAATATTTATTCATATGTAATTTGTTTTTTGAAAAACAAAATGGTTAGAATGAATATGTATAATGAACTATCTATGCAATTATAGTTTCAATTTTATAATTATAGTTTCAACCATATTGAACTTTGTAATTTATAAAACTAAACATGATGATTATAACCATATTATAAGAAACATAAACAACATCTAAAATACACATTTATATTCACTAGCTAACATCATACAATTATATATACCTTTGGCACATATAAGCGTCATTAATTAGCTAGCACACATATCTAATAATTTAGCATGGCGCCATCATTGTGATCACATATAATAAAAGACAAGCATTTTCTAACATCATCATCACACACATCTAACAAACATCATTTAACATACACATCTATCAAACACATTTAACATTAAACATATCTAACATGATCTAAAAATGTACACATCAACATCAACATATAAATTAATTAATTATATCATCATGATCAATAGGAAAAATACACGTCTAATGAACAATGTTATAACATACACATCTATCAAGCACATTTAACATCCAAATCTAACATCACCTAACAATATACACATCAACATCAACATATAAATTAAGTACATCATCAACATGATCAATAGAAAAAAAACACCATATATATATATATATATGATGGACAAGTCAAATAATTTCTATAACGTATCTGGTCCAGTCGATGGCATAATATGCATATCTATAACAGTATTGGAGGCCTGGTACGTAATGGGAGATGATGGATGATGAATAGGTTTTTCCTGCTCATGTAGGTGAGGTGAAAGAGGAGCATGAGGAATAGGTTTGAAATGCTCATCTAGGTGATGTGAAAGAGGAGGATGAGGGATATGTGTTGCTTCCTCATGATATGGGTGAGGTGAAGGAGGATGTGGAGAAGGATGATCATGACCACCCTCATCAATTGATGGGGTACTAAATGAATGGGTTTTACTCGAAGAAGAGTTGTGCCTATCATCAGAGGCCCTCCTCACTGGTAGTATCCTGGAAGCTCCGACGATATGACGAATGAAAGGCATCAAATCACATGACATCTTCCTCCAAAGATCCAAGAGCGTAGGATCTACCCTAATGTCTCGCATCAAGACAGGGAGGACTCCCACCTCAGTCAAAAGTGCAGAGACTCAATCACCCAACTCCAACCTGAATCTGGTATCTGGCCTACGTCCCATGCTACCAATTATCTGCACCTGAGGACCCTGACTCATCACGACCTCAGGCATCATCTCCTCATTTTCATATGTTGGGGGAGGAGGCACTTCCCAATGAAAGTGCCAATATCTGCAATATAAATAGTACAGAACAATAATTACACAATTAATTCATTAAAAAAAATAATAAAACAAGTTAAAGAACATATTAGAATTAATTTTATTCTAATTAAGTAAGACAATAAAATGAAACTATATTAATTTAAAGAAAACACTAATATTACCTATATCATTTGGTGGCTCAGCTACTATGAAGAGGATGTTCGGACATCCTCGCCAATCCAAACCTGTGTAAGGATACAACACCATGACAAATATGTGATCTACGACATTGCCTGGTAGTCCTAGTGCATCTGGCGCAATCCTAGCCAAAAAATCTGCCTGGCCCCTCTTGGGCATCATCTCCCCCCACATGCGCATCCGCACATGAGTCCTCAACCTAGGAGGCTAACGGATAAAATTCACCCTCGTCTATGGAAACCTCCCAAAAAATAAGCAAAAGAGCTCTAAGGCAAATGGGAAGTTAGACCTCCCACGTATCATAGCCCGACATTTGTCAAGTGCTATACAAAACTTCCACAAAAAAATGGCATACCATATGATACACCGTATCCTTTGTACCAATGAATCAACATAATACAAAAGAGGGCAGCTAATGTGCTTCCCATCACTAGTAAAATGGGCTATGGTAGTCACTAAGAGTAAGAGGCACCTAACCTCCTCTACACCAAAAGAGGCAATTTTTAGTTGTCCAGCAGACACCTGAAAAACAGCTAGGGATAGTACCTCAACCCAAATATATCATTGAGAATATATGAGTTGGCTCTTAGCGGCAACACCTACTCAGAAATCTGGGAACTAGAGAAAATCCTCCCTTCTCCTGGATAGCCCAACGATAAATTAAATATCCTCCTCAGTTGGATAGTACCATTGATCCGGACCCACACGAAAAGTTTGTCAATGGACATCCCATCGATGGATCAGATGCACCAACAACCCGGAGTGCCCCTTAATGGATGTAGCCTCCTCATAGTACTTAAGGAGGCCTACATCCCTCAAGAGAGCATGATCATTGCAGTAATAGGGCAAGGGTACAAATCTCTATCCCTCGCCTCCCATTCCTATACAACATTGTACAGGTCCACCCTTTTCACTTGCTATTGTTGTTGCTCTCTCCACTCACGTCTCTACATGATTAACATATGAAATACATCAATCTCACTCATACATAAAACATAAAAAATATATATTGAATGGTAAATTTGTCTATAAATACGGAAAAATAACTTCCTTCAAAAAATAAGATAATTGCATTAACGGTGTGCCCAAAAAACAGTGACGCACCATCAGCGATGCACCTATAGATATTGTGATCACTGTGACTGGTGCGTCAGTGTAAATTAACGCACCGAAAAAAATATGTTCTATTGTGTTATGTGGTGCGTTGGAAAACAATACCGTACCAGGGCGCTACACTACAACACATATGCTCCAGTGCATTACGTTTATCATATGCACCACTTAAACCAAAAAACAAATTAAAATATTAATGCAGGTAAACAATTATTTAAAATTAGTAAAAAAACGTGGAGCATATACGTTCGCTACATGCACCGGTGTGTGTAACTAACATAGCCACACTGTCACATAAACTTTAACAAATTTTTGCGTATGGAACTTATTACGGTGTGTTTTGGTCATTACTATCGCACCGCGCATAGTGCCACCAAAACAATGACTAGGTGCACTGCAACACAATGTTACATTTCTTGGCGGTGCATTTGGTAAAATGAATGCCCCAATGCACACTTTTACCAATGCACTGCGTAAAAATATATCTGATAAGGGTGGTGCATTATGTACTTTAATGTCCCGGTGCGTTATATGTACTTTGACGCATTGCCCCACCAGTTATATGATTTTTTTCGGTGCGTCGTTAAATGAACGCACCAATGTGTTTATGTTTACCAACGCACCGCCGAGAAATGTAACAAGGTACATCATGCGCCCTATAAATTTACAGGTCGCACCATACATGGTGCAAGTCAAGAGTCTCAAACGCACCATGTAGTTTTTTTTGTTTTTGTTTTTTACACTTAAAATTTCACTCAATTTTAAATTTTAATCTGTTGAAAATTTAATTTATGAAGAAACAAGGACATTGCCTGGACATTTTGTCGTCGGGGAGGCATGGTTGCGATGTACTCAAAAAAACTAAATTTTCCCATGGTTTGGAAAAATTTGAAATTCACACACCGAGCAACAGATGAAAGGAACAAAACCAAGGAAAGCACTGATGGAAGGGTGCTTCAGATAGGAAAAGTTTGCACCGGTGCTTTTGAGCTCTACAACACAAAAAATGGTAAAAATGATTTTTATCGTCAGTAATTTTTTTTTAATAAAAACCTATTCTGTTGTGCCCAATGCACAATCGCACTGGCCTATACATGTTTACCGAGCGCACCGGTTATATTTAAAAAAGAACATCCCTAGAACGGTGTGCATGTTTTTGGGTGTACACTGGTGCATATACTACTACATAGCGCACCACCATACAGTTTTTGAAAAACCACGATAGTGAGAAAATTTTTGTTTAAGCATGGCATGGTGCAATATAATAATAAATGCCCTAGTGCGCTTGGGTTTACAGAGAGCACCCCCTAAATTTGGAGCACTGGTGTGCACCGGTGCACATGATACAATGGAGTGCACCAGAATATCTTTTTTGACACAATCCTACATTGCTCCGTAAATGTTTTTTATTTAACCATATTATAGTGCACTCTACTAATAGTGCATCGATGCTTCCAGTGTTACATTGTGCACCGTATATTTTTAAAAGAACTCTATTATGGTGTGTCATTATTTCCCGACGCATCCTTATTTCAGTAGCGCACCGGATAATATTTTTCTTTAATTGAAATAGCCCTGCTACGGTGCGCTAGTTTTGAGGGCACAGATGTGCCTATTGTAGAAAATGCATCGGTGCGCTATGTACTTATAAAAGCATCGGTGTAAAAACATCCGCTAAAACCTCTGCCCGCTCACCTCAAAGAGTATCATCTGCTGTAAACATATTTTTTGGATATTTTATAGGGGTGTCCACAAAAAACTCTGCTAGAGGGTCTTTTCCTTGTAGTGAATGGTGTCTTTCTTGGCAAGATATTGGACTACAAGAGGAGAATGCAAAAATTATATGGGAACACTATACTCAAAAGCTAAGAATGTGTTTCATAAATTTGAATTATTAAGAAGATTAGCTCATTTGGTCTTTGAATCCTACAAGTAACTATGAGCCTAGACTAGGATACAAAGCCCTTGCTATTGAGGGTAATGATAGCCCACAACCATGGTGGTCGAGGCTTCTCTGGAAGCTCAAATTCTCATCCAAATAAATAATCTTCATGTGGTTATTGTTAAACAATAAATCCTTAACATGGGGCATCCTTCAAAAAATAAGCTACGAGGGACCAGGTCGGTGATGTCTTTGGAAAGTTGACTCTGAGACAAACTCTCACCTTATTTTTACATGTGCTTATACTCTATAAGTTTGGTAGGAATCATATCAGTTTACTCATTTGAACAATGCTTGGAAGGGGAACTCCATTGAATAATATCTCATGAGCTAGTGTATGAACAAGGACACAAAGAGGTATAAATGTCTCCTTCTAACCATATCTTAGGGACTCTGGTTGGCTCAAAACCCTAATCTCTTTTAAGATAAGGATACTATGCCATTGAAATATGCTATCCAAAGTCTCACATCCTCTCTACATTTCTTCAATATAAGGAATGATGCATCTCAAATCACTCCCCTGAAGTAGAAATAAATAAAGATTTGTTGTGGAATTTTTTTGATGGAGCCTCCCAATGACCCCCCCTAAAGGTGGGGTTGGGGAATTCTACATCTCTCCTCCACTCACAACATATTTTTTAAGGTTGTATTGGGAAGTGAAACAAACAAATTTTATGAACTTCTTGTTGATGTTATGGTAGTTGTGGGAGGTATTAACCTCTACATGTAACCTTTGACGAGACTAGAATATTTCGGGAAGCAAGAGAAACCCTAATTAGTTGGGTAATGACCCTAGAAGACAAGTCAACTCAAGAGAATAACTTATATTAAGTTATTACCCTCCAAGAGAAGAAGTCAACCTAGTTAGGTCACTTGGAGGACTATAAATAGAGGGCACTTGAGCTCATTTTCACTCACTCACTCACTCTCATAATTGCATAAGGACTAGTGGTGTGCATCACTAGTGGAGAGTTGCAGCTACTGCAGTGGTGACTTTGTCTTTAGTTATGGTTTGAAATTTCTACTTGGTACGCTAGCTTTGGAGAGAGGTATGCTACCTTGGTTGGCTATTAGTTCTAGTGATTCCTTCCCGAATTATTCTATCTATCAAGGTTAAGGTGCTCGGGGGTGGCCTTTGTGCGTATGGTTGGGTGACAATATAGTGATATTTTCTATGGTGAAACGAGCACACCTATTATTTTAACAGGTTATGGGCCCACACTATCTTCGAACAGTCTAACCACTAGAAGGTATATTGGGAGTATTTTCTCAGTTACAGTTGCAGTTGCAGTCAGAGTTCTGTTGTAGCAACGAAACCCTAACCCTCTTGTTGAGGAACCTTCAATGAAGCACTTGACCTAATTCTCAGCAAGCCAAGGTGTCAAGTTTGAGTTTTTGGTCAAAGTCAAGGGTTGACCAAGTCAAATTCAAAGGTTGACCAAGTCAAAATAAGTCATGACTTACTCTATAAAACAAGTTAGAAGGGGATTTAAACTTTAAAGCATGGAAGACAAGGATTGACCATATCCTTGCCAAGAATAAAGTCCTAGATATCATGAAAGGAAATATCATGGAACCACAGTTTGAAGAAGGAAAAGAGAACTATACGAGCGTTCATGCTGGAGAAGTTAAAGGGATAATGACATTAATGCTATGAGTATCTTAGTGGACTCACATGGGGATCTCGTTACCTACATTTCTCATCTTGAGCTCATCCAAGAAGAAGATTATCTGATGCCCCTAACTTTCGACCTTTTCTGGTCATGGATGATTTTAGGGGCTAAATTTAGCTCATGGGCTAATTTTCCATGGTTTTCAAAACAATATTCCTTTATTTTAAAATGATTCACCCAAATTTTATGGATAAAATTATTTTACCTTAAAAATGCATAAAAATTTATAAAAACTATATTAAAATCCTTAAATTTGAATATTTTACAAAATATAGTAATCATTTATAGTTGGCATATAAAAGGATTAGTAAAGATTTTCAGGTTTCTACATTTTAAAATAAATTTCCATCATAAAAATCATCCACGTTCTCGGTCGAATATTGGACAAGTGATGGTCACGAAGAATGAACTCTATGACACAAATATGAAAAAGGATGACACCATAGCTTCATAATTTATGAGGATTTCTCAGTTGAGATATGGATTCAAAGCTATTGAATAAGCCATCCCAAAAAATGAAGTTGTGAACATAACACTCAATGGTCTCTCTAGATCATGGGATGCATTTTGTTGCAAAATATGAAAAGATACAAGAATGAGTTTTCAATGTTAGAACTTTGGACATGTTATTACCTGAAGACAAGGTTAAACTCGAGAAAAGAAAACCCTCGAAGGAAAGAAAGATTCTCAAACGCACAACAAAGTTTAAAATACAGGTAAGAAAATATCTTATTCAAGAAATAAGTTCAAGAGATATATTTCAAAGGTACAATGCTTTGAATTCTATGATTATGGCCAATACAAAAGGAATTGTCCTAAACTAACAAGGAAAATAAAAGAGATACATCATGCATCAACTTCCAATGATGAATAATCCTCAAAGAAGACAAAGCATGATGAGACACATTTCTTCTATTACTCAACCCTTATTGGAACTGTTGAACATGACATGTGGTTGATTGATAATGAAGCTTCAAGGCATATGAAAGACAGCAGTAGAATTTCTCAAGCAGGAAGGAAAAGGAGACACCTCATAAAGTGGAGCTTGGAGACAATAACTCTTATGCAGTCAGGGAATTGGACAACTGCATAAAAATGGAATCATGTTACTCTATCCATCTTAGTAATGTTTTATATGTTCATGGTTTGAAAAATAATCTAGTATCTAATCCTGTTTGAAGAGAAAGGAGATAGAGTGTCTTTTGTGGATGGAAAAAGTTCTTGTATGGTCTAAAGACTCCCAGATAGAAAAACTACTAAGTTATTAGGAACCCATGAATATGTTCATGGTTTGAAAAATAATCTAGTATCTAATCCCTGTTTGGAAGAGAAAGGAGATAGAGTGTCTTTTGTGGATGGAAAAGTTCTTGTATGGTCTAAAGACTCCAAGATAGAAAACACTAGAGTTATTGGAACCCATGAAGGAAGGTTATATAAACTCCTAGGTCAAAATACTCAAGCCCTAGTACATGGTGAAATCAACTCTAGTGAGTTATGGCATAGAAGATATGCTCGCCTTCACTATCAAGCCTTGCCATCCCTGAAACAGATGGTTGTAGGCATACCAGAATTACAGTCAGTACATGAAGGTGTGTGCAAAGGATGTGCACTTGGGAATAATATTAAGAAACCTTTCCCAAGTAGTGAGAATAGATCCAAAGGGATCTTAGACCTAATACATTCAGATGTATGTGGACCTATGCCAGTGAAGTCTCTAGGAGGATCTCCCTACTAAGTAACATTCATAGATGACTTCTCAAGAAAGACATGGTTGTATCTGTTAAAGACTAAGGATGAAGTATTTAGAAAATTCCAAGAATGCAAGGCCGAAGTAGAGAACCTAATAGATAAGAAGATCAAGACAATAAGATATGATAATGGAGGAGAATACACCTCCAAGGAGCTCGTTGCCTTTTGTAAAGAAGATGGGATTAGGAGGGATATCATTGTCCCTTGCAATCCTTAACAGAATGGTGTGGATGAAAGAAAGAACAAAACCATTGAAGAATCAGTCAAGGTAATGATGAATGATCAGAACTTATCTATGTTCTTATGGGGAGAAGCAGTTATGACAATTGTTTATGTTCAGAATAGAAGTCCACATAAAATATTGAAGAACACGACTCTAGAAGAAGCCTTCTCTGAAAAGAAACCAAGCGTTGGACACTTAAGAATATTTGGATGTTGTGTATATATTCATGTTCCCAAGGATAAGAGAAATAAATTGGAACCCTCGGGAAAGAGAGGAATATTCGTTGGTTATAGTGAATCATCAAAAGCATATAGAATCTATGTTCCAGTTCAATATAAGATTGAAATAAGTAGAGACGTAACTTTTGATGAAAGGATTGAATTTAAGAAGTCTATAGAAGAACCTATAGAATCCAACAAGGAAGAGGAACATGAAGATACCAAAGACGAAAGTACATGTTCTCCAAAACAATCTAATGAAGAACAAGAACCACCACATGAATTTGTGGAACCACCTATTATACCTAAGACAAGAAAAAGACCAGCATGGCTTGAAACTACTTTGCAGGAAGCAGAAAAGCATAAGGCTCCCACTGGTACTTTAAGACAAAGTAAGAAACCCAAAACGTTCACTAGTTATGCGGCACTCATGACAAGTTTGGTTAATGCGGAAGCTTCCACCTTTGAGGAAGCAATTAAGAAGAAAGAATGGAAGGAGGCCATGATAGAAGAATACCAAACCATCATGAAGAATGATGTATGGGAAGTTGTGCTGAGACCTAAAGAGAAATTTGTAGTCACTTCAAAGTGGGTGTATAAGATAAATCATGTTGTAGACGGAAGTATTGATAAGTACAAGGCAATATTTGTGGCTAGAGGGTTCTCCTAGCAGGAGGGAGAATATTATGATGAGACGTTTGCTCTGGTTTCTAGATATACATCTGATCAGAGCCATAATATCTCTAGCAGCTTCCATGGGTTGGAGTTTACATCAGATGGATGTAAAGACTGCCTTTCTCAATGTAGTGATTGAGGAAGAAGTATATATAGAGCAACCTCAAGGTTTTGAGGTACACCCAAAAGAAACCCATGTATACAGATTGAATAAATCATTGTATGGACTCAAGCAAGCTCCAAGAGCTTGGTATGCACTTATTGATAGTTACTTGAAAAGACTTGGATTTTCCAAGAGTCGTGCTAATCCAAATGTCTATCACAAGGTTGTGAACAATGCACCTATTATTCTATTGTTATATGTTGATGACATGTTCCTGACAGGTGCAGAGCCTCTCATTATTTAGTGTAAAAAGGAGTTATCCAATGAATCTGATATGAAGGATTTTGGTCGCATGCCCTACTACTTGCGACTAGAAGTGTGGAAGAAGCATGATGAAGTCTTCCTAGGACAAGGGAAGTACATTTTAAAGATCCTTCAGAAGTTTGGGATGATGGATTGCAAATCCATGGTAACAGATTTGAGCAAGTTGAGAGACTCTGATTCTGATCCAATAGACTCGTCCCTGTATTGGCAGTTGATTGGCTCCTTGATGTATTTGGTAAATACTAGGCTAGGCATATGCTTTGTTGTAAACATGTTGAGCCAGTTCGAGGTGGAACCTAGACAAGAGAATTGGGTAGTTGCAAAGCATATATTGAGATATCTTCGTGGGATGATAATATATTGATCCAGGTGGATATCGGTGGCCACCCACCTTTTCCAACTAGCTCAAAACAGTTTTCTGGCAATTTTGGCAATTTACTATTTTTAGCAGTTTTTAACTTCCGAGCCATTTTGAGGCCCTAAACAATGTTTTTTGGGAAAAAAGGTTTGTTGTTGGATTACTGAGGGGGGGTGAATCAGTAATAGTATAATTATAATCCTTTTTCTTCAAATGTTATATCAATGTAGAATTATTATCCAATAATGAGCAGTAAGAAATAAACAATCACACACATACACAATACACCAGTGTTTTACGTGGAAACTCAAATCGGGAGAAAACCACGAAATGTTTTTTCTTATATGTCTTGAAGAATTACATTCATTGGAAGCACCA
>SNQJ01S0005169.1:273008-312078 GCA_010110895.2 Picea sitchensis | reverse complement strand
CTTGAATATATTGTGATCTCCATGTGTTGATGAATCTTGTATGCACTTAATAACTCAATAAATCAGTAGTAGTTAGTGATTCCAAGAAATAATTTGGCTTGGGATCATTACACTCTGCTACACTCCCTTCTCCTCAGTGGGTAGATCAGCCTGATCTCCCTTGATGTCTTCATCTCCCATGGCCTTAGATTTCCACTCTACTGCAGAATCCAGTTCTATAGTCTCTTGTTGACTGACTTTCTTCTCAGTCACTTCTCCTTCTGACAGCTTGACTGCCATCTCTCCTTGTGTTGGCTCAAGTCCAACTTCTCCCAGCCGCTCCTAGGGATGGTATGTTCCTCTACCTTCTTCCAACTTGGCTTGTTGGATGTGAAAACTTTTCACCATCATGCTTCTTTCCAGGGATTCTAGTTCTTCACACAGACTAGCAATGTCTATGTTGTTTGCTTCCTCTTCTTCTTCTTCTTCTTATGCAGCTTCCAGTACTGCAGTGATTTCCTGTCTAGCTTCCTGGCTGAAAATTTTGAGCCATTCTGTTGAATGTTCATCTTCTGATTCTTGGGCAAACATCTGTGTCTACTCCATTTCTTCTTCCATGATAGTTTCTGCTGGATGTCCTTCTTTTGTTGCTGCATCTGCAACACATGCTCTGGCCTCAATTGGGTTGCTTGGTAGGAACACCTCTATTCCTCCAATGATCAGAATTATCTTCTGATCCTCCTCTTGGATGGTGCAAGTTTTTAAGTTATCTAACAATGCATGTTGCGACCATACATCCTACCAACTGACCTCATAGTCCTCATCAGAAGTATTTATCCTACTCTTCTCCCTGTCCTCATCCCACTGAGACTCTGAACCTATATCCATCTCTGGAATATCCTTTGTCCCATGAATGAGGAAGCTCTCCATCATGCCCAAGGCCTTATCTGGCTGTCTCGAGTGACCCTCCCTTGTTCAACTACATGTAACATGGAGTATCCCATGTCAAGAGTTCTTTGTGTAATGACTCTCCATGCTCCATGCAACTATATATCTTCCCCAACTCTTCTGTATAAAATAAAAGCATTGGGGAAGGCTAACATAAATACCTACCACTGTGTGTAGGACTGGAAAGTATCGTATGTGTTGGTCAACTCTAAAGGATTTACCACAAACTCATCCACCAGCACCCATGGTGAGTAGTGGTCTTAACTCCTCACTAATATCAAACCATCGAGTACAACAATAGGAAACTCCAACAATTGATGGTCAATCACACTCCCTCCATCATCACTCATTTGATTGTTGATACTGAGAAGGTGATCTCTCTGATCCATGTACTATTGCAAGAGAGAGAATTTCTCCCCATGTAAATCTTCATGCTCCACTGAGTATGTCTCCTCCCTACACTCCAATGCATCCCCCTTGGTCCCACTGTAAACCTATGCATGCCCCTGTGAGATACCTCTCATCCCTCTATGCCCTTGTATACTCATGCAAGATCCTGTATCCTCCTGCACCATCATGTATATTGGGTGTACTGATGGGTCAACCTTTACATGGTTGTCAACCAATCCTAGAGCCCAAATGGATGTGTCCTCATAAATTCCTCTGGATATTGAATCCTCGTGTGTATGTGTATGACCAACTATCTCATAACTCCCCATGAATGGTGGTCCCTATGACACCTGGACATCCTCCAACATCTCTTGTTCATATATCTCCATAATCATCAGTGATACTGGTTATCCCTCACGCATCTCCATCATCTAGCGATCCTCTACCAAACCACCAACATCCTCTGGTGATGTAGCTGAAGAAAATATCTAACTCTCTCCTGAGATAGATGTAGTGGATCCCTCACTAACCTCCTCAAAGAGCTACTCTAGTCTAGACTTCGATTCTTGAAGGGTTTTCTGTGTGCATTCCAAGAATCCTTGTGTGCTTACCAACTCATGAGTGAGTCGGTCCACCTTAGTCTCCTTCTCCTTTAGCACCCCATGATACAACTTGCCAACCTTCAGAAGGTAATATTTATCCGTAAGTAGCTGCTGGTAGTTGATTCTCATCACAATCACTCTCTCCCTGAATGTCTGAAAGTCCTCAATGGAAAACTCTCCATCCAAACTATCATGTGCCATCATGGCCTTCCAATAATACTCTGCCACTAACACGTGTGTATCATCAATGTCTCTAATGTCTAGCATGATCATGTCCTCTCTGACCCTTAGTTGTCCTGCCAAACATTGTGATTGTTATACATTGTCCTGCTGAAGTGCTACATCATGAATCCCACTGCTAATGTCAATAGTAGAATCCTCATCAACAAACTCCTTAAGAGATATAGTATCGTACTTCCCATTATGCTATTGAATCCCCTTGAATTCCACTGTACAACATCCTTTTATGTTTCCTCCATATTAACTGTCGTGTATCAAGTGTGTACAACTGTATCCTCCTGTGCACTCACCCTACTCATATCATATGCACCCAGATCCCATACAAATTTAATTAAGTATCCCAATGATTTGTCGATCTCCCCAACCTTATATATCAATGGACTCTCCAAAACAGGTGACTTGCTCTTCCCATACTGATAGGTATGTATATATTCATCTGTCTCCAAGTCATGCCTCTCATCCTGGGCTTGTAGTTCCACATGTCCCTTATGTTTAATCACTACACAAGCCTCCTTGACCACATCCAAAGTGCCACTGATATCCTTATGTGTCGTGGCTAGCATATGTGGCTGAGAAGATAAGGAATGTGTCACGCTCAACTCCATAGGAGGATCATTATCCCCCATGCATGACCTCATATCAACATCCAAAGGTGGATCACCCAATCTCCAATCCCCCTCATGCCTATATGTTTCCATGGTGGAATCCTCACAAGTATCACCACTATGTTGAAGTCTTGAGTCCTCAACACTGCTTGATCGGGAAGATATATCACATGTGCTATCATCATGACTCTTCCACTATCCATCAGAAGCTAAAATTCATGGGAATTCTCTAATGAAGTATCTAAGACTGCATCCTCATACATATCCTCCTCGTCATTGTCATAGTGTGCCTCAATGTAATGCACTTTCCCTTTACCCCTGCATATGTGATCTATCTCTGAAGACTCTTTGCAACTGTGGAAAAGTTCCCTACTCCTAATGGGTGTAGGCTCAATATTTTCTCCATTAAATCTTCTAGCATGCGGTGATGTATATGTTTTCTTGGATTCTTTGGCTCTATTTTCCTCTGCTCTTCTTCTCCAATAATTGACTTCTTCCATCTTCTTGGACCATAAAGAAACATCATCTTTACTCTACCTACGATTTTTTATGGATACATATTGTTGGAATGTTACCCGAGCCCTGAATGTCTCACTAAGAGAATGATATTCCATATCACAATACATAATATCCTCTTCCATATCCATTTCGTGGTTTCGGGCACCGAAACATTGTGGATCAAGGGGAGTGAGAGCTCCCGGTGTTCAAAACCCTAGAAATTTGTGGGGAATAGGGGCAGGGTCATGTCCCATGGTTGCTTGGGGTGATAGAAAGAGCCGCGGAAAGGGCCAAATCGCCGGTTAGCCGCAGAGAGGGGGTTTCCACATTCGCCAAGTTCCAAAATCGACTCAGCCTCCTCTGATCCTATTGGAGGATTTAATGGAGGTAGGTGCTGGTAACTGAAACCTCAACTTAGCCCATGAATGGAAAGCTATAAAGGACTAGCCGTGTAGGCATAATGTCAGCTCAGAGTTCCCCTATAAAAGCATTTTCCTGCGAGCCCATACTGATTTAAGGTAATGTCTAATAGAAGAATTCCTGCATAGTCTGACTGAGAAGACACCATGCCCTGAAGGTTCAAGCACGCCTCTGCTGGGAAATTTTTTGAGTATATGTATGACGTTCTATTATTTTTGTAAAGGTTGATGGTTGAGCTAGCCTCCCGATTGTAAAAGTTTTTATGAGGCACTGGTTCCTCTGGTTATATATCTATATTTGAGACTTCTTGTTTAATGAAAGTCAACTTCTTCCCATCTCTCTGTAAACACTGTGTTGAGACACTCAGAATTGGAGGATCCAGTTGAGGGTTGTTATGTTGTAGGATGATGGAGGTTTGATCACTGCAATATTTTCACCAGTTTTAATCAGTTTCCTATGTTATCTTTTCCCTCTCACACTAAGTAACTCGAAATTGGAGGATCCAGTCGAGTTGTTACAACAACATTGTGATGTAGGTTTGATCACAACGCTGTTGTGACTGTGTCACTTAGGCACATTTTTCAATGTCTTGTTTTTCTTCACCAAGTTGTTGGAAGGCCTAATGCCCATAGAAGTCTTATTCATTTTCTCACCAAATCTTTCCTCTGCTTATTTTAAATTCAACTTCCTGACTGGTGTTAGATCAAGACCTCACTTTCTTATGCGTTGCCTAGTCCGAGATTTTGAGTTAAAGCAATATTCTCTTGGGTCTACGCCCATTCGACCACCCTTATTCATTCATTCATGACATATAGAACTGATGGGTATCAGGATTTCCTCTGCTGCAATCCAGAGGTGACTTCTGGTGCTACCACAAGGCTTTCATGTTATCCTGATATTTCTGTAGTTTCTCATCTACTTCAGTAGTATTTTGTTAAACTTCAATCATTTGATTTATTCTTCTGGTGATGTCATTTGGTTCTTCTTTTGAGTCTTTCCAGAGTTTCATTATAGGAAGCGCAAGATTTATGGGTAAAACAACATTAGTACCATACACCATATGGAATGGGGACATTCTGATGGATCTCTTTGTGCCTATCCTATTAGCTCACAAAGCATATTTCAAATGTACATGCCTTGCTTTCTTATTTTCGGTCAGCACTTTTTTAATTATGGTTATCAAGCTCTTGTTTGATGACTCAACTAATCCGTTGCCCTCTGGATAGTAAGTTGTAGAATGTTGTAGTACAATGTTGTACTTTTGAAAAAAACTTATCATGGCCATGGATTTGAATGCTTGAGCATTATCAATAATTATTTTCCGAGGATAGCCAAATCTTGATAGAATGTTTTCTTCTAAAAAATTGATCACCACTGCAGCTGTTGTGTTTCGCGTAGGAATGGATTCTACCCATTTGGTAAAATAATTGGTCACAGTCAAAATCCACTTATGTTGAATGATAGAATGCGGATTTATTTCACCAATGAAATCAAATCCCCATTGTTGAAATGGGGCTTCAACTTTAACTGGAACCAGAGGCAGTGCAGGGATATTTTGCTTACCTGTGAACAATTGACAAGGGTTACAGGCTCTAACATTAGCGTTGACATCATTGAATAGTTTTGGCCAATAATATCCATCTCTTAGGATTTTGTAGGCCATTTCTCTCCAGGCATGATTTCCTCCACACACTCCTTCGTGAAATTATTTTATAACCTTTTCTGTTTCGGATTCTACTAAACAGTTCAGTAAGAAACCCAGAGGATCTTTCTAGTATAGTTGACCATCTACAATGCAATATTTTACTCCATGTAATTTAAAATTTCTAGCTTTAGATGGGGTTAGGTCATTGGGGCATTGAAGAGTCAAAATAAATGAAAATATGTCACTATACCAAGCTAAAGAAGAGAACTTTTCTGAAATTTCGGTTACAGGTTCAGTAACATCAAATTCATTTATATCTAAAAATCCCTCATATTCTTGTAGATGATTTATCCTGAGTGCTTTAAATTTTGATTCAACTAAAAGCTTAGTCAAACCTTGACCTTTAATAAGTTTGGTCGGTTTTACTTCTAGGTCAAACTCTTGAATTTTAGCAAGCCATCGGCCCCTCCTTCCATCGCTATCAAGTTGAACCAATATATCTTTAATAGAACTGGTGGGTACATATGCTATGAATTTGGAATGTAGCACATAAGTTTTGAAAGATTTGAGGGATTTCACCATTGCGTAAGCTTGTTTTTCCAATATATCATATTTGAGTTCAGTGTCTATAAGACTTTTGCTAAAAAATGTGATTGGTTGCTCAAAACCCTCATCGGTTTTTTGTAATAGTACAACTGTGATAGTATGTTCAGAAGAAAATGAAAAAATATGGAATTCTTTCATGTAATATGAGCTTGCCAGAACTGATGCTTTGCCTATAACCTTTTTAATGTGTTTGAATAACGGGCCTCAGTTTTCCACTTGACCTCGCAGTCTTTCTTGAGCATATCTGTAATCAATTTTACAATTTCAGCGAAGTTTGGGATGAACCTTCTCAAAAAATTAATTTTTCCTAAAAATGATTGTATTTCCTTTACATTCCTAGGAATATTTATAGTATATATAGCTTCAACTCTTTTCGGATCAATTCTAATTCCATCCTTAGATACTATGTGGCCCAAGAGTTTACCTTCCTACATTGCAAAATGAGATTTCTTGGAATTCAAAGACAAACCAAATTTTTGACATTTTTCAAATGTCTACTTGAGGTGCATTAGGTTCTCTACATCGGATTTAGAAAAAACAGTTAGATCATCAAGATAAATAACCAAAAAATTATCTCTTACACCTACAAAGGTGATATCCATATCTCTTTGGAAAGTATCTCCTGCATTCATCAAACCGAAAGGCATTTTATCATACATAAAGGTACCCCAGGGGGTAGTGAATGCAGTTTTCTCTTTTTCATCCTCATGTAGTGCAATTTGATTGTAGCCCAAGAAGCCATCAATCATAGACATTATATTTTCTCCTAAAACCTTTTCCAACACGTGATCCATTTTAGGTAATGGATAATTATCTTTGAGTGACGATATGTTTAGATTTATGAAATCCATGCACAGTCTGATTTCACCATTTTTCATCCTAACTAGAACTAAATTAGCTACCTAGTCAGAGTATATGAGTGGGACAATGATCTTGGCATCTAGGAGTTTCATTACCTCTTTCTGTATCACATGAATTAATATAGGATTTATCTGTCTCAACTTATTCCTGAATGGTTTAACACCCGTCTTCAAAGGAATTTTGTGTTCAATTATAGTTGTATCATAAGTTCTTAACTCATAATAGGACCAAGCAAAAACATCATTATACTATTTGAGAAACTCATCATATTTACTTTTCATTTGAGGAGGAAGGTATTTAGATAATTTGACCAACCTAGGAATTTCCTTGGTGCCTATATCACAATCTTCAACTTATTATGGTTGAGGCTATAAAGTAGACTTCAAGGGAATGTCGTCATGATTAAATAATCTCTCCAAGGGAATCAAACCTTTGGGGATTTGATTATTTTTCAGTATCAACATATGGTGATTAGCAATCTTATCTTGAAACTCTTGAATATCTTCTCCATCCTGCATAATCCAAACAAGGTCATTTTGATTTTCTTGATCAATATGCGTTTCAGCAAATTCATCCACCGTTTCTAGGAAATGTTTGATTTGTTCATCATCTTCAGAAACTTTCCAGTGTTGTATATTGTTTGGTATCGAGGGTTTGTGCCTCATTTCAATATGATAATTTAGTTTGAAAACAGTGGGAGGTACAAACGTTGAGGCTGCCTTAGCCAATGAATCTGCCTATTGATTTTATGCTCTGGGGATGTAGTGAACATTAACCAATGAGAAAAAAAATTCGATCAGGTCCCAGGCACAATTTATATAAGACCTTAATTTTGGGTGTTTAGCATGGTACTTCCGATTTATCTATTTTATAATTAATTCTGCATCTCCATAGACTTCCAGGTTTTTAATTTTCATCTTTCTAGCAGCTTCTAATCCTAAAACCAAGGCATCATATTCACATACATCATTGGTATAATCAATGTCCCACTGTAACCTATAAGAAAAAGGAATAATTAACTCATCTCCTGGTGCCACAAACAACACTCCAACTCCTGCTCCTTCACAATATGAAGCACCATCGAAATACATTTTCCAAACTCCAGTACTATATACATCTTTATTTGGTTTTTCTATTTTTTCTTTTTCTATACAATATTTTTCTGTACAATCTCCTAAATCGTCATCTATTGATAAAATATATTTTCCTAAATCTTGATCTGCGATATAAACAGGGTAGTTATTTGGATTCAGCAGATCACTTACTATAAACGCTGGCCTTGTTTCTTTGTACAAGCGAGTGAATTGTCCGCCAAAAACTGGGATTGTGGCGTAAGTCATATCTAGTTGGAGGGATCCTCCAAGTCTAGCACCACAAGACCTATATAACAACATGCCATACTTTGGAGGTATATCAGCAACAAGTACATCCATCAAAAAACTTTTTACAGGAACCTGTGCAAGATTAACCACTAAATCTTTAATCATACCCAAACATTTGACTTTTCTCGAATCAAAAGAATACAAATCTCTATATGGTTGAGTAATTTTGAGACCTAGTCAATCCATAATACCTTTGGGCATCACATTGTGAGAGGCCCCAGAATCCAGCATCCAATTATGAAGCAGATGATCATGTACAGTTAACGTAATATAAAAGATGGCGACAGTATCTCTGGCACCTTCAAAGTGTGGACCAAAGATTATATTCGGTTTATCATATTCCAAATTTATAACGTCGTCCTGACTCTCAGTATCTGAAAAAATTATCATTTTGGTAATTTGTTTCCTCTATGCAGGGTTTCTTTGTAGTTCAACCAGAGGTACATGGATCTTGATTTTATTAATCTCAATCTCTAGATTAAAACTTCCCACCGTCCTATCGGCCTCTCTAGTTTGGATTTCTATTTCCATTTTCTCTGATTTATTAATTGGTGTTTCTTTTGTTTCAACTATTTTTGTTTCTGCCATGGGAATTTCCGTTGTTCTTGTATTAACAACTGGTGTTTTTGTTGCCTTTGTCTTGGTAGACTGTGTGTCAGCAGCCTTGGTTTTAACAACCTATTTTTCAGCATCTTTTGGAACTGCCTTGTCTGTTTCCCCTCTCGACAAAATTTTCTTCAGTAGGACAGTTGTGACATTTCTGGTTCTAGGCCTTAGATTATATTTCTGTTGGAGCTCGGCCATTATATTATCAACGATTCCTTGATAAGCATAATCATTTGTAACGTTCGTACCCTCATCGTTATTAGACCAACCCTGTATGTTTAAAGATTCTTCATAATCTTGTCTCATCAAATAAGGATCCTGACATTCATCGCCAAGATTATTAATATCTTCCTCAAACTCAAAATTTCGCATGTCTTCTCCTCCTATAAAATTTTCAATCTTAAAGGGGGATTGGATCTTTTGTTCTTCATTCTTAATTTGTCTTTGTTGTATTTGAGGATTAGGATTCCTTCTGAAATTCTTTCTGGGGAACTGGTCATTCTTTGATTGATCTAATTCCATTCTCGAGATTTTATTTGACAATTCTTTGATTATTTTAGCCATATCATCCATCTTATCTTTTGAATATCTTCCAACTCTGGAGGGCCCTTCTTGTTCCCTGAATCCCCTGGTTTCTTTATTTCCCATTTCAAATTTGGCTTTGTACTTCCCTGATGCCATCATGTTTGACTCAATTTCCAAGGCATCATCCTGCATTTTGGTGAGATCGACAGATCTTCTTTCTCTCAACAATAAAGCGAAATCGGGGTCAAAATCCCCGAGATAGGTTACCTTTGTTGCAGGTTGGGAAGGTTTGACCTCAGCTGGTATCTTGTTATATAATTTATTAAATATTTGAGTAAATTCAAGAACTGTCTCTGAATTTTTCTTTCTTAAAGACCCAAACTCGATTAGATAGTAAAGGTGATATTTTCTCTCTCCCCATTGTTTGAGAAAGGTGCTTTCTAACTCATCATATGATCCTATGGAAACTGCTGGCAGTGATCAGAACCAGGTTCTCACCTGTCCTTCAAAATTTTGAACTAGGAGTCTTGAATAAATGTCTTTGTGTTCAATTCCAAGGATATCAGCAAATTCATCGAAGAAATTAATGTGTTCAGTCACGGTTAAATCCCCCTCTCGTGTGAATTTCTACAGGTTTTTCAAGTAATTTTCAGGTAGATCATGGAGAGGAACTGGGAGGACCAAAGGAGCATACCTAGAAGCTACTTTGGAAAATATTCTAGGGGGTGGGGCTGGTACTTGACCACCTCCTCCTCCTCCTCCAGCGCCACCACCACCTATGACACCACCTCTAGCACCACCTCCTCCGGCTGCAACCATTGACAATTTAGAGGGTGAAACTTGGAGATTATAGAGAAGAATTTTAAAAAAGTGTGGTGACCTTTCTTCTATGTCTGGATAAAGCAGCAAAGTTTCAGGGAGTTTTCTGTCAGGGGACAGGAAACTAGAAAAATAAGGAACTGGAAAAGGAGGACTGGTTTCTTCGGACTCACATGATGTGTACACAAGAGAACCAACAGGAGTCGAGTCAAGGTATAAATTAATTTCTTCTGAACTTTGAGAATTTGGAAACTGCACTTTGGGAACTGATGAAGTGTCAATCAAAACGGAAAGTGAGATAGATATTTTACCTTTATTAGTAAAGAAAACAATTGGAAAATTTTCAGTTTTAAACTCAGGTAAAACCAACTCAGATACTAGGGTTTTGATTCTATCGGCGGATGTTTCTCCGAAAAGGAGTTGGGTAGACCCTTCTTGTAAATATAACTACTCAAGTAGACCTTTAGTCTTTGACTGCGTAGATTTAGGTTGATAAAGTCTATTTTTTGATGAAGTAATATGTTTAAGGTATCTTCTTGGTTTCATAATTTTTTCAGCATCGGACACAGGCGAGGTTTGCTTAATGTATGGGTTCTTTCTGGTATTTTTTAATTAAAAGCCAATTTTTTAGTTGTGGAGTCACCAAGTGAAAGATAAAATTATCCTTATAATGTATTCAATCCTTGTTCACTATCAAAGAAAAAAACTTACCAATGTCGTTCTCCCAGGGAAAAATAACTTCAATTCTTCGTCCTTGGCAACAGCGCCAAAAAGATGTTGTTCCTGAGTTTATACTTAAGGCTCACAGCATAATGTCAGGAATCACAAAAATAAAGAAAGAGTTTTCAATATGAAAAGAAGGTCAATACCTTTAATAAAAAGAAGCTATGGTTGGTTTCTAAGCTGTCTCTTTCTGGCTTCCCAACGTTCACAGACGTTTATATCCTATTCAATCACTGCCCATGAGCATTCAATCTCAACTTGGGTGGTAGCGGTCTCTAAGATGGTGTTAGAAAGGGTTAAATAAATGTGGGTCTGATCTTTAAGACCGGGCTCAATATTGGGCTGTCTCGCAATAGGCACAGTCATGGAGGAAAGAAATAGTTAAAGGGTTTGTTGGATTTAAAATTTGCTTTTTCTATTTTCAATTGAACGAAAAAAGTTCCCAAAATTGAATTAATGATATAAAATCTCAGAGGCCGTCTTTCGTATCTGATTTTAAATTTGAAAATAGTGAATGTAATGAGAGAAAAAACATAAAGTTGTTAAACAAAACAAGGCATCAATCATAGAAGAATCTTACTCTGCTACAGAAGAAGAAAAATAGATGATGTAAGTTTTAATGAAGCATAAAATGTAGCAATATAACTAACTT
Source organism: Picea sitchensis (assembly GCA_010110895.2). Taxonomy (NCBI): domain Eukaryota; kingdom Viridiplantae; phylum Streptophyta; class Pinopsida; order Pinales; family Pinaceae; genus Picea; species Picea sitchensis. Next base: position 300,577 of record SNQJ01S0005169.1, on the reverse strand, counting down.
GCAGGTATTGTATTTTCTAATAGCACACATAGAGGAAAATCTGTAAGCAATCAGATAACTAAATGAAACATATAACCACAGTAGAAGTTGTACTAAATTGCAGTTTGGCATTCATCAATGACATATGAATAAATATTTTGGAATATGAAAGAACATAAGAACACATCACTCAAAATTTGATGAAATATGGAGTCTTTGGTCCGCACTTGTATTAATTCTAAAAAAGGAGAGATTTCTCTATCACAATCGGCAAGAAGCAGCCTCTTCTTTAGTCTTTTACAAATATATTTATAAAAAATATTTTCAACCCTAGGTTGTTGGAATTCTCGTTATTCCTAGGTAATAATGGTTACAAAATGAAAACTTGAACCGTTTGACTTGGTTCTTCTCTATCACTTCCTCTTATCAACAGAAACAAATATGCACCTGTTGCTCAAGACATTTGACACACCTGCTTAAAAATTGTACTAATAGTCTAGAAGGTCCTGAAATGTCTCTTGCCTCAAAAAGATCTATTTTCTTTTGTAATTGTGGCAACCTATCTTGTATCCTTTTATCTTCAGAAATCATTGATTGTAACTATAAATTTGGTTTTACTAGCCATCTATCTATTTGGGCAATGTCAACCTGCTTTAGTTTTGAAATTTCATCCCGAGCCACCTCTAAGATTTCTTTGATGTCAATTTGATGCTTTACTATGTCGATCTGTCCCAGTATTTCAAAGAAATCATCCTTTCCAAGGCCTGATGATTCTTTGTTAAGCAAATGAAATTTTTCTTCACAATCCTCTTTTGTTTCCTTGGCCGTTCTGTTACTCTCGGCTATATTTGTCTCCCATGTTTTTAATATTATATCCCCTCTAATTTACTCTACAACAATCAATCTAGGAGTTCTAGGAGTTTCAAATATTTCTTCTTTAGTGGATGACATGACCTCTTTTTGGAAAGTGATCCAGGCTGCAGTAGCCTCTCTTTCTCTAAGATCAATATTTTCCAATGATTGATTTACTTCCTGAAAATGATCTTGGATGATCCCTACCTTAACAAAAATACTTTTATGTGCTATTTCTAGTTTCTTTAGCACTTCTAGTGCTTGATCCTGAAACAATGCTAAATCCACAACCATTTCTTCAGTGGAACTAACCTTGACTTGTAATTGTTTTATCAACTCATCTTGTTCGACGGACTGTCTTTCGTTCTCTTGCATCTTCTTATGTGTCTCTTCAAGACTCGACTTGAGAAATTGGATTTCTTGTTTATCACTAGCTATGGCCTGTTCCAGTCCTTTATTGACTTCTTCTCTCACATTCCTTTCTGTATTCCTTATTTGATTTTGCAACTGAATTATCATCTAATTCTTTTCCTTCATTCTTTCCTTTAGATTATCGACTGAGAATAGGTTAGTTGTTTCAAAATCTCCTAAAGAACTGGCTACCTCTGTATCAAAATCTTCCTCTTCCAAATTTTGTCCATCAAATAATACTCTGTTCTTTTTCACCGTTGTACCCTCTTTCTGGTGCACCTCTTTCTTCACCACAACTCTCCTTTTATTACTAGGAAAGAAATCAAAGGGAGGTATCTCTTCAATAGATATAGGCGTGAGATCTTCTATGAGTACTACATCTGCATTTGGGTTTCCTCTAGTGAACTGTAATGGGGTGACAATCTGAAAAGGGTTATCAATTTCTGTGGATAATTGTTTTTTGTTTCTATTTGTAGTTGATTTATTAGCTGAAGATAGTGGCTTATCTTCTCCTTTCTTATTTAATGTCTCTGACTGATCTTTGGATTGGTCATCAGATATCTCTATCGTCGGGATATCCTTTCTTTGAGTCGGGATATCAGATTTCTGTGAATTTTTTTGGGCTTCTTGTTTGCTAGAGCTTCCGACCTCTAGGTTCCAGGTGTCTGTTTTCTACATATTAGGAGATAGTAGATTTTTTCCTTGTAACACTTTCGAAAGACTGCTTCTTCGATGTTTTTGAAAATTGTAAAAATCACTCATTTCCCCAGGTAATAGAGATCGAACACGGCTCAAAACTTCTTGGTAAGATCTCACCCCTCGAAATACTTCATCCTAAGGGGATTCTTCATGTTCATACTTTTTAAGATTGAAATTGGCCATATGGTTACCCACAACCTTCTGTGGGTCGTGTCTCTTAAATTCAATGTTAACCAATTTTATTTCTTTTAAGGCCGCAGCTTCCACTTTTGAGTGGCCGAAATCCAATAACGAAAATGCACCAATCTGTAAGGGAAAAGACAACCATACCTTTTTCTGCACCGCTTTGAGTTCTTTTCTAATCCCGCTGAGTACATTTTTTTGTGCAACCTCACGGCACACCAGTCGGTCTGGTGAAAATTGTGGTAAAGCGTATGGGGGAACTGAACAACCGAAAAATATTATGTAAGAGAAACACTCCTCGATATACTAGTCTGCCACTTTGTCCAGGATAGCCACAACTATGTCTGAAATTCTAGGAGGTGGGTGGCCAAAAATAGTAATGTGTATCGGCACCGCTACCCAATTAAATATTTCATAAAAGAAATCATTTGCCTTGTCTTCCCAGAGTTTTGAATGATAAACATGAATTGGTTATGTGTTATCTGGAGTCCAACTCCAACCCATCAGCGGGAAAGGCGTCATGAAACATATGGCATCCATAATATAGGATGACATGAAAAATGAAGTTGGTTTGCCTTTGGCTTTATTTGCCTGGTATTCTGTAATTTCACTAGCCAAATTGTCCCACAATATATTGGCCCAGTCAAAAGAAAAACCCTCCACCATAGTATGTATAATGGGCACCCATGGTTGAAATAAATGAGTTTTGTTCTCTTTTCCATAAAGTCTGCACATGATCATGGCTATATACATTAACTGTGGTTGTAACAATGAGATTGAGTATATGCCGTGAGAATTGTCTCTGAACTTTTCGGGGCATGAGGACCAGTCTTTGATCAAGTTGGGAAGATTCTTTCCATATTAATCACACTCCTTCTTGATGAAATTCTCCAGAAAACTGGCAATATAAGTGAAGTTTGATGTTGAAGAAAGCTTATACATCATTTGTATATGTTTCATCCAAAATGACCCAACAACTACCTTCTGAGAATTAAAAATAGTTCTAGTTGGGTATCCACATGATCTAGTGCCCACTTAGTCATATCATTGTAGGGTAAAAGACTCGGCCTTACTGCTACCTTATGCATCTCAGCCTAGGCGATGACTTTGTATTTAAGAGATAATTCCTCCTTTTCGTTGTCGCTTGAATCATCACAGCAGTTAACCAGTTCATACTATAAGATGTTGAATACATGCATCCAGGTTTTGACTGCATTTATACTTTTGGTTGAGGTATCGCAGATAACCTCTGAACTTTGGCCTAAAGTTTCACTAGTTCCTTTCACAGCTTTTCGTGGCGACATGGTAGCAATTCTTGAAGACCTATTACTAGCACAGAAAATACAGAGGACTAAGTATCCTATTAAGAGAGCTCTACCGAAATGTGAAAGTATTTTTAAATGAAAAATATTTCTATTCTTAAACGCATTGACCCGTATATACCTTCACCGACAATACGTTTAATTATTTTAATACAAATATTTTGGCATTAAAACAAGATCTTATTTGAAATCATTTCTTCAGGTTGATCATTTAATAACATTAATGGTCAATTTATCGTGATCGAAAAAACAAGTTGAAATCACCCGTATTAAAATCATCATAACCTCAATGGTAAAATATAAGTGTTTTACTTTGTTAATAAACCAGGTTTATGCGTTAAATAATTATGTTTAGCCTTAACACGTTTCAGGGTTTTGAATCTCGGGTTAACTTATTTCATTTCAATCTATAACTTTCAAATTGTGAAATCGCGATTGATTAATTAATATTAATCATGTTTAACGCTTATAAATAATCATGATTAATTGGTGATTTCACAACTTCACGTATCGGGGTTTTAAGTTTATCATTTGAGGCAAGATTCTCGAAACACATAGTTGTGATAGGGTTAATTATCGTTAATCGCTTTGGTTGTTTAATTAACTGGGTTTAAAATTTATTTATTTTCGCGACTTCACATATCGAGATGTTGGAGTTCTATACTTGTCCAACCGTTAGTATTGCGAAACCCCGAAACCTGATACTTTGAAAACCGTCTTAGTGTTTTAACTTCTTTAAATAAAGGGCGACTCCATAACTTGAAAAGGTTTTAGACCATTGGATTAATCGTAAGACTTTATCAACGGTAGTATCCAAATGCGCATTTCTCCTTATTTAAACAAAACAAAAACTTTAAAGTCCGACGTTTTTATGTTAAATTATATATGTTTCAACACAATACATATCCTAAATATTTTTAAAAGGAGATCTAGTGAAGTAACCTTAAAGACTCTTTGAAAATATATGGTTATTATAGAAAAGAAGAGAAGAAAGAGAAGTTAAACTTGAAAAAAGGTTAGAGGTATTGATTGACAAGTTTACATCATTTGATTTGAAGACAAGATTTAGAAACAAATAAAAAATAAAATAATAATGTTGTAGAAGACATTATAGACAATGAAGATTAGTCAAGGAAAATACAATAGAAATTAGACTACAAGAAGTGGAAGGACAATATCAAGAAATTAAACAACCAACTCATTAAGGTGATCTTGATAATTACAAAAAAAAAATCAATATCAAGGAGTGGATCAAAGAGCTAGAAGAAAAGATAGCTAAGAAATTAAACAACTAATCCATTCAAGAATGGATCAAAGAGCTAGAAGAAAAGATACCTAATAATTTGATAAATAATAATTTGGCCCTACATATTATGGAAGGAAAATTGGATACCAAACCCATTAAAGAGAAAATGAACAAGTTAATAGACTTAGACCAATAACATAACAAAAGATCATTAAACCTTTTAAATTTTGGTTTAAAATAGTAGGAAGAAGAGGCTATGCTAGAATTAATGATCCAAGAGATATTAAACAAGTTACACATTGAAATAACTTGTCATATAGAAGAAAAGAGGTTGGAAAAATAATTGAACATAAAGATAGTTTAATATGTGTTGAGTTAAGTTATATCAACCATAAATATTTAACATATTAAATAAATGTTTGATTTTAAAATGATTAGGAGTATTTATATTTACGAGGATCTCATTCCAAGTGATAAAGCCAATTTATGAAAGGAAGTTCAAAAGGTAAAACAAGTGAAAGGAAAATGGACTTTAATTAGAATTAGAAAAGACATGATTGGACATAAAGACCCACAAAATAATAATAAATAAGAATTTGACAAATAATCTTCTCTTGGAACTCTGGCAGCATTCCATGCGGCCCTCTTTAAGTTGGATCCCAAGGGAAATCAATATCATATTTCTTGTTGAAACTTGTGAATATGAAGAATATATTCCTTAACATAGGAGGATTTGTCCTATGAACAATATGGAAAAAGAGATCCTATCATAAAGGCATTGGAGGTATGGCTTGTTACATAGAAAAAAAAATTCTTTGTATTAAACTTCAGAAGAAAGACCCTTTCTTTTTCTTTTTAACAGGGGATATTTCTATTAAAACACTACAGCAAATGTTGGCATCAAGGTTACATCAAAAAGAGTTTCCACTATAACAAGATTTAATATTTTTGTTGATTTCCATCCTCTCTTCAAGAAAATCGAGAGAGGAAGATTGAATCTTGCTAATACTTTTTTTATTTGTTTATTTAATACATTAATAAATTCTCATAAATTGATTACAAAGAATAACATAGAAACATAACATAATTAATTTAAAAGAAGAAGCTTCAAAGTTGGTTGGCACTTTTGTTGAATTCAATGCTCTGTCATGAGCTATCATTTCCCAATTAGATTTTTTAGCTCCTTATAAGTGGAATGAAAGATTTGGGGCAACGAATTTTATAGATTGAGATTAAACATGTGGTTCAGATTAAAACTATTCTTCATGAACTGAATCCCCTTCTTCCTTCTTCTTCATGTGATTCCTTATCTTTTTCATTTTTCTCCTCTCACTTTTCTATATCTTCTTAGTGGTCATTTGACATGTATAATTGAATGATTAGAAAACTTGTAATATGTATAAGCTTTCCTCTAACCACACAAACAATACAAAATTTGTTTTGTCCTAGATTTCAAAAATTTGTCACATATTTCATTCAAAAGACTCCTCTTAACAAGATGTGACTATCTCTTGGACACGGCATGATGAAAGTTATTATCTACACTACATTTTGGACGGCTGTAAAGGTTCCCTTCAATCCCGGTTTCCTATTTTGCAACATGTTTCCTTAACGCAGTTGACGCGTCGCCTAAAAATAGAATTGAACTCGCAGAGACAACGCCTTTTAGACAAAGATAGCTAACCTCCATAAAATAATAGAGCATATATGGATCATAGATAGCATAATAATGAATGTGGTTGATATAGCCTCCAAAGTACAATAGAAATAAGAAGATATGATCTACCAAGAGCCTTCCCAGGATGAATACCAAAGAAATCTGAGACCCAATACTTTCCCTTGCTGTAGGTCATGTCTCCTCTAGCAAAGTGTGCCCTCTCTAGCTAATGCAAGCTAAGAATTCGACTTCCTCTTATTTAGCCTCCAAATCACTAAAACCAATTGCAAATCTATAGATCAGGTGATAGAGAACTCTTGGGATGAATCTCCTAGTTGTTGCGAGTGATATCACACTCCAAATCAATAGATATACTATGATCAATGTGCCCTCCTGAAGAGAAATACGCTCCCATTGGATAATAGAATAGATATGCAGTACAGTACTCTCCTACACTAATGAAAAAATGTGCTAGGATGGTATCAACCACTCCTAGAATACGATCTATTGAAGATCTAGCCTCCCTAATGAAAATCAAACCTATTTCGATCAACTGGTGCGCCCCAACCTGCTGAAAACCCTCACTAGTGCGCCCCCTTGCCAAAATTAATGGATGAAGTAGTTAATTTTCCTTTATGGCTTCTTTGGCCACTGAAAGTCATTTTTCATCATCTTATCTTGTAGAGCTCTTCCTCTTGATTCCAGTGAGCTATTACACTAAGGGTTTTCTTCAAGTATTATGCCAAAAAATGACCTCCTTAGTGAATTTAATTAAAATATGCTCCATAATAACTCAAAATTACAGAAATCGTCGGAATGCAACGAAACCAAAGACAACTTGTGAGGAATGGATCATGATGATGAAATATGATAAATAATGTGAGTCGGGCCCAATAAATATCCTCAATACCTTTTGACCTCATTATCATCCCAAATTGGCTACTATGGAAGATATCTCACTCTGTAACATAATATAATAAAAAAATCAGGACATTACAGTCCTCCCTTCTTAAATATTGCATGTTTCAAGTAATAACTGAATCACAATATGTATGATCCCAAGGTCTCATATCCATATGTGTGTCATGAAGTACTCTCTCCTCAAAACATGGTCCCATGAAGTGCTCAACACTCAAGCCCCCAGAATTCTTCTGATGAGTAGAATGATCATGTGCAGTAGATCCTCATTCAACTCCTTAGGAAACTGCTCTACTAGGATCTCAAATCCATCAACCAATAGACTACCAAACACTCTAATCCCTAGATCCCAAATCAAAATGTGTATTGTAGTTCCCAGTAAAGGATAGTCCTGTAAGATATCAACGCAAAGAATTGTTGATTATTTGTGTTGGTTGTCATTGATGTAAACCGTTGAAGAAAGTCCGCTAGCAAAAAGGTTTGGGTAATGGACCCAATTTTGTTTGATGTATAATGGTATTAGTTTTAATATATTTGAAGGTAAGACTATTCTGGATGAATAGTACATGTCATTCCATTTGTGGTGGCATGTGGAACGCCACATAACTCCTCACGGTTAGAGATTTATTGCCATGTGAAGTTGGAGAACCCTCATGAGTCATCTAGAAGCCCCAAAAGGTCAAATTAGTCAAAGTGATTGAAAAGAAGAAATTATTTAAATAATTAATTTAATGGATAAATTGCTAAGTGGACAAGTGGTTAGAAGTGGGTTATCCCTAAAATAAGGAAAGTGGGTTTAGATGGTTAGAAGGTAATTTAAATAATAAAGTGAAGTGATGAGTGTACTATAAGTCAAGGTGGATACAAAATAAATAATTTAAATAATAAAGTTAATGGAGAAATTACTAAGTGGACAAGTGATTAGAAGTGGGTTAGCCCTAAAATAAGGAAAGCGGGTTAAGATGCTTAGAAGGTAACCCCTTGAGGACGCTACATAAAAGTATAAATAAGAGGCAAGGGTCTCTCATTTTTAATCACACTTGAGCATATTGAGTGTCTACAAGTGAATGAGGTAACTAAAGTATATATAAGTTGAATTTCAGAGGGAAGGTGAACTAAAGAAGGCTGAAATTCAAGGGAGGATAAATTAATTTGATGATGTTTTCTAAGGTATGTTATTTACAGTTCATCTCACCATTTTCGTAATAATTTTTTTTATTTAATGATTCAAACCATGAAATTGGGAGGCTGTTGATGAAACATATCAAAGTATCTGTGATACAAATTTTAGATTGTGGTTCATTGTATTTTTGGAGTTACACTCCGTGGAAAATAAGGTTTGTGGCTAGTTTTGAAACTTGTCTAAAACAAGTGTTTCGAGTAAAAATGTCATAAATTCTTCATAACAGATCCAAATTCAGTAGGACAAAATGTGTTTCTTAGAGTACAATCATTAGTATTATTTGTGTCATTTTCAAATCCATACAATAAATATGTCATGTGGGGCATGCTCTACAAGTTCGCTCTCTAGAATAAGCCATGGTTCAACAAGGTATTCCATTTTTGCTATAACTCCTTTTCTGAGAGGTTCCAAGTAGTGAAACATGGAGGGATTGGATAAAAGACATGAATAACATTGTGTACTATTTTCAGATCTTTATTCATTACATGTACATAGTTATGATTATTTCAAGTTAGGGTTGTTGACTAATCCAAAATTAGTCATGTGAGACTAAAGTAAAGTTTGATGAAAATGCTAGTCTCTTGTTGTTAAAGTTATGAAAGGTTTGCAGGTATGTGATGATATACACCAGTTCTATTACAGAGTTACAAATCAAATTTGGATGATAAAATTGATGAGGTTTTTTGGTTGAGGTACATGTTGGGTACATGGTTGAGACAAGTAGTTTATGAGTTGGCACATACATGAGGTGTATGGTTGATGATGTTGGTACATCTTGATGAGTCATAGTTTATGTGTATTTGATACATGATTGGTACACATTTGGTGCATGGTTGATGCACTCATAGATATTATAGGTTGAAGTACAGGTTGGTGCATGGTTGATTCACTTGTTTATGGTACAGGTTGATTACAGGTTGTTTGGACAGGTTATTGTAACAAGTTATTTGTACAGGTTTGGTGCACGGTTGATGCATTTATTTATGGTACAGGTTGATGTATGGTACATGTAGGCACAGGTTATTGGTACAGGTTGTTACAGGTTGATTACAAGTTGATCGGTATATGTTTACAGCAATATATCTCACAGTGATAGTGTGACTGTGGTTCTATCATTCTACTTCTATGTCAAGGAAGTTGGATGGGGAAAGGATAGGTGGTTGTAACCACCTTCTAGTAGTAGCCAGATAACATAGGGGGTTGTAGCCTGCTTTTTTTTGTAGCTAGAGAATTGGAGAGTTGGAGATTCCCTTATGTTGTAGCCTGAGAAGCTAGGGGATTGTATCCTCCTTCTGGTTGTAGCCAGAGAATTGGGGAGTTGGAGCTTCCTTCAGGTTGTAGCCTGAGAAAATAGGGGTTTGGAGCCTAATTCCAGTTGCAGCTGGAAAACAAAGGAAGTTAATGCTTCCAATGAATGTAATTCTTAAATACATATAAGAAAAAGCATTCGGTGGTTTTATCCCGCTTTCGGTTTCCATGTAAAAACACTGGTGTACTTTGTATCTGTATTGTAACACCCTGTTTCCCCCAGTATGTAAATATAAATATATGGGCCAAGGAGCTATGGAAAACTTAAAAGTGTGAATGTTTGATTTGATGGACCTTTGTACAAAAGGGTCGATGATTGTAAATTATGTTATTCTAATATAAAATGGTTATGTGTGGCATGACTGTTGAAAGAGGGGATGCGCTAAGAGAAAAACCATGAAATCTATGAAAAGGTGGTGGAGGGGACCTGGAATGGTTGCGTTAACCTCCACTGAACCAATACCATGATGGAATTAATTGTTGAGATCTGAACAACCCTTTGACCCAGGAATGAATTCCAATCGGGCTAGTAGGTGGGAAGACCTCCTCAAGAGTTAATGAGGGGATGCACCAGACCTCCCATCCGTAAGGTTTCCAGACCTGACCACAAACTGGGAATTCGAACCACATGCAACGTTGCTAAGAAAGGAAATAAAGGAAGCATGGTGGGCAGGGGGAAGACCTGCGAAAAATGCAGAGATGAGAGCGAAAGCTCTCAGGTCTGAGGGAGGACTAAAACAGGAACAATGAGTTATGATCACAGAAATGAGAGATTGATTCGGGAGAAGGAGAGTAACCTTCATCCTCATCTATTTATGTATTGGGAGAAGGAGAGTAACCTTCGTCCCTAACTTCTGTTGAGCTGGAAGTAAGAGATAGAATCTCAAAGCATTGTGTCTTAAGCTCGAGGGTGGACAATGATAAATCCATTGGGAGTGATTGAGCCTATGGTTGGGAGGAAATGAGCACCCCTTTCAGCAGTCACATCACGCCCTATGGTTCTGATAAGTTTTTTCTTGCCTTGTGCTTTGAATTGTAATTAATGGATGCATGCAAGTATTTATATGTCTATAAATGGTTATTTTATGTATTAAATGATTAAGTTATGAGCATGCTTCGATTCCCTTGAGAACCTATACTTCATCTTCTTTCTTCCACATGCTCCAATTTAATCACTCGAAGGCACTTTCCCAAGGGAATTAAATCACCGTTCTAAGAGTTGGAGCAAGCCTCTTGGCATAGCTACCATTTCTGTAACCTCACAAGTTACATTTCCTTGATTTAGAGCTTAAAGATCTGCGAGTTGGGAAGGTTTTTCCTTAATACAAATAATCTAGGAGACTTTGAACTCGTACCTAAGTCCTTAACCAAAAACCCAACTAAGAGTGGGGATCATAGCCCAAGAGTTATCTGAAGATCCACATGATCTAGGTCTAGGAACCTTGGAGCTTGAATCTCCAAGATGTCAAATTGTACAATAGTCAAGTCAAACCGCACAATCTCTATGAACCTTCTATCTATGAACGAAGATCGAGGGTGGGGAATAATTGCGGAGCGTGAAGGTGAAAGTAGCGGATGCACTAGTTTGCGGCCCGCAATTCACCATTGTCATTGATCTCGTTGGGCTGGAAGATCAATGACTCTGGTTCGACCAGGTTGGGCGAGCACTTCCAGATTGTGTAGGTTGAGCTCTCTGATAAAGAGCATGCACATTGGGACCCCACAATTGCTATTAACTGTTGATCGATGGACACCTCGGTATCAATTGGATCATGATCGTAGACCTGAATAGTTGCGATATGGGTGGTCGTGAGCCCTATTGGAAATCCAAGGATTAATGGAGTCCCTCGGTACCGTCGGTTTGAGAGAACAAAAAATATCAAAAGAGGTAACATTTTCAAGAGCGAAGGAGTGACCCAAGATAACCAGACTCATAAGAGGAATAAAGGTTGAGGCCTTTGAACATTTACCAAACTCTTCCAAGTCAAAAGAAGTCAAAATCTTAGGAGGAGGAGCGACAACAATCGTCAGATCAGTTGCAGGGAGAATAATGGCTCGTTAGATTGGTGTCTAGGGAAGAAGAGGAGAAGCACTAGGAAGGAACACATCCTAACCATTGGATATGAGCGCAAAGGGACATTATTTTTCCGATCTAAGGTAAAGTGCATGAGTTTTAACGTTTGTGTGCATGGGAGGGTTGACTGGCCAAGGTCCCGAAGTGCATTGGGATCGTTCATCGCCAAGAGGAACAATTGGCACAAGATCTACAACTCCTGAGCAAGAGCTTGTGGTCAAGGAGAGAGAAGAATCGCTAAAGACCCAAAGTAGATCCTGACCATTGATTGCCAAGAGACACATGTCAGCAGATCAGTAACTCCAGAGAAATCAATTCGATAGTTTCAGTTGAGAGTTGAAACTCTCGAAGCTCGGAGAGCCAGAGAGATGAAGTGAATCCCAATCGTCATATCAAAAGGGACACGTGGTAGAGATCCGTTGTCCTTGGGTGAAAGCAACCCGAAGACCCGAAGAGAATTTGGACCGTCAAATCTAAAGGGCACGTGGTGATCAATCATGAACTCCGGGTGAAAACACTCTAGGAGAATGTGATGGATAAGAGTTTGAAATTGTCGAAGCCTGAACAACCCAAGCAACTGAGAGTCATCGATCTGAAGGGCACATGTCATTAGATCGCGAACTCTGGATAGAACGTTCCAAAGGAAACGAAGCAAGGAGGATTTGAATTTTGATATGTCCGAAGGCCAAAGTCCCGAAGAGGACGAAAGTCGTCGATTTAAGGTGGATGTGTGGCACCATATCTAGCACTCTGGGTATGGAATACTCCAAAGGAAAGTAGAGGGTGAAAAAGTCAGAGTCCTGAAGTGGAATCTCAACTATTGATCGAGAAGGGAGCTAAAGGTCGTTGATCCGGTCTTGGTTGAAAAGCGCTAAAGAACCGAAGCAGGTCCTAGACATTGATCGCTAGGAGGGGTACATGTCGATGGATCAACATCTCCGAGAGAATCGCATTGGGGTTTCAGTTGATAATTGAGAATGTCGAACTCCGAAGACCCGAAGTGAATCTAGACCGTCTGATCCAAAAGAGACGTGGCATAAATATATGGACTTTGGGTAAAGTCTCGAAGTAATTCATAGACACCATATTAATGGGGATGTGGCATGAATCTATGGATTTTGGGTAAATACCCGAAGTAAGATTCGATCGTCCCATTCAAGTGGACGCACAACAGAAATCTGCATACTTCGAGAGGAATTAAAACTTGAGACTTGAGACTCCCAAATTCTGGAATCGCAAAGCAATCAACATCATTGATTAAAGAGGACACATGGCAGGAGATCTGTCACTATGGGAGAAGGCAAGGGTTGAGAGTTGACACTCCCGAAACCCGAATCACAAAATAAATCACAGACATTGTTTTAGAAAGGTTAGATCTGATCCGTAGATTTGAAAAGGATATATCTCAGCCATCAAGTTCAGAAGCACTGTCAAGGTTGTGAGATCGATGGTCCCATCGCATTTCAGGGAAGGAAGGTGCATAAACTTTAAAAATTTGAGGGTGGGCCGCAATCCATAACATAGTTTTGGAGAAAGGACACATGGAGGCTCAAGGTGCATTGCAGGGAGAAAAGTAGTTTGGTTTTAAACCACCCTTGACCATGCCCGCAATCGCGTGGTTATGTAAGGCCATCGTCTAAGGTAATATCAAGGAAAGGGGCTTATCAGAAAAGGATTTAGCACCCAGGCTCCATAATTTCGCAAGCGCGAAGAGGAGGGTCGCGAGCACCTTTAAACCTGCACCAGGAAGTCGAAAGGGTCTGCGTCTAATTACAAAACGAGACCATCAAGGTCTCAAAGAGTCGTTTGGCTGGGAGGTCAGCCTGGTTCCACGACATTGCAAATTAGAAACCATGGATGGAGAATCTGTCCTTTAAAAAAAGCGAAAAACTTTATGCGTCGTCGTGGGTGTGTTACAGGTATGATTTCTCATTTGTTCATTGTTTATTTACTCTACAACTATTGGATGATAATGCTACACTTTCATTTTGTGGTTAAAAAGGATTATTTCTCTATTATTCATTCACCCCCCCTCTCAGTAATCCAACAATTAGTATCAGAGCAGGTTCCTTCAAGAATCATTTTAACCACTTAAAGGTAGATATTGGAGAGAAACAACATGTCTAAACAATGATTACCATTGTTTGATGGACAGAAGTATGCATTTTGTAGAAGAAGGATGAAAAAATATATACAGGCATAGTGATTTGAAATTTGGCTATCTATAGTAGATGGATACAAAGAACCAACAATTCTGCCAACAAGTGAAAGAGCAATAAAACTCAATCAAAATAATTCCAAAGCCACAAATGCACTTCTGAATGGTCTTGATGAATTTGTATACACCAAACTTATTCATTGTAAATCCTCTAAAGAGATTTGGGACAAACTTCAAAATATTTATGAAGGAGATTCAAAAGTCAAAGAAGCAAAGCTTCAAACTTACAGAAGTCAGTTTGAACAACTAAAGATGAAGGAAGAAGAGAATATTGCAGCTTACTTCTTACGATTCGATGAAACAGTAAATGAAATCATGGGATTGGGAGAAGAAATTAAAGAATCTGTAATTTTTCAAAAGGTACTAAGATCTCTTCCTATGATATTTGATCCTAAGATACTGGCACTAGAAGAAAGAGCAGATCTAGACTCAATAAGCATGGATGAACTACATGGAATCTTCACAGCATATGAAATGAGAACTGAATAGGAAAATCCAGATATAAAAGAAGCAACTTTCAAAGCATCCAAAAGGTCAAAGAAAAAGGGAAAGAAAAAATAAAAAGAACATAGCAGCAGTAGTGACATCTCAGAAGATGATGAAGAAATGGCCAATTTTTTCAAGAGATTGCACAAGGTAACCAATGACAGATATAAAGGTAAGATTCCATTGATTTGTTTTAATTGTGATGGTATTGGTCATTTTGATAAAAAAAATGCCCTGATAATAATAATAATGGGAATGATCAAGATTACTCAAATAAAAAACAAACATATAAAGGCAAAGGAACCACAAAGAAATTTTTCAAGAAAATGTTATGCACCAAACAAGACATCTCCTCATCAGATGAAGATGAGGTCAGTGACAGTGAGACAAAAAGAGTTATATTCATGGTAGTAGAAGAATCTAATAAAGAAGACACCGATGAAGAATATGAAGAGGCAAAAGTTGACTATCGAGAAGAATTGTTGACTTCCATAGAAGTTATAAGAAGAGAAAAGAGGAAAACAAGAAGCTACAAGCATATCTAGACAAGAAGGAAGACACTCAAGAACTAGCATAGATCATCACATAATTGAAGGTTCAAATAGAAGAATATAAAAGAATTGAATAATAACTTAAAGAAAAGTTAGAAGAAAGAGATGGGACCATTGGAAATTTGGAAACAGAGATTGTCACATTGAGAAGGGATCTTCAAAATAAAAATATGCACAAAAACTCAAACTTTTTGGATGACATTACCAGCACTCAAAGGCCTAATCATGACAAGTATAGACTTGGATAAAATCAGACAGAAAAGGGATCAACCTCCAAATCAACAAAACAAGAAACATATCAAAAATGTTATGCAGAAACAATCAAAGGGGAGAGGAAGACCTACAAGGAAGATTACAAGGACACTCTTCCACTGAGAAGACTTAGATTTCAGAATCAACGACCGACATAAAAAAATAGGCCTCAGGAAGAAGAAGGATCCATAAGAGTAACTCATTTCAGAAGAGATTCAACTCCTAGGTATCAAGGTATATTTTTGGGTTTATGTCATGCATGCAATAATTTTGGACATAAAGTTGTTAATTGCAGAGCTAATAGTAGGAACATAAACAACTTTGAAAGTCATACACAAAATGGTTATCCAAGAATCCCTAGTGAAACACATAGAAGAATCCACAACAGGTTTGAATCATTGATCACTGAAGTGGAATGCTACAAGTGAAATAACTTTGGACACATGGCCAAAGATTACAGAATGAAAGTCCCTCCTAGAGAACCACAACAGAACAACAATAGTCACAGACAGGAGCCTCAAAAGAGATCATGGATAAGAAAGAAGAATCAGTATAGAAATGAAGAATGCACACTCGCTCTACAAGCTAAGAAAAATAAGCGCGGATAGTATGTTGACAGTGGTTGTTCAAAACATGAAGAATAGGTGAACAAATACCAGGTCCCAGAGATCGCAATATTGGAAATAAAACGAAATGAAGAAAATTCTACAGAGAAAAGGAAAGCTGTCAGATACAAAAAGATTTGGAAAATAACTGAAAGAAAAGAAGGACGGGTAAATAAGGAATAGGTTCAAGAGATTTTACTTTCAGACACTGTAGTGAAAGATTAATCCACAAAAAAAAATAAAGAAGTCATCTCTCAGAGAGATGATGAATATACTAATGAAGATGATGATGAATACACTTCAGAGAAAGAATTTTTTTGAGAAATCCAACTTAGAGAATCCTAGATAATATGAATAATAGATAGGGGGAGTCTATGCGGTAGCTGAGACAAACCATAGAACCATCCTTCGAGAAGCTTGTAGAATTTGAGTAGACATATTTAGTGAATTCAGTTAGAAGAAGTACAATATGATATATTAATCAATTGTAGTAGTACTTCATGATAATACAGTGATATATGAGTCAAAATTATGGACATTTGTGTAGCAGAGTATTGAACAGTGTCGACATATATGGATGTGAAATCAACTTTTTGGAACAAGGAAATTGAAGAAAAAGTCTACATTGAACAACTGGTTCCTAGAGCATGGTACTCTAGACTGGATAAATATCTACAGCATCAAGGGTTTAGAAAAGGAAGTGCAAACAACAAACTCTACATCAAGGTAACTCGATATGGTATTTTATTAATTGAAGTTTATATTGAAAATATTATTTTTGGAATCACTGATGACAGGTTAAGCCATAAATTTTCAAAGGATATGAAGAATGAATTTGAAACGTCATTACTTGGAGAACTATATTTCTTTTTGGGTCTTCAGATACGTCAAAGAAACCAAGGAAATTTTATTTCTCAAACTAAGTATATCATACAAATGCTAAAGAGGTTTGTAATGGAAGATTGCAAACCAATTACCACTCTTATGAAAACCAGTTGCAAGTTGAGCAAATATGGTGATTCAAAGTCTACAGACCAGAGTCAATACTATATGTGAAAACATCCAGACCAGATGTAATGTAGACAGTTGGACAGGTGGCATGATTTCAAGCATCACCAAAGGAATCACATGTATTAACAGTGAAGAGGATTTTCAAATATCTCAAAGGAACATAAGAGTTTGGATTATGGTATCCAAAAGGAAAGGATATATCACATATTTCCTACACAGATGCATATTGGGCAGGTTGCATTGATGACTGATGAAGCACCAGTGGAGCAATATTCTACTTGGGTGAGTGTTTAGTATCTTGTATAAGAAAGAAACAGTCATCAATATCTTTATCTATAGCCAAAGTAGAGTATATTGCATCAGCAGGATGTTGTACTCAGGTTCTATGGATGAAACAAACTTTGACAGATATACAGGTTGAGTATGATGAGCCCATTCCAGTCTATTGTGATAATAGAAGTGCCATCAGTATCTCAAAGAACCCGGTGATTCACTCCAAGATGAAGCACATTCCAATGAAGTATCACTTTCTATGGGAACAGGTTACGAAGAAGAACGTCTAAGTTGAATATGTGGGCACAAAATAACAAGTGGCATGCATATTTAGAAAACCATTTCCAAGGGAAGACTTTGAGTATTTTCTCCATAGACTCGGAGTAATTTCTACTCCAAAATGAATTCCTTTGAATTCTTATCTTATATGTCTTAGATTTACACGAGAACACACCATAAAGAGGACAATTCAGGTTGGGAGATTAGTTTTAGGAAGAGTTCAATCAGGGGGAGTATCCCTAAGGATAGTTCAGTTAGGGGGAGCATCCCTAGATGGAAATATACATTTTCCATTGATGACAAAGGGGGAGAGATTTATCAGATGCAAAGGTAAATGCTTGGAGAAAGAGCATAGAGGCATGGTTCCATGGGGAGAGATGGTCACAAGGGGAGCATGAGTGATATGACCTAAGTATTGCCTCATAGTGTTGCCATCAAAGCCAAAAGGGGATATTGTTGATTATTTGGGTTGGTTTTCATTGACGTTAACCCTTTAAGAAAGTTCGATAGAGAATTCTGGTAGCAGAAAGGTTTGGGTAATGGACCAAAGTTGTTTTGATGTATAATGGTATGATTTTTAATCTAGTTGAAGGTAAGACTATTTTGGATGCATAGTACATGTCATGCCATTTCTGGTGGTATCTGGAACGTCATATAACTCCTCCTAGTTAGAGAGTTATGTCCATGTGAAGTTGGAGAACCCTCATGAGTCATATATAAGCCCCAAAAGGTCAAAGTAGTCAAAGTGGTTGCGAAGAAGAAATTATTTAAATAATAAATTTAATGGAGAAATTACTATGTGGACAAGTGGTAAGAAGTGGGTTAGCCCTAAAATAAGGAAAGTGGGTTAAGATGGTTAGAAGGTAATTTAAATAATAAATTGAATTGATGAGTGTATTATAAGTCAAAGTGGATACAAAATAAATTATTAAAATAATAAAGTTAATGGAGAAATTACTAAGTGGACAAGTGGTTAGAAGTGGGTTAGCCCTAAAATAAGGAAAATGGGTTAAGCTGGTTAGAAGGTAACCCCTTGAGGAAGCTACATGAAAGTATAAATAAGAGGAAAGGGTCTCTCATTTTTAATCACAATTGAGCATATTGAATATATACAAGTGAATGAGGTAACCAAAAGATATTTAAGCCAAATTTCAGAGGGAAGGTGAAGTAAACAAGGTCGAAATTCAAGGGAGGAAAAATTAATTTGATGATGTTTTTAAGGTATGCTATTTACAGGTTATCTCACCATTTTCGAAATAAATGTTTTTCTAGAATGAGTCAGACTATGAAATTGGGAGTTTGTTGAGGAAACATATCCAAGTACTTGTGATAAAAATTTCAGCTTGTGGGTCGTTGTATTTTTTGAGTTACACTCTGTGGAAAATAGGGTTTGTGGCTAGTCCTAAAACTAGTCAAAAACAAGTGTTTCGGGTAAAAATGTCATAAATTATTCATAACATATCCAAATTCAGTAAGACAAAATGTGTTTCTTAGAGTACAAGCATTAGTATTATTTGTGTCATTTTCAAATCTATACAATAAATATGTCATGTGGGGCATGCTCTACAAGTTCTCTCTCTAGAATAAGCCAAAATTCAACAAGGTATTCCATTTTTGCTATAACTCCTTTTCTGAGAGGTTCCAAGTAGTGAAACATGGAGGAATTACATAAAAGACATTGAATAACATTATGTACTATTTTCAGATATTTATTCATTACATGTACATAGTTATGATTATTTCAAGTTAGGGTTATTGACTAATCCTAAATTAGTCATGTTAGACTAAAGTAAAGTTCAAAGAAAATGCTAGTCTCTTGTTGTTAAAGTTAAGGAAGGTTTGCAGGTATGTGATCATATACACCAGGTCTATTACAAAGTTACAAAACAGATTTGGATGATAAAATTGATGAGGCATTTTGGTTGAGGTACATGTTGGGTACATGGTTGAGACAAGTAGTTGATGAGTTGGCACATACATGAGGTGTATAGTTGATTATGTTGGTACATATTGATAAGTGATAGTT
This sequence comes from Picea sitchensis, assembly GCA_010110895.2. Taxonomy (NCBI): domain Eukaryota; kingdom Viridiplantae; phylum Streptophyta; class Pinopsida; order Pinales; family Pinaceae; genus Picea; species Picea sitchensis. Next base: position 281,044 of record SNQJ01S0005169.1, on the reverse strand, counting down.
TATGTGTATTTGATCCATGATTGGTACAAATTTGGTGCAAGGTTGATGCACTCATTGATGGTACAGGTTGAGGTACAGTTTGGTGCATGGTTGAAGCACTTGTTTATGATAGAGGTTGATTATAGGTTGTTTGGACATGTTATTGGAAAAGGTTATTTGTACAGGTTTGGTGCATTGTTGATCCATTTTTTATGGTATAGGTTGAGGTACAGGTTGATGTATGGTACAGGTAGGAACATGTTATTAGTATAGGTTTTTACATGTTGATTACAAGTTGATTGATACATGTTTACAGCAGTATATCTCACAGTGATAGTGTGACAGTGGTTCCGTCATTCTACTTCTATGTCAGGGCAATTGGATGGGGCAAGGACAGGTGTTTGTAGCCACCTTCTAGTTTTAGCCGAAGAAGATAGGGGGTTGTAGCCTCCTTCTAGTTGTATCTATAGAATTGGGGAGTTGGAGCTTCCCTCAGGTTGTAGCCTGAAAAACTAGGGGGTTGTAGGATCCTTCTGGTTGTAGCCAGAGAATTGGGGAGTTGGAGCTTCCTTCAGGTTGTAGCCTGAGAAACTAGGTGGCTGGAGCCTCCTTATAGTTGCAACTGAAAAAAAAAGGAATTTTGTGCATCCAATGAATGTAATTCTTAAAGACATATAAGAAAAATCATTCCATGGTTTTCTCTCTCTTTGGGTTTCCAAGTAAAAACATTGGTGTACTATGTATGTGTATGATTGCTCGTTTGTTCATTGTTTATTTACTCTGCAACTATTGGATGATAATGATACATTGATATAACACTTGCATTTTTTGGTTAAAAAGGATTATTCCTCTATTAATGATTCACCCCCCCCTTAGTAATCCAACAAGAATCTCCTGAAGATCCCCAACCAATACAACCAGTAAATACAATATCCATCCCTCAAGGGATCTCTCATCCAAAAAAATCTCTAAACTACCACCTTTGGTAGTATCCAGATCCCCTACTGAATAAGAAGTTGTCCTACACCTGTATCAAATCCTCAACCAAGGAGGCCCAACCTTCCACCCAACGTACTCATCTCCATCTGATCTCAAATTCCCCCAACAATGGAAAGAACCGATCATGAACATCCCTAAAAATCCCATGCACTCTAAAATAACACCAAACCTTGCATCACATAACTTTGATGGTGACATACCATGTATCTTGGTGCCTACAAAAATGTAAAAATTTGGCCGAATTATGCTAATAGCCATGTTTTCATATTCATAATCATTAAACTCATCTTCCCTGCCAACCCACATGGATCCCTGTAGTGTCCCATACTCCAACAGTCTCCCTATGTTGTCATCCCTACTATATAGCTCTAGTATACCAGGGTTGAGAGATGATAGCATACTCTCCCAACTATACCTATGCATACCCCCTACCTCAGCAAGGTCTGCGACCTCCCAGTTTTTGGATCGTTCCAATTCTGAGCCGAAATGGCTCTTCAGGCTCCTGCTAGAACCCTTTGAACGAATCCACAGGTCCCTTATTGAAACTTGCATGTGCGTATGAGCACTAAGGGAGAGCTTCACCCCCACGTGATCATCGGTTGTGACCACGGGCCTTATCCAAAAGGCGCTCGTCACGTTTCATGATATCGCGAGTCAGAACTACCCGTCTCATGACTCCTTCACTCTTGAACTCCCAATTGCCGAAACGTCGAGAAGGGCTTAACAGATCTGGATCCTCCCTTAGCCTCCATCCATGTGACCACCACTCTATGACCATGAGGTTAATGTCAAAGCTCTACCGGCTTTAACAATTCAAGGAATCATGATGCAAGTGTTCCTCCTTTTCCTTTCGAATCCTCAGTCCCAGAAACCAGGTGATCTTGATCAATGATCCATATCCTCCGCTTAGTCAATGACCAAGATTGAATCCTGACTATCTTCCTTTCTGGATTTCTATGGGGTCCTCCCTTCCCAACTCCTGGTGGCTGAAACCCCGAACTCCCAGATATCTGCCACGCATCCTCGACAATGGATGGTTCTCATTATTTTGTGATTCCTAGGATGAGTGTCAGCTAACTCTCCCCTTTGTTTTCTCGAATTCTGATCACCAGTGGCGTCGAGATATTTTCCACGTGTCCTCTGAGATAGACAGTCCTGGTTCTTTTGGGACTTCTCTCTTATGTTGTTAAGAGGCTTAAAACTCGCACACCTTCTTCCTCCGATGGATATCAGTACTCTGTGCTAGATCTAACGATTCAGATCCACTTCTCCTTGCGCGCTCTCCTCCTATTGTCTGGACGTAATTTTTGATGGTCCAGATCCAATCTTCCACAGCTGATCTAATGACACCTGTAGCTCCCTCCTGAGCATGCGCTTCTCCCTTTCCCTTCGAAGAAATTTGACACTTGAAGGTCTCAGCCTTTGATGCTTCCCTTGCGAGCCCAGTTTCTTTGGGTCTCATCTGTGTTATAAAAATGCTTCCCCTCCTGAGCTTTGTCAACTTAGAAACCTCGAAATGTTTTATCTATGCGCGTTCTTCTCGTGCTTTCTCTTATGATCTTATGGAATTAGAACAAGTCCACTCTCACACACTCCTAGTGCTGTTGAGATTTTGAATAACTCAATTCAAAGAATTTCTTAAAATAAATTCTTCATGCCCTCCTGGCGTTATTCTGCTCGATCCACACCTTGCAGAGCCTATAGAGTATTCAACAACCCTGTGAGTCTCTTGTATTAGACACTTCCCTTTTCTCAAAACTTGAAATAGAGTTCGCTAGTGCACTCTATGTACTTGCTCGATGCCCTCTTGGAAGATCTCTACAGAACCTTCAGTAGTTCTATCTTCCCTGAACTTGAAATAGAGTTCCTTCTTGTGCACTCCTTGCACCTCTGATGATGAAGGTTCAATGTTATCCCTCTTGAGATTTCCTGAGGTTGTCTCACTTATGTCAACACACACCTTGCGGACTATGTGCACTACTTGCACTCGGAAACTCCAAGACAGGAAGAAATTGAAACTTAGGTAATGCTTCACCAGTTATGCGTTAAAACATGAAATGCATAAAAACATATAAACACCAAACACACAGTATGCAGGAAAAACTGCTTTTCTATTAATCTTTGTGTATCTATACAGATGTTTACAAAGGCTGAACTGTAACAAGTCTCAGCTCTCTCTCTCGAGATATCTTTACCTGAGAACTCTTTTATTCTAAACAATCTATCTGAGTCCTATTTTTTTTTTCTATTACAAAACAAGGGCTCTATGAGCTTATCCTCATAACCGTCTCTGAGCTATCGCTATCACAGAGTGACTCCTACCTCTACGACTACATTACATAAATGGATGCCCAGTCTTGAATATGTCCTGGACTTCCTGTAAGCTACCATTTAAGGAAACCTCAGCCACTTCTTGTACAATTGAGTGGTCGACCCTTACAACCTTACAACATTTTAATAAAATTTCAAATTTTAAAATTGAGAGGGTTGTGCCTCTCCCTTTCTTCATTAAATGTGTGTTTGATGTGTTGGCTAGCTAGCACGCACTGACGTGGAGTGATGCTCCTGCATCATACTCCTCAGCTGGAAAAATCATGAGCTCCTGCTAATGAGATCCTTTTCTCCAATGTTGAAATCCACCTGGATCCCAAAATTTCCCTTGGAGTTGTCCTCTTGCTCCTATCTAGCTATGTTGTTGTTGTTGTTGTTGCTACTTCTCCTTCCCTGCTTCTCTTGCACGATTCCTTCTTCTCAGCTTCTCCTCACTGACATACTCTTGCGCTAAACTCAACATGAGCCTTCTGATTTCCTCAATAATCATGTCCAGCTTCTCTAGTGGATGGCTCTCCTTATGCAGTATTCTCTGATGAACTCCCTTCTCCTCAGTGGGTAGATCAGCCTGATCTCCCTTGATGTCTTCATCTCTCATGGCCTCAGATTGGCACTCTACTACAGACTCCAGTTCTGCAGTCTCTTGTTGACTGACTTGCTGGTCATTCACTTCTCTTTCTCACAGCTTGACTGTCATCTCTCCTTGTGTTGGCTCAATTCCAACTTCTCCCACCTGCTCCTGGGGCTGGGATGTTCCTCTACTTTCTTCCAACTTGGCTTGTTGGATGTGCAAACTTTGCACCATCACCCTTCTCTTTAGGGCTTCCAATTCTTCACACAGACTAGCAAAGTCTATGTTGTCCTCTTCCTCTTCTTCTTCTTCTTCTTCTTCTTCTGCGGCTTCTAGTACTGCAGTGATTTCCTGTCCATCTTCCTGGCTGAAATTTTTGAACCATTCTATTGAATCTTCATCTACTGCTTCCTAGGAAAGCATTAGTGTCTTCTCCATTTCTTGTTCCATGGAAGTTTCTGCTAGTTGTCCTTCTTCTGTTGATGCATCTGCAACACATGCTCAGGCCTCAACTGGGTTGCTTGGTAGGAACAACTTTATTCCTCCAATGATCAGATTTCTCTTCTGATCCTCCTCTTGTAAGGTTTAAGTTTTTAACTTGTCATCATCTTCATTCCATGGTCTACAAAACCACACAAATATTTACCTATCAACCCTCCTTGATGACATGAACTCTCAAAAGAGCCTGTGAGACTTTCACACAGTCTCATCTCCTTTCCTCTACCCACCTGGAAATTTGGGAATTTTCTACTTCCCACCTGGCAGTCTGAACTTTCAACACTTCTCCCCTGGAAGTACGCGAGGCCTTCCACTGATCTCTTTCCATTGCCCAAATGGCAACTTGAAATTCCACTTCTGCCCACCTGACAGTTTATGAGATCCTTTGTTAATATCATACCATTGCCCACCTGGAAATATGAATTTCCATTGCTATCTTCTTGACAATCTATGACATCCTCTAGTGATCTCATTCCATTGCCCACCTAACAATTCTAAAATTCATCTCTACCCTCCTAGCAGTTCATGAGACTTGAAACTGATCTCTCTTCCTCATCACTGAGGGTTTCTCCAACTTTTGGCTCACAGACGCAAACCAGCTCTATGTCACTGAGGCCTTCAACATACCTCAGCCACTTCCTCAACTCTTGTTGTTGTTTCCTGGCCAACAAATTTTGAACATGCCATTTGGCTTTCCTGTTCATAGACCATTCGTACCTCCAATGTACTTTTGCCTCCTGCTGCATCTTCAATGTTAGCTGCTCCATTCTCGCCCTTATCTTAGCGAGTTCTTGGTCAATCTCTGCCTTGATTTTTTGCTGGAAGTCTCCTCTTCCACCACGCTCGTGGCCTTCAGTAGCCATCTCCATCTTCCACCTGCCTCCCTGGAAAGTCTATGGATTACTCTTCCTATGCGAGAATCTCCATATTCTCTCACAGCTCACGTGGCTATTTAAAAATTTGTTGTTGCGTCCATGCAACAACTCTCCTCATAGAATGTCAATATTATGTCTGATGTCTATAAGAAAGGCTCGGCCTTCTATTCACCTCCATTGCCTTTAGAATCAAATTCGGTGTTCTGATACCACTTGATGTTACTAGAATTTCTCCTTCACTGTCTCTCCTTTGTCTGTTATCTACGGATAAAGAAACGACCTCCTCCTTTCTTGCTTTTTCCTGAAATCTACAGAAAAAAATTATCTCTGATACCACTTGATGCAAAACCCCTACCTCAGCAGGGCCCGCGACCTCCCGGTCTCTGAATCGTTCCAATTCTGAGCTGAAATGGCTCTTCAGGCTCCTGCTGGACCCCTTTGAATGAATCCACAGGTCCCTTATTGAAACCCTTATGTGCTTCTGAGCAATAAGCGTGAGATTCACCCCCATGTGATCACCGGTGTTAGGACCACACAATGTACCTTTTTGCCTATACTTTTTTCCATCATTACACTCTTGTTTCACTCAGATTTAAACTCATATTATCACTTTACTCTATCTTTTCAAAGGTATACAACGTCTCTTCTCTTTACTATACATTTAATCTGTTTTGCATATAATTTTACATCACTCTCGTACTTAACCATTGATTAGAAATGTATAAGTGTTGAAACAGTTAAACTGCAGATTAGCATTTGAGGCATGTTGATGAAACAACAATTCACAAAGCTGCTACACAATCCATGGTCGACGATGCTGAAACACAGAAGCTGTTACACAGTCCATGGACAACGATGCTAAAACACAGAAGCTATTACACAGTTCATGATCAACGATGCTGAGGAAGCTGTTACACAGCCCATAACCGACGATGTTGAAACACAAAGGAAGTCGTTACACAGACCGCGGTCAACAGAAACTCACACAGATTGACTACAACAACTGCACCATGAGCCAAGCACCAACCATCGCTGCTGAAACAGTCAGAACGCAAATCCCATGGTTGAAACAGCCCGTGATTTGTGATGCTGAAGTAGCATACAACAACAAAAACAAGAAGAGTTGTTACTCCAACCGTAACAACAACACCTCACTCAGCACTTGTAATAGCATTTCTGTTGTGAGAGACTAGGAGTCCCTATTCCAGTTTAGAAAGTCGATCCGACTAAGAATAGGACCCAGATATACATTTGGAAATTGTTGATCAATTGTACCGAAGGGATTCTCCTCTTTAAATAAGAGGAAATCACCATTCGAAGACAAGTTTGGTATTGAGAAAAGATTTACAGAGAGGGACGCTTTACTTCAGATTCTAATGTAATACATTGACAGATGAATAAAAGACCATTCTGAGCATTTCTCTGTAACTTCTCTGTTTCAGGGGAATCTTATGGGAAGGAAGGGCCCACCTTCTTCACAAGATTCACCCGTTAGGTTTGTAGTGTATTAGTGTGATTTCATTTTATGTCTTGATTAAATTCTGTTTTGCTGAAACACTATTTTATTGAACTTTGTCTTGATGAAACTCTGTTTTACTGAATGTTATATCGTTTTCATGTGATTCATGCTTGGGTTGATCATTTTAGTTAGCAATCTTATTTGATGAATTTATGAAAGTGTACTAACCAGAAACAGGTGCTGAAGTTTCCTGCTTAGGGACGAGGGTCCTGCTCTCTGTGAGAGATAGTTAGCCTTCAGTGCATTGATGAGTCCATGAAAGTGTGTTAATCAAAAATAGGTGCTAAAGTTTCCTGCTTAGGAAACAGGGTCATGCTCTCTGTTAAGACTAGTTAGCTGATCAGAAACATGTGCTGAAATCCCTGCCTAGGGAATAGGGTCCTTCTCTCTGTTAGAAATAGTTAGCTAATCAGACACAGGTGCTGAATTTTCCTTCCTGGGGAATAGGGTCCTGTCCTCTGTTGAGAGATAGACAACTTCCAGTGTGTATGTCAATTATTTCAGTTAAGCAATGAGTTCATGAAGTGTGATGAACGGAAACAGGTGCTGAAGATTCTTGCTTTGGGAATAGGGTCCTGTTCTCTGGTTACATAATAGTTGGTCTTTCTTGTTGTAGTATCTTGTTGTTATTTTAATGTAATCCAGGATTATTCAATCAATCATTCCTTTAAACTTTGAGCTCTGCAATAGGTAGGTTGCTTTCCTATAATTCAAGTTAGAACTTCAGTTTGTTCAAGACAAGTGTGATTAGTATAGTTTCTACTACAACTATAGGTTTATTTTGGAATTGAGCATATATAGTGCATGGTTATCTTTGAAATAAACAGACTTCCCTGGGTTGACAATTTATGTAGCACTTGATTGTTTAGATTAAATAAGCAATTATAGTGACCAACATTTTGGCGCCGTTGTCGGGGAAGGTAATTGTAGATTTCAAAAGCACTTATGATTTTTCAAATACAAAGAATGCATGAAAGGACACGGAGACCCCAAAGATACTGACCCTATAGGTGGCAAGGGAAAAGGAAAAGGAGGAAGAAAGAATTACATTGACGAGATCATATCAAAGTCTGAATCTGTTGCTCAACGACCAAACCTTCGGAAACAAAAATCCCAGCCTTCATTTCAAGCAATGTTTGGAATAGGGAAAGAAGTTTGGAGTCCTGAGACATTCCAGAAACCAGTAGGAAACATTGAGGATAGAGCAAGCGTAGCAGGGGAGAAGACAAAAGAAAACATGGATGAGTACAATGAAGAATTGCAT
>SNQJ01S0005169.1:223516-272998 GCA_010110895.2 Picea sitchensis | reverse complement strand
AAGGTATGAATCCTAACATGCCATTTACATCTTCTAATCATTGGAATAATTATCCTTCTTTCAATCAAATGAGTTACCCTCCCTATAATCAAATGCAATACACTAATCAAATGAATTACCCACCCATGCAACAAACTAACCCACCCTTTGTTGATCCATCAATGTGGAATCCTTGGTCTCCACAGCAACAACAACCATATCAGAACCATTGGAATCAAAATTGGAGAGGACAACAACCCCCCTTCCAAAATCAATTACCTCAATCCCAATTCCTACAACCACTCTCCTTACCAGAAGGTACTCCACCGAACAATCAAATGATGAGACCCTAGCGACCTATACAACCCAATCCTAACCCCAATAATAAAGTTGTGCAGTGCATTGATATTTATAACCAGCCTACACTTTCTCTTCTCCCTGCGCAATGCAACGATATTCATTTACGATCTGGGAGAATAGTAGAACCTACTATAGCTTATGTTACCTCTTCTGATAAATAGGAAACAAAAGATCATGATGGACCTGAAGAGGTACAATCATCCTCTGGCAATGCTGCTAAAACACAAAAACCACCATTTCCTGAGCGTTTAGCCTTGTCTGAAACGCCTGAGCCACCAGCCTTCAATCTTCTAGGGGAATTACAAAATTTATATGTCAAAATTCCTCTACTACAAGAACTCCGAGATGTACCAATCTATGTCAGGACGATGCGAGATATTTGTGTTAAAAAGCCTGGTAGGAAAATTAAGGATCCCCTCACAGTCCATGTTATGGGAGACTTGTCTGCCTTAATGTCAAGAAAATCCCACCCAGTTAAATACGGTGATCCCGGCCATCCTACCGTTTTAGTACAAGTTGGAAAAACGATAATCCCTTGAGTCCTGGTAGACTTAGGTGCTGCTATCAATATCATGACTTTGGAAACCTTACAAATGCTACAACTGCAAAACGAAGTCAGAGACACCCCAACTATCCTAGAATTAGCTGACCGATCCACAATTAAACCAGAGGGAGTCATTGAAGACCTAATTATCTCAGTGGAATCATGGAATTATCCAGCTGACTTTGTGGTACTGCAACCGAAAACAAAGTTGGGGGGGCACCCTCTAATTTTGGACAGGCCGTGGCTAGCCACAGTAGATGCTTTTATTAGCTGTAGATCAGGTTTAATGACAATTTCCAATGGTTACGAAACCAAACAACTTACGCTATGCCCTTGCGCTACACCCCTGATTAATAATGATAACTCTGTATGGGTAGACCTCGATGATCCACTTACTCAACCCATCTTGACTATCGGACAAGCTCTAAGCTTTAAAGACAACACTGAGGATGAAGTAATTAATAATTTTATTTGTGAACCCTCCTCTGTGACTCTAGAAACTCACAACCAATTAGCTGCACTGTTGGAGTCAGATAATCAAGAAAACCTTAACTCTGAAAACCCACCTCAAACATCTACCACCATCTCCTCTAAAAGCATACCGGTAGAAATTGAACCTCGCAAAACACTGAATATAAACCCTAACCTGACATAAGCTGAAACACAACAATTAATGAAGTTACTTCTGGAAAATAAAGAAGCGTTTGCTTGGGACTATAAAGATATGAAAGGAATCTCTCCCGAATTATGTACTCATAGAATATATATTAAGGAAGATTGTCGACCGATCTGCCAATCTCAAAGATGAATGAATCCTAATTTGAGAGAAATCCTTAAAGAAGAACTTCAGAAATTGCTTGATGCAGGGTTTATCTATCCTATATCAGACAGTGAATGGGTTTTCCCATTGGTAATAGTTCCTAAGAAAAATGGGAAATGGAGAGTATGCGTGGATTATAGAGCCTTGAATAAAGATACTCAAAAAGATCACTTTCCATTACCATTCATTGATCAGGTGTTGGAGAGTTTGTCAGGGAAGAAATTTTTCTCATTTTTAGATGGTTTCAGTGGGTATAATCAGATCAAAATTGCACCTCAAGATCAAGATAAAACCACTTTTACGAGCCCTTGGGGAACCTTTTCTTATAGAGTTCTCCCATTTGGGCTATGTAATGCACCAACAACCTTTCAAGGAGCAGTTATAGGAATCTTTTCTGATATTCTTAATGACTCTATGGAAATTTTTATGGATGACTTTACTCCTTATGGTGTTTCTTTTCAGGAAGCACTACAAAACCTTGAGAAAGTGCTTAAACGATGTATACAAGCCCAACTCTCCTTAAGTACAAAAAAATGTCACATGATGATGAGTGAAGGAATAGTGCTTGGACGTTTGATCTCATCTCAAGGAATTCAGGTAGACCCATCCAAGATACAAGTCATTGAGAATCTTCCTACTCCCAAAACCCCAACAGAGGTAAGAAGATTTCTAGAACATGCTGGATACTACAGAATATTTATCAAGAATTTTTCCAAAATAGCTTCCCCCATGTTTGTGCTACTGATGAAAAATGTTGAATTTAAATGGACTAATTCTTTCCAGGAAGCATTTAACACACTTAAACATCAGTTATCTACAGCTCCTATTCTTAGAGGACCTGATTGGACACTTCCTTTTCACATATCCTCTGATGCTTTAGATACTACAATAGGATTTGTCTTGGGACAAGAAGAAAATCATCTTCCTTACGCTATTTATTTCATCAGCAAGAATATGACTCCTGTTGAACTCAATTATACAGTCACCGAAAGGAATTTTTAGCAGTAATCTATGCCATTAATAAATTTAGACATTACATCACTGGCTATTCTACTCTTGTCCATACTGATCACTCAGCCATCAAATATCTAATGAACAAACCTATCACAAATGCTCGAGTCACCAGATGGTTACTATNATTATTGCAAGAATTTGATATTACAATTGTAGATAGACCAGGAAAAGAAAATGTAGTTGCTGATTTCCTTTCTTGGTTGACACTTGATGATGATACCCCTGTAGATGATTCCTTTCCTGATGAATATCTATTTGCAGTTTCTGCTCACTCACCTTGGTATGCAGATATTGTTAACTACTTGGTTGCAGGGAAGTTACCACCACACCTATCCTATCGAGAGAAAAGAAGAATCATTCAATAAAGTGCTCGGTATAGCTGGATAAGTGGGTGTATTTTCCATATAGGACTTGATCAAGAAATCCGAAGGTGCATTAGAGAAGATGAGGTTTATGATGTACTAAAATCTTGTCATGATGGCCCTTGTGGAGGGCATTTTGCTGATAAAAGAACGGCCCATAAAATTCTCAGGATAGGGTACTATTGGCCCTCACTTTTCAAAGATGCAAAGAAATATGTCTGGGCCTATGATAGCTGCCAAAGAGTCGGCCAGCCTATTCATAGAGATGAAATGCCATTAAACCCCCAAATAGTACTTGAACCATTTGAAAGATGGGCATTAGACTTTGTAGGACCCATTAACCCCCCATCCAATCAAAAAGTTTACATAGTAGTCTGCACAGACTACATGACTAAATGGGTGGAAGCCAGAGCACTCCACAGAGCAACCAAAGAAGCAGTTGTAGACTTCTTATTTGAAGATATCTTCATCGGATTTGGAGTGCCAAGGGAATTAGTTACAGATGGAGGACCTCCTTTCACTTCTCATGGTTTTAAATCCACCCTTCAGAAATATCATATTCAACATAGAATGACTACAGCATACCACCCCCAAGCCAATGGACAGGTGGAAAGCAAAAAAAAAGTAATAGAATCCATTCTCACAAAAACAGTGAAGGAGAACAGAAAGGATTGGTCCCACAGGCTCCCTGAAGCATTATGGGCCTATAGAACTACCTGGAGAAATACTACAGGATTCTCTCCCTATGAATTAGTCTATGGAAAGAGTCTTGTTTTTCCTGTGGAATTTGAAATCAAAACCTTAAGGACTGCTTTAGCTGTCAACCTTGATTTGACCGATGTACAGATAGCTAGGTTGCAGCAGCTTAATGAATTGAATGAGAAAAGACTAGATGCCATTCATTAGACAACTATGATTCAACAACAAAGAGAAAAATGGCATGACAAAACTATCAAGAACAAGAAGTTCCAAAAAGGTAATTGGACCCTACTGTATGACTCTCGCTTCAAAGAATTTCAAGGGAAACTGCATACAAGATGGCTTGGACCCTACGAAGTAGACACGGTCTTCCCCAATGGAACAGTAAGGCTCCTCACAATCGATGACTCTAAAACACCGTTACTTGTAAATGGTCATCGACTCCGTCTGTACCAACGCCCTATTTCCACAGAAGACTTCAAGGCCACATGCGTGGCTGACGCTCAATATCTCTTTTTAGAAGGGGCTCCTACCTCCCATTGCAATTAATTCTTTTTAATTTCCTTAGTATTAGGTTAGATTAAATTTCATTTACTAATAATCCCTGTCAAGAAATACCATGTTGCAATCAATGTTTGCAGATCCTTGATCAAGCACAGGCCACCAAGGAAGGACGATCCTACTTCAAGAAGAGGCAAGTTTTCCCATTGCTGAAACACCATTATCAACAATTTTTTTCACCATTCTCCCCATTGCTGAAACACCATTATCAGCCACCTTTCACCATTTTCCCCATTGCTGAAACACCATTATCAGCAACCTTTCACCATTTTCCCATTGCTGAAACACCATTATCAGCAATTCTTTCACCATTTTCCCCATTGCCGAAACACACCTAGCAACCCTTCACCATTTTTCCATTGCTGAAACACCACTATCAGCAACCTTTCTTGCCATCCTCTCCCGATTGCTGAAACACCACTATCGCCTTTTCTCTCGTTGCTGAAACACCACTGTTGCCTTTTCTCCCGTTGCTGAAACACCACTGTTCAACAGTTCTTTACATTTCTTCATTGATGAAACAACACCGTCCAACAATTGTTTCGCCTTTTCTCCCGTTGTTGAAACACCACTATCAGCTTTCTCCCGTTGCTGAAACACCACTGTTCAGCAGTTCTTTACATTTCTTCATCGACGAAACAACACCGTCCAGCAATTGTTTCACCCTTCTTCCTATCACTGAAACACCAACTTTTCAGCATTCTCTGTTATTAAGCCTTCACGCTCTCATATTATATTTTTTCCTTCCAGTCAAACAAATCCTTGATATAGTTCAGCTAATAAATCAAAAGTCTCCGACACGGCCACTGCAGAACTATTACGGACAAGCATTATATTTTGTTCGCAGAACGAATCAGAAGGTAAGGCGAGGTATGTAAATTTTATGTAATACAGTTAAGCTATAGTTAATGAGAAGATTCCAAATCATTATGGCCACTCGAGTGCAATCATTATTAGCCGCACTTGACGGGAGGGGAGGACATATCAAACCTTTTACACCATCATTTCACACAAATCCACCACCGCCACTCCTATTTTACCATCCTTTCGCGTGCTTTACCACCATTTGCATACCTTCACTCGAAAAACTCACTCTGCGCAGAAGTTGTTACTCAAACTCTTTGACGTTGTACTTTACCGAGCTGGTAGCTATGGGAGGCTCTGTTATACGGAACGAACCCACCATGACAGCCCTATTAGAACATTATCCAGTAGCTTATCAAATTTTTCAGCAGGCAGGATGGCTCAGTTATTTTCAGAGACTCCAGTGGTATAATGAACAACAGGTTCTCCAATTCGCTCAAAACCTCCAGGAAGACCATTCCACCGTTCAAGGGGTCCGAATTTCAGTAACAGAAGAGGATATAGCACAGGTTTCGGGTCTTCCCACCAATGGCATTCACATGTTCAGCCAAAAACATATCACTCGAAATGCCCAGCAGAACTTCTTCCTGCCAGAAGAACAAATTGTATTTAAAGGCCCGGGTGTCCAACTTAGCTCGTTGCCGCCCCCATGGCCGGAAGTTGAAAAATTCATCAAACACTACCTTACCTGTGAAGTTCGATACCAGGTAGTTTAGCATCACAATTTTCTTCTGTTGTCTCATTTACGGAATAATAGATTGGTGAATATTCCCTATTATCTGCTTGGCTGTCTCAAAAACATGTCGCACTACTGCAAAAAGGCTAAATATCCCGCCCTTTCACTCACCCATCACCGTCTCGTCCAACTGCTTATCCAAAGGGGTTTTGCCCAACAAAACCTTCCACTAAACAACCCACCCATAAACCCCCAAGAAGCTGCTGAAATTCCCGAAAATCTTTAGGGACAGCAACAACAAAACCCTCCAGACTCCCCAGAAAAATCTAACAGTCCACCTACAGAACCAATCAGTCCAATTAACCCCCCTATCATACTAAGCCCGCCTCACACTTTACTAGAATCATCCACTCCTACTGTCCATGTCCTTAGTGATGATTCTGAACCAGATAATTTCCCCTGCCCCATCATTGAGGAAAGACCCCCACGAAAATGAAAGCAAATTCCTTTATTTCCGCCCTTTTTACAAAGAAAACAAACAAGGGCCTCAACAAGGAGAGCCACTACTCTAAATTCCCAACCCATCCAACTAATGCCCCGTACTCCTCCAACCTCCCAAATCCCCGAACGTTTGCCTATTCCACCCATGGACACTGAAACACAAGAACCAGATGCCCAGGGTGTTGCGACATGATATGTTTCAAATTCCGTAGCTGAAACACAAGAACCAGCTACCCATTCAGTAGTTGAAACACAAGAACCATCTACACATTCCGTAGCTGAAACACAAGAACCAGCTACTCACTCAGTGGCTGAAACACAAGAACCAGCCATAGCTACCACACAAGAACCAGCTACGACTGAAAAACAAGAACTAGCTACTGATATTGACACTGAGATACAGGAATCAGAAGTTCAGGGTGTTGTAACATTACTTTCCTTACATCAAGAGGCGGAAACACAAGAATCAGTCGCCATTCCTGCAGCTTCTCCACAAGAACCAGCTAGTGAGGCTGTGACTGCCACACAAGAACCAGTCATCCCTCAACCAGAACCAACAATGGCCTCTGTCTTGCTATAAAATGAGTTCTTAAAGTCTCAACTAGAATCCTACAAGCAAGAGCTAGCCGCAGCAAAAGATGCCTATGGGAAGGAAATTAATTTGTACACCCTAGCTCGCATAGCGACCATGTCAGAAGGAACTACAATAGAGAATCTGAATAGAGAATATATGTGCTATCAATGTGGGGATGTCTACTATCAAGCAGGCTACAAAGTAATTTAAGTTCCAATGCCAGGAGCTCCCCCTGCTCCTTCAACTTTTGCAGTAAAGACAGAAGAACATGCTGTTACACAAGAACCAGCTCTAGCTGCTACACAAGAACCATATACAGTTGAAACACAAGAACCAGCAAGACCTCCCAAGATTAAGAATGAACCTTTCCCTTCAAAAAATGTCAAATCTGAAACCCCTGCTTCTGTTAGCAAAGTTGTACAGACATTGCCTATTAAAGAATCTTCCCCTCCCATCCATATCAGTAGCCACACTTTTGTGGAAAAATCTACTCAGACCTTACCTCATCCCACCATTTGCAACGCTGAAACACAAACTCAGCCATGGGATGAGCAGGCAGTAATACAGAAATGGAAGGAAGAGTATGCTGCTACACAGGCCAAAAGCTTGAAGGAGCACAAACAAATCTGGATAAATCACACCTACTCAAATTGGGAAGCGTTAGAACAGACACATCAGGAAGCTCGTACCCTGAAGGAACAAAACAAAGAATTGAAAGGCAGATTGCTCCTGATATTTGACTTGGTACATAAGCTTTTGGCTACAAGGAAACCATCATGCAATTACTCCTTGTTCCTCATGGAACGACTCACATGGTTTCAGATCAAATCAATCACAGAAGGTAGACCTCATGAAGTACTACATCCAACATCTTTTGTCAAAACCTTTGCAGTAGCCTCCGCTATGGATCAACACCTCCTTTGTGAGGCATATTTTCATAATGAGGCCATCCCTGAGAACAGGCAGCTGAACATTAATCCTCTTGTTGGGGACATTCAGATTCGAGCATTCACTTTCTTTCTCCACAATCAGATTATATGGCAGGATGATTTCATGGCTGCTAAGCACAATGAGGATAACTGCCTTCTCTGGATAAGGCCAGAGCCACAAAATGCAGCCACCTTTGTTACAGAATATTATGAGTTTTTAAAGAAACCAGGGATGACTGAACACATTCAACAACTACAATCAACAGTGCTTCAGGATTGTCAACACTTCATCAGTTCCACAGAAATTGCTGCCCTACAGGCAAACAACTTGTTTTGGCAGCAATGTACTCAGCAAAGACAGGAAAACAATCCTTTTAGCGCTGCCAATTTCCAGATAGCAATCTCCAGGGTACCCAACTACAACAAGTGTGTTCAGCAATGTGCTGAAAGCTGGATAGGGTACCGATTTTATTTTCCTATCCTCTGGTTTCTAGCAGAGATATATCAAATCCATTATAAGCTGCCTAAGAAAATAGAAACAACAGCTTGGCAAAGGTTACAACGCGTCCAAGGGTTCAGAGCTCCAACATATAGTACCTCTCATAGCTACTGCTTGAGTAACTTGCACGCTCAGAGTCGGTATTCAAATTCTGATCCAGAGTGAGTTGCCTGAGGACATGCAACATTTTCAGTTGGGGGGGATGTTAGAACCACACAATGTACCTTTTTGCCTATACTTTTTGCCATCATTACACTCTTGTTTCACTCACATTTAAACTCATATTATCACTTTACCCTATCTTTTCAAAGGTATACAACGTCTCTTCTCTTTACTATACGTTTAATCTGTTTTGCATATAATTTTACATCACTCTCGTACTTAACCATTGATTAGAAATGTATAAGTGCTGAAAGAGTTAAATTGCAGATTAGCATTTCAGGCTTGTTGCTGAAACATCAATTCACAAAGCTGCTACACAGTCCATGGTCGACGATGCTGAAACACAAAAGTTGTTACACAGTCCATGGATGACGATGCTGAAACACAGAAGCTGTTACACAGTTCATGATCAACGATGTTGAGGAAGCTGTTACACAACCCATAACCAACGATGCTGAAACACAAAGGAAGCCGTTACACAGACCACGGTCAACAACAACTCACTCAGATTGACTACAATAGCTACACCATGAGCCAAGCACCAACCATCGCTGCTGAAATAGTCAGAACACAAATCCCGTGGCTGAAACAGCCCACGATTTGCGATGTTGAAACAACATACAACAGCAGAAACAAGAAGAGATGTTACTCCAACCGTAACAGCAACACCTCACTCAACACTTGTAATAGCATTTCTGTTGTGAGAGACTAGGAGTCCCTATTCCAGTTTAGAAAGTCGATCTGACTAAGAATAGGACCCATATATACATTTGGAAATTTTTTATCAATTGTACCGAAGGGATTCTCCTCTTTAAATAAGAGGAAATCACCATTCGAAGACAAGTTTGGTATTGAGAAAAGATTTACAGAGAGGGACGCTTTACTTTAGATTGTAATGTAATACATTGACAGATGAATAAAAGGCCATTTTGAGCATTTCTCTGTAACTTCTCCGTTTCAGAGGAATCTTGTGGGAAGGAAGGGCCCACCTTCTTCACAAGATTCACCCGTTAGGTTTGTAGTGTGTTAGTGTGATTTCTGTTTATGTCTTGATTAAATTCTGTTTTTCTGAAACACTATTTTATTGAACTATGTCTTGCTGAAACTCTGTTTTACTGAATGTTATATCGTTTTCATGTGATTCATGCTTGGGTTGATCATTTTAGTTAGCCATCTTATTTGATGAATTTATGAAAGTGTGCTAACCAGAAACAGGTGCTGAAGTTTCCTGCTTAGGGACGAGGGTCCTGCTCTCTATTAGAGATAGTTAGCCTTCAGTGCATTGATGAGTCCATGAAAGTGTGTTAATCAGAAACAAGTGCTGAAGTTTCCTGCTTAGGAAACAGGGTCCTGCTCTCTGTTAAGACTAGTTAGATGATCAGAAACAGGTGCTGAAATCCCTGCCTAGGGAATAGGGTCCTGCTCTCTGTTAGAAATAGTTAGCTAATCATACACAGGTGCTGAAGTTTCCTGCCTGGGGAACAGGGTCCTGTCCTCTGTTGAGAGATAGACAGCTTTCAGTGTGTATGTCAATTATTCCAGTTAAGCAATGAGTTCATGAAGTGTGATGAACGGAAACAGGTGCTGAAGATTCCTGCTTTGGGAATAGGGTCCTATTCTTTGGTTACAGAATAGTTGGTCTTTCCTGTTGCAGTATCTTGTTGTTATTTTAATGTAATCTAGGATTCTTCAATCAATCATTCCTTTAAACTTTGAGCTCTACAATAGGTAGGTTGCTTTCCTGTAATTCAAGTTAGAACTTCAGTTTGTTCAAGAAAAGTGTGATTAGTATAGTTTCTACTACAACTCTAGGTTGTTTTTGGAATTGAGCATATATAGTGCGTGGTTATCTTTGAAATAAATAGACTTCCCTGGGTTGACAATTTATGTAGCACTTGATTGTTTAGATTAAAGAAGAAATTATAGTGACCAACAACCAGCTGTGACCACATGCCTTATCCAAAACGCACTCGTCGTGTTTCGTGATATCGCAAGTCGGGACTCCCTGTCTCACGACTCCTTCACTCTTGAACTCTCGGTTGCCGAAATGACGAAAAGTGCTTAACGACTCTAGATCCTCCCTTAGGCTTCGTCCACGTGACCACCACTCTGTGACCAGGCTCTTAACGTCAAAGCGCTACTGGCTTTCGCGATTCGTGGAATCACGATGCAAGCATTCCTCCTTTCCCTTTTGAATCCCTAGTCCCCGAAACCCAGTGATCTTGATCAACAGGCCAGATCCTCCGCTTAGTCAACGGCCAATATTGAATCCCGACTATCTTCCTTTCGAGATTTCTGTGGGGTCCTCCCTTCCCACCTTCCGGTGGTTGAAACCTCGAACTCCAAGATCTCTGCCATGCGTCCTCGACAATGGATGGTTCTTGTTATTTCACGATTCCTAGGATGAGTGTCAGCTGACTCTCCCCTCTGTTTTCCTGAATTCTGAACCCCGGTGGCTTCCAGAGCTTCGCCACATGTCCTATGAGATGGAAGGTCCTAGTTCTTTAAGGACTTTTCTCTTCTATTGTTACGAGGCTTAAAACTCGTGCACCTTATTCTAGATCTGACGGCTATCGGTCCACTGCGCTAAATCTAACAGTTCAGATCCACTTCTCCTTGCGTGATCTCCTCTTGTTGTCTGGATGTAAGTTTTGACGGTCCAGATCCAATCTTCCAAAACTGATCCAACAACAATTGTAGCTCCCTCCTGAGCTTGCGCTTCTCCCTTTCCCTCGGAAGAACTTCAATGATTGAAGGTCTCAGCCTTCGATGCTTCCCTTGCGAGCCCGATTCCTTTGGGTCTCGTCTATGTTATAGAAACGCTTCCCCTCCTAAGATTTGTCATCTCAGAAACCTCGAAAGGTTTTATCTATGCTCATTCTTATCGCGCTTTCTCTTCTGATCTTATGGACTTAGAACAAGTCCACTCTCACACACTCCTGGTGCTATTCAGATTTCAAATAACTCAATTAAAATTATTTCTTGAAAAGAAATGCTTCACGCCCTCCTGGCATTCTTCTGCTCGATGCACACCTTGCAGAGCCTATAGAGTATTCAACAACCCTATGAGTGTCTTCTCTTAGACACTTCCCTTTTCTTAGAACTCTAAATAGAGTTCCCTGGTGCACTTTATGCACTCGCTCAATGCCCTCTTGGCAGAGCTCTACAAAACCTTCAGTAGTTATGTCTTCCCTGAACGTGAAACATAGTTCCTTCCTGTGCACTCCTTGCACCTCTGATGATGAAGGTTCAACGCTATCCCTCTTGATCTTTCCTGAGGTTGTCTCACCTCTATCAATGCACACCTTGTAGACTATGTGAACTCCTTACACTTGGAAAATCCAAGACAGGAAGAAATTGAAACTTATGCAATGCTTCACCAGTTATGTATTAAAACATGAAATGCATAAAAACATATAAACACCAAACACACAGTATGCAGGAAAAACTGATTTTCTATTAATATCTGTGTATCTATACAGATGTTTACAAAGGCTGAACTGTAACAAGTCTCATCTCTCTCTCTCTCGAGATATCTCTACCTAATAACTCTTTTATTCTAAACTCTCTACTCTAAGTCCTATTTTTCTTTTCTATTACAAAACAAGGGGTCTATGAGCTTACATAAATGGATGGCCAGTCCTGACTATGTCCTGGGTTTGCTTCAAGCTACCATTTAAGGCAACCTCAACTAGTTCTTGTACAAATGATTGGTCCACCCTTATAGCCTTACAACATTTTAATAAAATTTCAAATTTTAAAATTGAGAGGGTTGCGCCTCTCCCTTTCTTCATTAAATGTGTGTTGGACGTGCTGGCTAGCTGGCACGCACTGACATGGAGTGATGCTCCTGCATCATACTACTCAATTGGAAAAGTCATGACCTCCTTTTATCTAGTGTTGAAATCCACCTGGATCCCAAAATTTGCCTTGGAGCTGTCCTCTTGCTCCTGTCTAGCTATGTTGTTGTTGTTGTTGTTGTTTCTTCTTCTTCCCTGCTGCTCTTGTAGGCTTCCTTCTGCTCAACTTCTCCTCCCTGACAGACTCTTGCACTGAAGTCAACATCATCCTTCTAATTTCCTCAATAACCATGTCCAACTGCTCCAGTGGTTGTCTCTCCTTATGCAGTCTTCTCTACTGCACTCCCTTCTCCTCAGTGGGTAGATCATCCTAATATCCCTTGATGTCTTCATCTCCCATGGCCTTAGATTGCCACTCTGCTACAGAATCTAGTTTTGTAGTCTCATTTTGAATGACTTCTTGCTCAGTCACTTCTCCTTCTGACAGCTTGACTATCATCTCTCCTTGTGTTGGCTCAAGTCCAACTTCTCCCAGCAGCTCCTAGGGCTAGTATGTTCCTCTACCTTCTTCCAACTTGGCTTGTTGGATGTGAAAACTTTGCACCATCACACTTCTCTCCAAAGCTTCCAATTCTTCACACAGACCAACAAATTCTATGTTGTCTTCTTCCTCTTCTTCTTCTTCTTCTTCTTCTTCTTATGCAGCTTCCAGTACTGTAGTGATTTCCTGTCCAGCTTCCTGGATGAAAATGTTGAGCCATTTTGTTGAATGTTCATCTTCTGATTCTTGGGAAAGCATCAGTGTCTGCTCCATTTCTTCTTCCATGACAGTTTCTGTTGGCTGTCCTTCTTCTATTGCTGCATCTGCAACACATGCTTTGGCCTCAACTAGGTTGCTTGGTAGGAACACCTCTATTCGTCCAATGATCAGAATTCTCTTCTGATCCTCCTCTTGGATGGTGCAAGTTTTTAAGATATTTGACACTGCATGTTCCAACCATACATCGTACCAACTGACCTCATAGTCCTCATCAAAAGTATTCATCCTACTCTGCTCCCTATCCTCATCCCACTGAGACTTTGAACCTATATCCACCTCTGGAATATCCTTTGTCCCATGAATGAGGAAGCTCTCCATCATGCCCAAGGCCTTATTTGGTTGTCTCGGGTGACCCTCCCTTGTTCAACTACATGTAATGGAGTATCCCATGTCAAGATTTCTCTGTGTAATGAATCTCCATGCTCCATGGAACTAGATATCTTCCCCAACTCTTCTGTATAAAATAAAAGCATTGGGGAAGGCTAACATAAATACCTACCACTGTGTGTAGGACTGGAAAGTATCATATGTGTTGGTCAACTCTAAAGGATTTACCACAAACTCATCCACCAACACCCATGGTGAGTAGTGGTATTAACTCCTCACTAATATCAAACCATCGGGTACAACAATAGGAAACACCAAAAACTGATGGTCAATCACACTCCCTCCATCATCACTCATCTGATTGTTGATACTGAGAAGGTGATCTCTCTGATCCATGTACTGTTGCAAGAGAGAGAATTGTTCCTCATGTAAATATCCATGCTCCACTGAGTATGTCTCCTCCCTACACTCCAATGCATCCCCCTTGGTCCCATTGTAAACCTATGCATTCCCCTGTGAGATACCTCTCATCCCTGTATGCCCCTATATACTCATGAAAGATCCTGTATCCTCCTGCATCATCATATATATTGGGTGTACTGATGGGTCAACCTCTACATGGTTGTCAACCAATCCTGGAGCCCAAATGGATGTGTCCTCATAACTTCCCCTACATATGGAATCCCCATGTGTATGTGTATTACCAACATTCTCATAACTCCCCATGAATGGTGGTCCTTGTGACACTTGGACATCCTCCAGCATCTCTTGTTCATATATCTCTATAATCATCAGTGATCTTGGTTATCCCCCACGCATCTCCATCATCTAGCGCTCCTCTACCAAACCACCAACATCCTCCGGTGATGTAGCTGAAGAAAATATCTAACTCTCTCCTAAGATAGATGTAGTGGATCCCTCACTAACCTCCTCAAAGAGCTACTCTAGTCTGGACTTCGATTCTTGAAGGGTTTTCTATGTGCATTCCAAGAATCCTTGTGTGCTTACCAACTCATGAGTGAGTCGGTCCACCTTAGTATCCTTCTCCTTTAGCACCCCATGATACAAATCACCAACCTCCAGAAGGTAATATTTATCCATAAGTAGCTACTGGTAGTGGGTCCTCATCACATTCACTCTCTCCCTGAATGTCTGAAAGTCCTCACTGGAAAAATCTCCATCCAAACTATCATGTGCCATCATGGACTTCCAATAATACACTGCCACCAACACATGTGTATCATCAACGTGTCTAATGTCTGGCATGATCATGTCCTCTCTGACCCTCAGTTGTCCTGCCAAACATTGTGACTGTTGTACATTGTCTTGCTGAAGTGCTACATCATGAATCCCACTGCTAATGTCAATAGTAGAATCCTCATAAACACACACATTGAGAGATATAGTATCGTACTTCCCATTGTGCTATTGAATCCCCCTGAATTCCACTGTACAACATCCTCTTATGTTTCCTCCATATGAACTGCCATGTATCCAATGTGTACAACTGTATCCTCCTATGCACTCACCCTACTCATATCATTTGCACCCAGATCCCATACAAATTTAAGGAAGCATCTCAATGATCTGTCGATCTCCCCAACCTTATATATCAATGGAATCCCCAAAACATGTGACTTTGTCTTCCCATACTGATAGGTATGTATATAGTCATCTGTCTCCAAGTCATGCCTCTCATATTGGGCTTGTAGTTCCACATGTCCCTTATGTTTAATCACTACACAAGGATCCTTGACCACATCCAAAGTGCGACTGATATCCTCATGTGTCGTGGATATCATATGTGGCTGAGAAGATAAGGAATGTGTCA
Organism: Picea sitchensis; assembly: GCA_010110895.2. Lineage (NCBI taxonomy): Eukaryota > Viridiplantae > Streptophyta > Pinopsida > Pinales > Pinaceae > Picea > Picea sitchensis. Next base: position 257,676 of record SNQJ01S0005169.1, on the reverse strand, counting down.
TGCTCAACTCATAGGAGTATCATTATCCCCCATGCATGACCTCATATCAACATCCAAAGGTGGATCATCCAATCTCCAATCCCCCTCATTCCTAGATGTTTCCATGGTGGAATCCTCACAAGTATCACCACTATGTTGAAGTGTTGAGTCCTCAACACTGCTTGATCGGGAAGATATATCACATGTGCTATCATCATGACTCTTCCACTTTCCATCAGAAGCCAAAATTCATGGGAATTCTCTAATGAAGTATCTAATACCACATCCTCATACATATCCTCCTCATCACTGTCATAGTGTGCCTCAATGTAATGCACTTTCCCTTTACCCCTTCATATGTGATCTATCTTCGAAGGCTCTTTGCAACTGTGGAAAATTTCCCTACTCCTAATAGGTGTAGGCTCAATATTTTCTCCATTCAATATTCTAGCATGCAGTGATGTATATGTTTTCTTGGCTACTTTGGCTCTATTTTCCTCCACTCTTCTTCTCCAATAATTGACTTCTTCCATCTTCTTGGACCATAAAGCAACATCATCTTTACTCCACCTATGATTTTTGATGGTTACATATTGTTGGAATGTTACCCGAGCCCTGAATGTCTCACTAAGAGAATGATATTCCATATCACAATACATGATATCCTCTTCCATATCCATTTCTCTTGCAGGTCATCAGTGTTTTATCAAAGGATGGAACAATAATTTGGCTCTAATACCACTGTAATGTTCCCAAGTGGTTTTTCTTGAAACATTTGAAGCTTGAGTTTTTTCTGGTTATGGTATTTTGTCAAACAATTTGTTGATTAGTCTTCTTAATTTGTGTTAGGATTTATTGTGATGGTTTTTGTAGAGTTTTGTAGAATACAAATGATAGGAATATGACAACAATAGATACACAACAAGATGCAATACACAAAATAACCACAAATACCTCAGATCTGATTTTATTTATCAAATATAACTAACCTCCATACAATAGTATAGCATATATGGATCATAGATAGCAGAATAATGAGTGTGGCTAATAATTCCTCCAAATTACAATATAAATAAGAAGATATGATCTACCAAGAGCCTTCCCAGGATGAATAACAAAGAACTCCAAGACCTAACGCTTTCCCTTGTTGTAGGTGATGTCTCCTCCAGAAAAGTGCACCCTCTCTCATTAAAGCCAACTAATAATTCATCCTCATCTTATTTGGCCTCCAAATGAATACAACCAATTGAAAATATATATATCGGGTGATACAAAACTCCTAGGATGAATCTCCTAGATGTTGAGACTGATCTCACTCTGAATCAATAGATATACTATAAACAGTCTGCCCTCCTTGCCAAAATTGATGGCTGAAGTAGTTATGAACTGATGTAGAATAGTGAGGGAGGAATCTTTCACCTCCTTGGCCAAACTTGGATCAAGAACATGAGAAACTTTCAGTCCCTTGTTTATCTCTAGGGTTTATTAAGTCAAAACCCTCAAAACCCCCAAGTACCATGGACTCTCTAGCTAAGAAGACAGACATCAAAATATCAATCAGCATAATGAGAGAACAAAATCCCCTATCACTCTTTTATACCCCTTTTACCTTTTCTCTCCAAGTGAATTTTAATTCACTTTAAATATTTCTTCATATAATCACTTTATTAATTAATTAACCTTTTTTCCTCTAAAAAGTGATTAATTTTCCCTTATAGAATCTCTAGCCACTGAAAGTCATTTTTTATCATCTTATCCTATAGAGATCTTCCTCCTTATTCCAATGAGCTATTACACTAAGGGGTTTCTTCAAGTATTATGCCTAAAATGACCTCCTTAGTGAATTTAATTAAAATATGCTCCATTATAACTCAAAATTATGGAAATCGTTGGAATGCAACAAAAACAAATACAAGTTGTGCGGAATGGATCTTGATGATGAAATATGATGAATAATTTGAGTCAAGCCCCATAAATCTCCTCAATACCTCGTGAACTCATTATCAACCCCAACTGGCTACTATGGCAGGCATCCCACTCTGTAACATAACATAATCCAAAACTGGGGACATTAGATATATCATCGAATTTTAATTTTCAAATCATGTGATATAAATATCAACATATACAACATTAATTTGTTTGTTACTAGGGACATAATATTTTTCATAGCGCTTCACTTTAACATCATAGCTAGAGTCGTTAATGACAAGTAACAAAGACCTGTGTGAATGCATGTGGCTCTTTTCCTTGTGATCTTAATACTCCTAAGTTTTAACTAATGTGGTTGATTTGTTATCCTAAGTTTTGACCAATGCGGTTGATTTGTTAAGAGACTACATGAATTGGTTTTCCCTACTTTCAATGTTAAATTTTGGTACTACCACTGTATAGTGGGAATTTTGCATCTATATTACAATCTTGGAAACCCTTTTTGAGTTGGGATTACAGTATTGGTAAAGTAATGTTAAGATATAGACAACTAACTATGGAAAATAAACCTCTCAAATAGAGTTTTTGAACTCTCAACTCTAATTTGGAGAGAAATTATTTAACAATTCCTCATATTACTAATCAAATTACTATGAGTTGGTCTTAGAGTACTTCTAGTATGGAAATAAGAATATTAAGTGCCTAAACTATGACCACCCAAACTCAAAGCTAAGTGCCACATCAACCTCTCCTTGGACGTTTGTCAATGTCAACACTCCATTGAGTAATTATAACCATATTTTCACCTTTCTATGTCCAAAACAACACCAATTCCCCTCCCTACATAAGCATGTTAAAGCATAAGTGATCACAATACAATTAAGGGGAGATATGTCAAAGAGCCATTTTATCTTCCAATACCATTAAATCCTATTAACAAAAGTGGTCAAAGAACCAAAGAACTAACCAAAGTTAGTTTCTATAGGTTATTGACAATCCTTATGATGGGCCAAGGAATTGCAGTGACAATACAATGTCACAGAATATCAAGAACACACTTAACTCATCAATCCAAAAGTGTAATTATTTAGAGGTGCTATGCACTACACATGAAAAATACATATGTTAATATACTAATGAAGTATTGGATATAGAAAATAACCAACTACAAGTAGCTCATCCAATCTTCATTATACTCACTCTAAAATATTGGATTTGGTAAACACCTCTTATTATTGTTGGATATAAGTCTAGTAGATTAATGTCAATCCAAGTAGAGTGTAGATCAAATGGATCGATACAAAACAGGGAAAATGCATGGATTCTACCTATATATCAAAATATAGAGATAACTTCTAGAAGAGCCCCAATTTACCCAATCAATCGAATCCATAATTGATTTTGGGATTGTCTATCCTATTTTTCCTTACCCAAGTGCAACATGAGCATTGGTGCCTCTTAGTCTTGTTTTTGGTTTTATTTTCAAATGCACATTGATTTTGGAGAGATTAAGTTGTTCAAGAGCGGATTTTGGTCCTTTGTACTATGGAAACACATTTAGTCTCTTCCATAATTTTTTAAGACAATATCCCTCAAATTCTTCTCCTTGGTTCCTTTGATCTAAGTGCTCAAGTTTAAAGGTAAATAAAATGGGTCAACTTGTTAGGTACCATATCTATTATATTAAGAAGAAAATAGAAATATTGCAGAAAATACCAATGGAACAACAAAATGTAGAGAACCACAGCACCAAAATGATACCTTTATTGATAGAAATCAGTGTTCACTTGCCTCTTTCATGGGGCAACCTTCAACAAAGCCACTCTCTATTACAATAATTCTCAATACAAGTATTTATCATGCCTTCTACTCCTATTTATACTAAATTTATCTTCAAAATAATAATCTAGAGGAAGATATTTCTAGAAGTGGAAGCTTCTATTAGGTCTTTTTACATTAAACCCATCCACATTATTAACTAGGCTTTATTTACTAATATCAGCCTTTATTACAAGGAAAATATATTATTCTATATACATGAGGGGTTAGGGAGGTTAGGTCCCTAAAATGCTATCCCCCTTAAAAAAGATCCTTGTCCTAAAGGATTGACATGAGGAAATTGTTGCAGAATGGTAGTTGGCTCCCAACTAACTTCTTCTAGTGGAGTATCCTTCCATTGAAGTAAAAATTCCTTGATGGTGCACTGATGGAGACACCGCTCGCAATAGTGCAATGTGAATTATGTATGAAACCAAATGGAACATTATTTATCTAACTCTTGTAGACTAGTTTGGGTCTGGAACTTAGTGCCAATCACTTTCTTTAGGCATGAGACATGAAAAGAAATATGTAGCTTAGAGTGACTGGGAGAAGCTAACTAGTAGGCCACTAGCCCCACTCGTTTGAGAATAGTATAAGGACCATAAAATTTGGGGGAATGTTTTGGATAGTGATGGGATTTGAGTGAATTTTGATTGTACGGTTGTAGACAGAGAAAAACCTGGTCCCCTTTGGAAAATTGACGTTTGGAACAACACTGATATTCCTATTTCTTCATGTGGTTATAATCCATGACCTAATTTTCTTTGAGAGTACGAAAAATGGTCATGTAGACTGTGAGATTGCGGTCAACATCCTGAACCTTGGAGACACTTGGAATGTATGGGAAAAACTATGGTGACTTTTGTCTGTAAAATTATTCAAACGGATTCATGCAAGTGGCAGTATGATAAGAGGTGTTGTACCACCATTTAGCTAGGGGTAACCAATGAACCCACTGATTTTGTTTTTCGGATGAAAAACAACTCAAATATGTTTCTAAAAACTTGTTGACCACTTTAGTTTTTCCATCAGTCTCGAGATGATAGATAGTGTTGAGATGCAAATAGGTTCCCTGGACCCTGAATAATTCTTACCAAAAGTTGCCGGTAAAAGATGGATCATGGTTAGAAATAATAGAATGAGGAATGCCATGGACTTTGAATATATTATCCATGAAAATTTGAGCCACTATGGATGTTATGAATGGGTGTTGAAGAGAAAAGAAATGAGAATATTTGAAAATACGATCCACTACCACCATGAGGACTGACTTATTGTTGGATTTATGTAAGCCAACAATAAAATCCATAGAAATATCTGTCCAAATAGTAGGTGGAGTGGAAGAAGTTTTAGTGTGCAAGGAGTTTTTGACAATATCTCCCTTATTGCATTGATAGGTATCACATTCTGACACAAATGTGTGGATTTCCCATTTCATACCGTCCCGGAAAAAGAACATTCGACCCTTTCATAAGTTTTGGTAAAACCCAAATTCCCAACTATAGGTGAAGCATGAAACTTAGAGAGAACCTTGGATTTAAGGGTCAATCATTTTCTTAAATAAAGGAGACCTTTAGAGGGAAATCATTCGTTGTGCCAAGAGTACCCTAGAGAATCTTGAGGATATTGTTGTAGTTTTTGGATTAGGCTGGAAATTTTGGGGTCTTTCCACCATTCCTAGCAAACAACCTGAAGACAACTTGTGACAATGAATGAGAGGGAAAAGAGTGACCCTTCTTCTTCATATTTCCAGGAAAGGGAATTAACCACCACATTTTATTTGTTCTTGTTGTAAATGATATCATAATCATATCCAAACAACTTGGTCACCCATTTTTGTTTCTTCACAGATGAAATTCATTGTTCCAGGAAACACTTAAGGATTTGATGATCTATTTTAATTTGGAAGCATTGCTCCAATAGGTAAGGATTCTAGAGATCCACTGCATGAAAAATAGTCAACAATTCCTTTTCATAGATTGATTGGCCCAAATTTCGCTCCAGAAAATCTTTTCTAGTGAAATCCAAAGATCAACAATATTGCATGAGTACTACCCCAATTCCTCTCACTGATGCATCGCATTCTAGAACAAAGGTCTTGGTGGAGCGAGGTAGTGCGAGGAAAAGAGTAGTGTACATAACATATTTCAAGGCTTGGAAGGATTGGTTAGCTACTGTACTCCAACTGAAAGCATTATTTTTAAGGAGAGTTGTGAGGGGAGCCACAATTTTTCCATAATTTTGAACAAACTTGTGATAATATCCCATTAAAACCAAGAAACCACATAGACTTTTAATAGTTTTTGGGAGAGTTCAATTCTGCATAGCTTCAATTTTTTTAGGATCCACTTGTGCACCACCTTTTCCCAAAATATGAACCAAGTACTCTACTTCAAAGGTGCCAAAAGCACATTTAGACTATTTGAGAAAGAGTTTGTTATTGGAGAGGAGATGGATAACTTGATTCACATGGGTGAGATGGGCTTGCTAAGTTTTACAATAGATGAGAATCTCCTCAAACAAAACTAACACAAAGTGATAGAGGAAAGGATGAAAGCCATGATTCATAAGGCTTTGAAAAGTGGAGAGTGCATTACAGAGACCAGAGGGCATGACCAAGAACTCACAGTTACCCTCATGAGTATGAAATGAAGTCCTGGGAATGTCTCCCTCTTTCATAAATATATGCTGGTAGCTAGAACATAGGTCAAGTTTAGTAAAGTATTGAGCCCCACTTTGGTCATCCAAAAGGTCATCTATGATAGGAATGGGAAATTTGTCCTTGATGGTAAGTTTGTTGAGAGCAAAAAAATAAGGAAACATGTGCCAAGTACCTTCCTTCTTGATGACCATGACTACAGGGGAAGAATAAGGGTTGGTACTGAGACAGATAACGCCTGCTTCTAGAAACTCTTGGACATTTTTCACAATTTCATTTTTCTGAGCAAAGGGATGATGACAAGGGAAAAGAATGGGAGGAAGATTTCCCACGATTAAAGGAATGGAATGGTCATGGTCATCGCAGGAGGGGGGAAGGCCTTAGGGAGTTTGGCAAACAACGATGTGCTGTTGGGAAATGATAGATTGGTGGTTGAGGTGCAAAAAGGGTGTCTCAACTGCTTGAATGGAATGGAGTTGGGAAATGATTCCAGAATGACCTTTTTGATTAACTTCCCATGTAATGGGAACTGATGATATATGGAGAGAATATTGTAATTCCTTGGAATTTATATTCCTATCCTGCATATTGGAATTGCATGGTTAAATCCTTAAAATACACGTTGATGGGGCCAAGAGTGTGTATCCATGCAACACCAAGAACAATGTCACAACCACCCATGTCAATAGAAAACATGTGATATTTCAAGTGATACTGACCAATTTGTAGGTGCACATTTTCACAATGCCCCCCACATTTCATGGAACCACCATTGACAATAATGATTTGAAAATTGTTTATTACACGGATATCATAATTTATTTCTTCAAGAAGGTGACAGTAAATCAAATTATGAGTTTTTTCACTGTCAAGGATGATGACTTTCTTGTGCTTAATGTAGCTAATTAACTTGAGGGTTTGGGGAATAAAAAATCCAATGAGAGCATTCAACGAAATCACTGGTTCAACTTCTGGAGGATCAGAGGGTGGATTAATATCATCTTCTTTGGGTAGAGCTTCCTCAGGTGAAACCTCATCATCTTCATCAGAAACATCGTCCAAAATTGCCATAAAAAGTTTATGTTCTTTACACCTGTGCCCTGGAAAATATTTATCATCGCAATTATAGCAAAGACCCATGAGTTGGCATTCATCCATTTCCGCCTGTATTAATTTTTGGACCTTAAGAGGGGTGGACTAAGCGATAGGATTGGAAGGTCTAGTGTGGGGAATAAAAGTGGGTTTTCTACTCTAGGAAAAAATGATCTGTTGTGCCTCCTTGGCACATTTAGTTGATTCCAACAAAGTGTGGGGGTGAGCTATGAGGAACTAGGATCATATTTCATCCTTGAGGCCATTAATAAATAATTCATAAAAGAAGGCATATGCCATTCCCTCCATTTGAAAATACAATTGTTCAAAGGCAGCGATAAAATATTCCACTGTGCTAAAATGTTTGAACTTGGTCAAACAACCTAAATGGTGGGTTTCCATGTCAAAGCGTTCATATAGCTCGGCATCAAACTGTGTCCAAGAAACATACCATTGATGTGAATTTCTATTCCATTGCAACCATTTCCATCATTCACAAATAGAGATCATTATAATGAAGCTTGGCCAACTCATCGGTAATGTCGTGTAGGGAAATATAGTGTTCCATCTGAGTGATCAATGTTGTTGGATCTGAGCCATCAAATTTGTTCACCTCAAATATAGGAAGATGAGGGTCATGATGTAAGAAGTTGGAATGAGAGTGTAAAGTCTAGGAGGAGTCAACACCTTCAATGTGGAGGGGTGGGTCAAAGGAGGAAGGACCCTAGGATTGGCTCATGAATTGTTTGAGAGTGGAGTGGAGTTCGTCAATTCAACTATTGAGCTATTCCTAGAGGTAATCCACTTTGGCATCAATGACAAAAATGTTGGAATTCATTTTTTGATTGGTTTCTTCTTATCAAGTGGCATCCATTTGGGGATGAGGGGTTTGTCCATGGACAAAAACATAGATAAGTGATATATACCATTGGGATCAAAGAAACCAAAGGAGTAATAAGGGTGCCGAGAAGGGGATGGGTCCATAGGAAAAATAAAAATAATCTTAAAAATGAAACGTATCATCACGATCAGAGCGAAGAGGGGAATCCAATGGGATAGGTCTCAAATAATAATACTGAATAATATTGCAGTGTCAAAATGCCCAAATTCTTAACAGGAAAAATATATAGTAATTTTGCAACTAGAATGTAGGAGGCAAGGTTGCACGACCAAAATATCCTTTATGTTGCTTGTTTGGTATGTTTCCCATGGTTAGGGTTTTCAGGGTGCCTATGGAGAAGGGTTTTCCCTATGCTATAGCTCTCTAGTATACATGTGGGGTCGAACAATAGTACTCGGCCCAATATCTCATAGAACCAACTAAGGAGGCTCGACTGTACCCTTAGTCATACTACCCAATAACCCAAGTAATAGAGAGTATATTCCCGAGGTTTGTTCTCAGTGTCATTATAACAGTCACGTGGTCAATCAACTGATCTAGGTTTGGTTTGATGAGACCTAGGGGACTCCCAATATATTTGACAATACGTGGGAGTGATGTTCGTGTACATATTATGTCTGATCTGGTACTGCTCGAAGATTACCAAAAAGTGCTACAAAGTTTTCCAACAAGGTGAAACATTGGTTTCTAGACAACCTTGTGAAACCATCTGTATTTCATGCATGTAGTCTCCCCGACAAAAAATTTACCCGATGAACAACATATATTTTCACTTTAAATATGTCAACACTACACGTCTCTACCTTGGAAAAAAAAATCCCACAGTTTCCATAGAGGAAAGTGCTATGATACCACTTGTTGGGTACCAAATCTATTAAATTAAGAAGAAAATAGAATACTACGGAAAATACAATCGAACAACAAAATGTAGAGGAGCACAACACAAAAAATGATAACTTTATTGATAGAAAGAAATGTTCACGTGTCTCTTCGAGGGGAAATCTCCAGTAGAGGAGTGCTCTATTGCAATAATTCTCAAGACAAAGATTTCTCAAGCCTTCTACTCCTATTTACACTAAAGCTATATTCAAAAGAAAAATCTAGAGGAAGATCTTTCTAGAAGAAGAAGCTTATATTGAGTCTTCTTACATTAGACTTGTTCACATTATTAACTAGTCCTTATTTACTAATATCAGCCTTTATTACATGGAAAATATATTATTCTATCTGTGTGAGGGGTTAGGGAGGTTAGGTCCCTAACACAACTCCTTTTGGTGCATAGTCCAAACTTTTGATTAAACATGCAATAAATTTTATGTTTTTATTAATGCATAAAAATTCAAACCACATGATTATTCACCCAAAAACACTTTACGCATTAAACGTTATTCATATTCTGATGAAAACAAGTCAAATTAATTCATCAAATAAAGATATACTAGCAAACATTTAATTGACCATCAAAAAATAGAAACACTTAAAAGGTCTTAAGTTTATAAGGAAAATGTCGCAATAGTAGCGTGACAAAAGGAAGTAAATAGATGGTAACATAGGATCCCATCATAACCCCCAACTAAAGATTTGCATGAACCTATGCAACATATTAAAATGATCCCCCAAAATGTGTGCTACCCTACTCACTCCTCATCATTTATTTATTTTTATCTACATGCATATTGAAGGTCATAAGCTAGAATGTGTGTGATGGCATGAATGCCATGATATATTGCCTTTGTCTCTATTTTAGTCTGTATTCTCTACTATTCCTACTCACATATTTCTTTGGTGGATCTCCATGGTGAAATGGGGTTAAGGAAAAGTGGAAATCAGGGCCTCAATCAATCCTCCTCATGTGATCCACATACAATTGTGACATGTACATGGAAGGTCTCAAACATTGAAGGGAATGTGGTTCTACTTTCCTAAGTGTAGGAATCAACTCCTACACACTCTAGCACCACTATAAAATTATATCTCTAAGGGCCCTCATGGTTTGCGATATTTTCCCATTACTTCTTGTGTGTTTCCCTTAGTACTAGGACTAGATCTAAATATGAGGCCATATATGCATGTTTTTTGATGATGTCTCTTGACCTAGGGGATTTATCCCTCACTCACAAGTTGATCTACATATCTTCATCCCTATACCTTTGATCTTATATGGCCCTACTTTCTTCATTTTTCATCCATGAGTAGAATTGTCTTAGCTAAAAATACCCCACATAAAGGTTTGGAAACCACTTCATGACCTAATGTCCAATAAAATTATGTAAATAAAACTCATGCAACATGTTTTTTTCTTCTTCTTCATGGAATCTATGATCAAGCAAATTATTGGCAATTTGATGAAACTAAAATTTACACCACTACTCTTTTAGATATAGGGTGCAAGTCCTCACATGAGGCCTACACATTAAAATTTCATCTACAATCTGTGTTGTTTTGGAAAGAGAGATCTTCCAAAAAAAAATTCTTAATCATATTTTTTTTCATCTTCCTTGTGTCTCTCTAAGTCAGCCCTAAGAGTCAAATTATCCTCTTCTAGGTTCTTAATAGTATCCATATTCTTCATTTTCAAATCAAATATTTCTCGTGGAGTCCTGAAATCACCTGTTCATGCTCATGTAGGGGGATGGTTACCCTTTGTTCAAATCTATCGATGCCTTCCACTTCCCAATCTTTGCCCATGCTTCCTTCAACTGATACAAAGTGTCCTCTATACTAGTATCTACCTAAAAAATATCAATGTTGGTAGTTTCTTGAGTGGAATTTACACATGGAGTGGGGTTGAGTGTAGTAGACTTGAATTTTTCTACTTGTAATTTTGTTTTTGTCCTTGGTTGTCTACGCTTAGTTTCCCTATTCTTTATTCACTCTCTCATTCAAGATAGTGGGGGATTGAATGATAAAAACCCCCTATCTCTATTAGGGCATGAAGAACTTCCTTAATCACATTATCTACCCCTATTCATTTTTTTATTTTCCTCTTTTTCTTCTTGCTTGTTCCGACTATATATTCATTTCCTTTCCTCATTACTTATGCAATATTAACATCTTCTCCTTCCCTAGCTTCCAAGGTTATAAATTATACATCCTTCACGTATAGAAACCTACCTGAAGGGACAATGTGCTCTTGCTTGGTTATCCCATCAAATACAATCAATTTGATAATTCCATAATGGGCTAGAGATCTAGATTTCCATACCTACAATTTGTTGATCATTTCCTTGAGGGATTAGAGAAGGAAGAGTAAGTGATTAAGTTCTCCTCATATGTCTTGTAGGAAATATACCTCAATTTATTCAACAATATGAAATGATAATAATATATGATGTTGTGCCACCCATGATAGTTGATGTACCACATAATGTGGAGGGCTAAATCATCCCAAGGTGATAGGAGGATACTCCTATTGACCCCTTGTTTAACATCCTCCATGGTCTCCTATAAAAATATGAATATTTTATTAGCTTCCATGGTTAGGATCGCATCATCCTTCTCCCACTCTAGGCCTAGGGGCTACCCTGATACCCCAACAATGGTGTCCACATTAATCTAGGGTTGTGACCCTATTTTATTATAAATACAACCCTAAATTTACCTCTTGTAACATTTCTTATAAATATTTGAGCAAAACCCACATCTATGTTGTAATCAAACCCGTACGACCTAGAACAATAATCCAACCATTGTGCTTTTATGCTTGGTTATGCAATTATTTTATCTACTCCTTTTTCATTGTTTCTCTATAGAATTGTAACAAAGAACTTGTATTTGAATGTTTACCTTATGTACTTTATGTTTATGACATTCCTATTATGGATGTTGTTTTAATCAAGGAGCCAATATGCTCAACATGTTTTGCACTTCCAATATTTCCTTCTTGAATTCACTCCTAATATATGCTCCATATTAGGGGAAGTAGGTGCAGGGGGGATAATTGGCAATACAAGAGGAAATACCATAATAAGTTATGGATGGGGACTAGTAACTATGACAAATAATGAGGTGGAGGCTTATTCCCTCTTTGAAGGCATCAAACTATCTCAATCAATTGGGATTCGAACGCTAAAAATGTTTGAAGACTCCATGATGGTAATTAGGGAAATTGTCAAAAACATATCATGGGAGGTAATGTATATTCTGGTGTAATGTCAAGGTCCCTAGAACTCTCAAAATTCCCAATGAATACTCTCTTTATCACATCAAAAGAGACCTAAATTCCATATCAGATCAAAAGTCTAAAGAAGAGCGTAGCCTAGAAAAGGGAGAAACCATTGTCAATGGAAGAACTAGGATTCTCCCCGTCCCTTAACTATTCATGATTTGGGATTTCAATTTCGTGGAAGGTTGGTGGTCTATCAAATTAATTTTGCTAGACCTCAAACATATCAACAGATGCAATATGGAATTTGACTTTCATTTCTTTGTGTGTGGGATAGTTCTTCCAAGATTGGACTAGATGGATTTGTTATTTCTCTTCGGGTATATTCGTAGCAATATATGTTCTGAACACCTCCAGAATGATGTCCCTTTGCTTGATTGTTGCCCACTGTTAGGAAATCTCATTGTCAACAGGTTCCATTATCCCTTTTGTAAGCATTTTCATTTACATATATGTCAACCTTTGAGTATGTTCATGTTATTTGTTTATGAATTTTGGGACAATGTTGTGTGTGCTATGTTCGGGGTCCATCCTATATCTGGGGTTTACTTTTTAATTGGTTGTAGGTTAGGTACCTTCTTCAATTATCATCTTTTTAGTCTCTACAGTGCTCCTAGGAATATTGGGTACCTACTAAAATTTATGATGCAGACCCCTGAACCCTCGGGACAAGATCCGCTTAGGATCGCTCTAAAATCCCCTTGAGCCGAAGCGGCTCCTTTGTTTGTCACTGGAATGTACAACGAATCCATAGGTCCTTTGTAAAACTCACCCTTTATAGATTAAATCTAGGCGCGAGCCTTACACTGCTATATGACCATGATCTGGTCCTTACATAGGCGTCTCTCGCAACTCAGAAGTTCGCGACTCGAAGACCCTCAACTTATCTTTCTATGACCTCTGATACCCAAGATCACAAGACAGGTATATCTTTTCCTTTGTCAGCGTCGTCCACGCATGACCGTCATCTAGGGATAAACACTAGCAACTCTCGCAACTCCCGACCTCACGAGTTGAAGTGTCAAACCTTGGCACTCTCCCTTTGTGAAACCCCGAGAGGAAATGGTCGAATGCCTTTGAACACTTCTCGCTACTCGCAATCTCGTGAGTTGAAGCATCGAGCTCTCGTGCTCTTCTTTTATGAAATCCCGAGATGTGATAGGTCAATTATAGGTTGACCCCTATAATGCACCGAGTACACACCACCTGTCACCCTCGCGGTACCCACCTAACAGATGTGCCACGCATCCACTCATGCCTTCGTTTCTCAGCACTTCACAACTTCTGCAGTTGAAAGTGATTCCTCCAAGTCCTGAACTCCCGATACGCGATAAATCCATGGAGTTCTGATCCAACTATTCTCCCGTTCCTGGATTCAATGGTTCAGATCTCCTCGCTACTTTGTTGTTCGTGCAACCAAAGAGTTTGGTTCGCCCTCTGAACTTACGAATCCCCGAATTTGAGAATCGATCCAACGCTCTACCTGAACACGATCAATGATCCTTGTTGATTCTGGAAACCAAAGTGATGGGTTCATCCAACCTCTATCCACCTTGAAACTCCTCTAGATCCTACAGTCCTCGTGACTTCGTAGGTTCTCCACGGATAATTTTGACCGTTAAATTCCCTTCTCAATGACTTCTGCATCACTGAACCAATGTTCCTCGTCTGAACTTGGCTTCTACAAGCGACCTCGCTCCGTCTTCCCCTGAATACTTCAAAGGTGTTATCCCTCCTCAAGATTTAACTTGAAAACTCAATTTCTCCAAAAGGAATCCTTCACGCACTCCTTGCAACAATCTTTCAAATAATTCTAAGTATTTGATCTCTCGACCCTGTGCACCTCTGCAACAGTAGTCCTTCCACCTTTCGACCTTGGTTAATAACTTCTAAGGCTTCAGATAGCCTGCGCACACATTGCACGGCTTCTGTGCTCCACCTACACTTCTACTGGAATGAGAACAACGATATCTCTCTTGAGCTTTCAAAGATAAAATATGAACCTTGTCAACGCACACCTTGCGGACGTTTTCATTGCACTCTTTGCAGGAACTCTCACTCAGGAAGAGAAACAATTGAAACTCATTCTCTTTCTCTCTCAGACTTCAAACAATTAACATGAAATCATACATACAACACAACATAACAACAAATGAAATACAGAGAGAATAAAATGACTGTAAGCATACCATTCAACATGTATACACAGAAAGCATTATAACACCATGAATCTAACTCAAAGATTCTTATATTAATTCAAAGCTCATGTACATGGGTTCTTCTCTACAACTATCTGCTACAACTCTCTCTTCTACTTTCTTCTATGCTATGTTACAATGAATAATTCATACAATGATACAAAGATGAGGGTGTCTATAGTCATTTTCCCTCCTACGCTCCTAAAACTATCTAATCTATCATTCAATTCTACCTACTTTCATTAACTGGCTTAAATTCCTTTTACATTGACAGATGAGAAAAATCACTCATGATCTGTTTACAACACTTATACATAAATACAAGTACGCTTTCCTTAATTGTTACATTAATATCCGCTCTTTCAACTTTCAAAATATTTCAACATGTGCAAAAATGCGCTGGTGCTTGTCCCAGCTGGCTTTCAACTTCACGCTCGCTTGGCTGCTTATGATGCTCCTGCATCATACTCCCTCACTTCAAAATTTTCATGAACTCATGTTCATGAGTTCTTGCACAGTCTGTCCATGCTTCTAAATTTTTTCTTCATCCTCCCAACTGGCATCTTCAACTGGATGTCCTTTCCACTTGACCAAGTATTTGAAATACTCTTTTCTCCTGGTCTTCCTGCTGACTCTCTTGTCAATGATGCTTTCCATCTGTGGCTTTTCAGCTATAGGCATTTGTTTATTCCATTAAACCTTTGTCTGTTCATCCCCTACTCCTGCTTCTTCAGCTCTGTAAGGGTACAAATCTGAGATGTTGAATATCGATTAAATTTCGATCCCATCAGGTAATTCAATCTCATATGCGTTTGCCCCAAATTTATTCACAACCTTACATGGTCCAATATTTTTCATCTTCAGCTTGTTATATGTTCCTCTTGGGAACCTCTCCTTCCTCAGATGTGCAAGAATCAGATCACCAACTTCAAATTGAAGTTCTCACCTGTGTTGATCTGCTCTGCGCTTTTACTCTTGACTCGAATTCTGCAATCGTTCCTTAACTCGGTTGTGAAGCTCCTTCATCACTTTTGCAAAGTCTTCTATTATAGCACTCTTGAATTCATCTTGTTCCAAATATTTCAATTCAGAAACTCCTCGTGGCAGCATTCCATATACAATCATTCTAAGAAAAATCTACCTGTGGCAGAATGTGATCCCACTGGCTGTGGTGTTCAGTCACTAGGCTCCTTAGCAAATCTCCCAAGATCCTGTTCACAACTTCTATCTACCCATATGTCTGAGGATTATACGTTGAGCTAAAGGTCAAACTTTTCCCCATATTCCTCCATAAAGTCCTCCAGAAATGTTCCACGAACTTGGTATCTCGATCTGAAACTATACTCCTTGGCAAGTCGTGAAGTCTGACGACTTCATTGAAAAACAAGTTCGCAATATGAGTTGCATCACTGGTTTTTTGGCATGGTATGAAATGTTCCATCTTTGAAAATCTATCTTCCACCATAAAGATTGAATCATACCCCTTTGTGTCCTTGGCAGTCCCAATATGAAATCCATGCTCACTGCGTCCCATGGCCTTTCTGGTATGGGTAATGGTTGATATAACTCTGTGTTTTTCTTTTTCCCTTTTGTGTGGTGACAAATTCTACATCTTTCCACAAATATCTTGACATCTGTCCTCATCCCTGGCTAAAAATATGAGTCGTTCAACTTTGAGAATGTCTTATCATGACCGAAGTGTCCGATAAATCCTCCACTATGTTTTTCTTTTAGCAAATTCTCCCTCATGGAGCATTTTGGAATACATAGATGATTTCCCCTGAATAATAATCCATCCTGGATCATATATTCAATCCACTGGCTCCTATCCCTGAGAATTGCATTCTTAGATGCCTCATATGCTTCCTTAAAATCTGGGTCATCCCTGTACATTTCTTTGAGGTTATCAAAACCCAAATTTTTTACTCTGAATTCCTGCATAAGAAAACACTTCCTACTCAAAGCATCAACAAATTTGTTATTAGTTCCAGAAATATGCTTAATCATGAAAGTAAAATTCTACATGTATTCAACCCATTTTGCATGCTTTTGGTTCAACTTCTCCTATTGCGTCACGAATTGTAAGGCATGATTGTCACTGTACAAAACAAACTCTTTAGGAACCAAATAGTGTCTCCATTTCTCCAACACTTGTATGACTGCATAGAACTCTTTATCATATGTGGAGTACTTAACCTTTGCTTCATTCAATTTTTAACTAAAGTATGCAATCGGTCTGTCGTCTTGGCTCATGACCACTTTAATTGCAAATCCACTAGCGTCACACTTGACCTGAAATGTCTTGCTCAAATATGGAAAAACCAGAATTGGTTGTTCAGTGATATTCTTCTTCAACAGATTGAAACTCTTCTCTGCTTCATCTTTCCAGTGAAAAGATTTATGTATTTTCTTCACCGTATCCATCATCGTTTCGCTAATTCCACTAAAATTTCAGATGAATTTCCTGTAGAAACTAGCTAAACCATGGAATCTTCGAACTTCAAACACACTCTTTGGCGATGGCCAATTCTTAATTGCTTCCACCTTTCCCGGATCCATATTCAACTCATTTGCAGAGATAACATAACCCAAACAAATAAGTTATGTCCTCATAAATGATGATTTATGCACATTAATCAACAATTTCTCTTGTTGCAATGTCTTCATTACTGTAGCTAAATGCTTCAAGTGTTCAGCTTCTGTCTTGCTGAAAATTAATATATCGTCAAGATATACAATGACGAATTTCCCTATGAAATCCTTCAGGACTTCGTTCATCAATCTCATGAAAGTACTAGTCGCATTTGTTAATCCAAATGGCATGACAAGCCATTCATATAGCCCTTCATTTGTCTTGAATGTTGTCTTCCATTCATCACCTTCCCTCATCCGAATTTGATGATACCCGCTTTTCAAATCAATCTTTGAAAAAAACTTTGCTCCACTCAAGCAATCCATCAAATTGTCCATCCTTGGAAATGGAAATATGTATCTTATGGTAATCTTATTGATTGCCCTTGAGTTTGTACACATCATCCAGCCTCCATATTTCTTTGGGTTGATCACTGTTGGAACAGTGCATGGACTCAAGCTTTCTCGAACCAATCCTTTGTCCATTAAGTCTTGGACTTGTCTCTTGACCTCTTCATTCTCGTGTGGCGTCAATCTATACACTGCTTTGTTTGGTAAACTGGCTCTAGGTATAAGGTCAATGTGATGGATTATACTCTTGATCGGTAGCAACAAACAAGGTAGTTCATCCACTACTATGTCAGCAAACTCTTCCAACAACTTCTGGATTTCCTCTGGTAAATCATCCACTCTTGTACTGGAAAAAAAAATTCTAGGCTTCCTGACTACAATGAATTGTGTGTCTTCCTTCTTCTTAACCTCATTGAGAAGTTCCTTCCCACTCATGAGAAGTACAGTGTTGCTTACCTTTGGTTTCATCTTTTTATCCTTAATTGGAAACAACATGTGTGTCCTACCATTTTTCTCCACGGTGTATGTGTTATTTCTCCCATCATGAATCACATTCCTGTCATATTTCCATGGTCTACCCATCAATAGATGAAAAACATCCATGGGAATGACTTCACATAATATCTCATCCTTATATCCTCCTATTTGAAATTCAACTAAACATTGTTTACTGACATTTACCTGATGTCCTTTTTGTAGCCACGAAACTCTGTATGGGCTTGGATGTACAATAGTCTCCAACTCCAGCTTTTCTACCATCTCTATAGAAACGATATTGTCTATGCTACCACTGTCCACGATGACTTTTCATACCCTGTCTTTGGTCTTGCAAGCAATCCAAAAAATTATGTTCCTTTGGGCTGGGTTCTCTGCCTCCTTCTCTGGCATTAAGAGAATTTTTTGCATCATCAAATATCTTCCACCCTCAGCATCTTTTGCCTCAACATTCCATCCTTGAGCTTAGGTAATGTGAGTTTCACCACCTTCTTTCTTCCTATCTGGACACTTATAAGATTTATGTCCATTTTTCCCACAGACAAAACATTTCACTTCACCTCCTCGGCCTCTTCCTCTTCCTATGGTATGAGGAAAAGTATTTCTATCGACATACTATCCTCTCTGTGAGCTTCCGCCTCTCTCAGGTTGAGTTTGAGGTTTCTTCCCCTCTTCTTTACATTTCTGAGTCCTATCTTGGGAAATTGTTTTGCCTCTGGTTTGAATTCTACCTCAGCCTCTTTGACCTTGTTTCTGGCTCAGCTTCTCTTCATCTTTCAAAGCCATCTGATAAGCATCCTCCACATTTTGAAGGGTCATCATGCTCATCTCATCTTGAATGTCATATCTTAGACCATTCATGTACCTGGCAAATTTTTCATCATCGCTTTCTCGATGACCTGCCCTGATGTTTATCTTGTAGAACTCTTCAGTGTATTCTTTCATTGACATCAGCTTCTGTCTCAAATTATGCATCCTCCAAAACAGAGTGATTTGATAATCCTTGGGTATGAATTTTTCTTTCATCTTGGAAACCATTCTATCTCAGCTTTTGATTTTTTGCTTGCCTTTGCAGTGTTTGTCATCCTACAGTTCATCCCACCATAGTGTTGCATGTCCTTTAAGTCTAGTGACAGCATGTTTGACCTTCTTATCTTCCTCGACATCCTCGTAGTAAAAATATTTATCTAGAGCTCTAATCCAATCTAGAAGCTCTTCAACATCCAGGTTTCCTTCATACACTGGAATGTCCATTTTTTCTCTGGAACCTATCCTTGCAACAGCCCTGAATAGGCATTCTTCCGCAGCATCTACGGCCGCAAATTCTTCTCCTTCAGCTTCATTCTCACTCTCATCTTCACTGATATCTCCAGCATCAACTGTGTGCCTCTGTGTTGTCTCCATGGCATCAAGCCTAGCACGTAATTCACGCATTTCCCTTTCCACTGTTGGATCGGGTAATTTCCTATCTCTCCTCCTCGACGACATGG
The DNA here is from genome assembly GCA_010110895.2 of Picea sitchensis. Classification (NCBI taxonomy): domain Eukaryota; kingdom Viridiplantae; phylum Streptophyta; class Pinopsida; order Pinales; family Pinaceae; genus Picea; species Picea sitchensis. The sequence goes on along the minus strand of SNQJ01S0005169.1, from coordinate 237,962 downwards.
ATGTAAAATTCTCTTTTCTCTACTACGGAAAGAAAAGAACTTGTTCTCTTCTCTTCTCGATCCCTCTGCCTAAAATATACAAACAGAGTCAAGCTCTGATACCACTCAGGATCGCTCTAAAATCCTCTTGAGCCGAAGTGGCTCCTTTTTTTGTCGCTGGAATGTCCAACGAATCCACAGGTCCTTTGTAAAAATATCCCTTTGTATATTAACTCCAGGCATGAGCCTTACACTACTATACAACCATGATCTGGTCCTTACACAGGCGTCTCTCATGACTCAAAAGTTTGCTAATCGAATACCCTCAACTTCTCTTTCTATGACCTTCGATACCCAAGATCACGAGACGGGTATAGCTCCTCCTTTTTCAGCGCCCTCCATGCATGATCGTCGGCTAGGGATAAACAATATCACCTCTCGCAACTCGTGACCTCGCGAGTTGGAGTGTCGAACCTTGGCACTCTCCCTTTGCGAAACCCCGAGAGGCGATGGTTGAATGCCTTTGAACACCTCTCGCTACTCGCAATATCGTGAGTTGAAGCATCAAGCTCTTGTGCTCTTCTTCTATGAAATCCTGAGATGCAATAGGTCAATTATGGGTTGACCCCTCTAATGCATCGAGTACACACCACTTGTCACCCTCGCGGTCCCCACTTGACATATGTGCCACGCATCCACTCGTGCCTTTGGTTCTCACCACTTCGCAACTTATGCAATTGAAAGTGATTCCTTCAAGTTTTTAACTCTCGATACACGATAAATCCATGGAGTTCTGATCCAACGGTTCTCCCATTCCTGGATTCAACGGTTCAGATCTCCTCGCTACTTCACTGTTCGCGCAACCAAAGAGTTTGGTTCACCCTCCGAACTTACGAATCCCTGAATTCAAGAACTGATCCAACTCTCTACCTAAACATGATCAACGGTCCTTGTTGATTCTGGAAACCAAAGTGATGGGTTCATCGAACCTCTATCCACCTTGCAACTCCTCTGGATCCTATGGTCCTCGTGACTTCGCGAGTTTTGCACAGAGAATTTCAACTGTTCAATTTCTTTCTCAATGACTTATGTGTCACTGAACCAATGTTCCTCATCTGAACTTGGCTTATGCAAGCGACCTCGCTCCATCTTCCCCTGAATACTTCAAAGGTGTTATCCCTCCTCGAGCTTTAACTTGAAAACTCGATTTCTCCAAAAGGACTCTTTCACGCACTCCTTGCGGCAATCTTTCAAATATTTCTAAGTATTTGATCTCTCGACCCTATGCACCTCTGCAAAAATATTCCTTCCACCTTTTGACCTTGGTTAATAACTTCTAAGGCTCAGCTAGCCTGTGCACACCTTGCACGGCTTCTATGCTCCACCTGCACTTCTGCTAGAACGAGAACAATGGTATCTCTCTTGAGCTTTCAGAGATAAACTTTGAACCTTGTCAATGCACACCTTGCAAATGTTTTCACTGCACTCTTTGCAGGAACTCTCACTCAGGAAGAGAAACAAATGAAACTCATTCTCTTTCTCTCTCAGACTTAGAACAATTAACATAAAATAATACATACAACACAACGTAACAACAAATGCAATATAGAGAGAATAAAACGATTGTAAGCATACCATTCAACATGTATACACAGAAAGCATTATAACACCATGAATCTGACTCAAATTCTTATATTAATTCAAAGCTCCTGTACATGGGTTCTTCTCTACAAATATCTGCTATAACTCTCTCTTCTCTTCTCTTCTATGCTATGTTACAATGAATAATTCATACAATGATACAAAGATGAGGGTGTCTATAGTCGTTTTCCCTCCTACGTTCCTAAAACTGTCTAATCTATCATTCAATTCTACCTACTTTCATTAACTGGCTTAAATGCCTTTTACATTGACAGATGAGAGCAATCACTCATGATCTGTTTACAACACTTGTACATAAATACAAGTAATATTTCCTTAATTGTTACATTAATATCCGCTCTTTCAACTTTCAAAACATTTCAACATGTGCAAAAATGCGTTGGTGCTTGTCCCGGCTGGCTTCTGCCTTCACGCTCACTTGGCTGCTTATGATGCTCCTGCATCAATTTATCTCCTCAACATACATTGTCCTTTCTCATGGTCATTTCCATCTAATCCTCAGGAAATGGGATGGTAAAAATTCCCTAAAGGCATATATATATATATATATATATATATATATATACATTATGGCTCCTTGTGATCTAACTCAAAAACTTATGGTTTTATTTATTGTTTTATTAATAAAATAGGAAGCACACATGAAGTGGGACTGTCAAAAGAGAGAATCCAGAAGGAGGGAAAGTGGTGAATATTTTTTTAGTTAACTCAACTAAAGTGAGATAAAATCTCACGATTTTAGGAACATGTGTAAAAATCAAATTGATAGGTAGTAAATGAGGAGGAGGATGTTACATGTGTCAAATACCTAGACAATCATATAAAAGTAAAGAAAATAAAGAGGATAGGAAACCATTCTGAAGAAGATGTGAAATCTGAGAAAACATTACATGACACATAAATCTTCATGTAATGCTTGTAGCCCTATGAATTGTGGCAAGTCACTTGGTTAGGTTATTGGATGTGGATTTAGCCCAGGGGTGACATAATGGGCATATGTGGCAAATTTGATCTATAGTAGGGAGGAACAACCCACTTAACGTGTGTTTTCCCTAAAGGAAAACTCAGTTACATGTTTTTCTTCCATTTGATTCTCGTCAAATTGTTGTTCAATTTGTAATTTATGGATATTCTATTCTGGTTAAATTATTGATCAATTCATAATTTATTGTTGACTATAATCTAACTAGGGATTAGAGGTTTTCTCTTGTTTCATTCCATTATAGGATTTTCATAGTAAACATCAGAAAGCAATGATTATATCAATATCTATATTAAAATGCAAGAAGCATAATTATATAATTAATAAAGTTTTTGTATGGAGGAACATTTTATATAAATTGAACTAAAAACAACAGGCCAAATTCCCAATGATAATGTTATTACTATAGAGGAAATATGGAATATACAGAAAGTTAAGGTCATCAAATAAGTACAACGAGATAGTAATAGTTGAATATATAATAAAAAGATTTATAAGGAAACCAACCTTTTATGTTTTGTAGCCATTTAAAACAAGAAAGAAAATCAGTAAGCTCATGCGGCCATGGAAAGTAAAGGCTTGGAACCATTCACGACCACAAACTAAGAAAAAAAGAGGAATCCATTAATTAATATTAAAAATATCTTCAACCAGGATGACTCTATAAATTGAGGGTGAAAACCATTTGAGAAAGAAAGATACATATGCGGGTTAATAGGCCCATCATAGTTTAATATTTCAACAAAATAATAGAACCTTCATACGTAGTCAACTTCCATATGGATATCTATAAGCGGAATATACACCAGAAAATATAATACATCTCTTCTTGTTTAAAAGACCAAGAATGTCATCAATAGAACCACAGTAGGTAACCACCCAGTGAATTTGAACAAACCTAGTGGTATCAAATCCCTTATCCACAATTAGGGTCTATTATAGAAACCGAAATATGATGCAGACCGCACTCCATGGAGCACGTCTGCCTCCTCAGGACCTTCTTATGCTCTCGGCCTGAAGAACTTCAAAAGCTCTTCCTATCCCTTATCGGGACTTCTAAATACCCACAAAATTCTCCTTGTGATTCCCCATTATCCTATTGGGAAATCGGGCCTCGCGTGATCGTGAGTCCTGCACTCACAAGGTCGGGTCTTACAAATCCTCGAACCCCGATGAATATTCTTCGAACGCTTACCTTGCTCCTATCGGGAATTTCCCCGTCGGAAAATCGGCATTCACGATGTCGAAATCCTCATGCACTACGGATCCCCAATTCCCGATTTGTGATGGCGCTTTTCTCCGCCTTTAGCACCCTCCAACTAGCTCCTGCCTTATACGACCTGTCGGTCCATGGGACCACATCCTTCTCCCTCGTCAGAGTTTCGGACTTCGCGAGTTTGAAAGGTCGTAGTTTCGGACTTCGCGAGTTTGAAAGGTGTGGAACTCACACCCCACCTTCCTGATTCTCCGATCCTCGATGCTCCTTGCGTTGACCCCTGCAAGGGTTGACTTCGTTGACACCTGTCCCCTCTCCGATGCCTATAGCCGGACTTCCACGCGATCGGGAAATTGTGTTTCAGGAAATCGCGATTCCCATTACACAAGTTCACGGGACATTCCAAATCTCGAACCCCGATGCACGTGGATAACACTTGTCTCCTGCGGTGACGTTGTGGCTACGTGGCCATCACGTTTTGGAGTTTCGCGACTCCTATGGTCACAGTTCTCTCATCACCGGAAACCCTGATGTGCCGAACCCCGATGCCGTGGGATCTTTCGACACGTGTCCCAAAGATGGACACTCCTGAGCCTATCGGGTATCCCGAAATCGCGATATCAACCTACGCAAGTTCTATGCTTTCGAGAACCCCGATATGCCGACTCCCGATGGCTTACGTGGCATAACCCTGGCGCAACTCTGCCTGATCTGATGGTTTTCGATCTTTCGCGAATTCCTCCAGCGAATCTCGACCGTCGATTTATTTCCTCGTGGGGACCTTCTCAGCGTGACGATTTGTGAAGGCCTTTGCTCCTTCTGAACTTTCTTCAACTTCTCACGTCCTCTTAGAGCTTCCTGCGTGCACTCCTTGCGGCAAATCCTGCGAATACTCCAAATATTCAGCCTCCCTTCAACTCTACGCATTCCAGCAGTAGCAGTCCTTCGCCTGTCTTTCTCAGGTTTAATACTGAGACTTCCTCTCCGACCTGCACACTCCTTGCACAGCTTCAATAACCCAATTCCACTTCTGGGTGAACAAGAACAAAAGTTAAACTATCGAGCCCTCATCAACGCACTCCTTGTAGATGAATTCCACTGCACACCTTGCAGGAATCTCCTGGCTCAGATAGAGTAACAATTGAATCTTATTCTCTTCCTTCTCAGACTTCAGTTTCAAACATGAAATCTCATGCACAACATATACAAAGAAAATGCATATCAAGGAAGCAAACATTCATAAGCATATGAACAATATACACAGAGAAACAACACCAGTCATGAATTTGAACCAGAACTTTCTTCTATTAATTCAAATGTCTATACATGGGTGTTCTTCACAATTTATCTGCTTCTCTTCTCTCCTGAATGCTTGATAATGTTACAATGATACAAAGGAGGGTGTCTATATCCGTTTTCCCTCTCAAACTCTAAACTGTCTATTCTGGAATTAAAATCCTATCTACCTGCATTAACTAAAGTAAATGCCTCCTATCTACTTCAGACAAGAGTGTAAGGCTCGAGGTCTGATACAATACAACATGCGCTCCTTCATAAATGTTTCATTAAAGGATATGGCGCTTCATCTTTAGTGAAAATTCGAAAAGTTATCCAAGATCCTATGTCATGTGTTTAAAAACACATGCGCTGGCTCCAAGCTTGCTTTGGTAGTTGAGATGCTCCTGCATCATACTCCCCTGCTTGAAAATTTGCATGGGCCCCTGTCCATGAGCTCTTGCGTGTTCTGTCCATGCTTCTGAATCTGCGCTTCTGTCTCCCAGATGGCATCCTCCACTGGGTGGTTCTTCCACTTAACTAGATACTCATAGTACTCCTTGCACCTGGTCCTTTTGCTTACTCGTTTGTCTAGTATCCGCTCCATCTGCAGCTTCTCTGCAATCAGCATCTGCTTTTGCCACTGAACCCATGGCTGCTCATTACTTTCAGTCTCTATTTCTCCTGCCCTGTATGGGTATAAATTTACAATGTTGAATATCGGAGATATCCCGATGCCATCCGGCAACTCAATTTCATAAGCATTCTCTCCGAATTTCCTGAGGACTTTACATGGCCCAATATTCTTCATTTTTAATTTGTTGTATGTTCCTCTCGGGAACCTTTGTTTCCTCAGATGTGCCAGAACCATATCGCCAAACTCAAATTGAAGTTTTCTCCGATGTTGATCCGCTCTGCGCTTGTACTCCTGGTTCAATTCTGTCAGTCGCTGCTTCACCCTGATGTGAAGTTCCCTCATTTCCTCAGTGAATTCTTCAGCGCTGGCACTGCTGATAGCAGTCTGTTCCGAATCCCTTAGCTCCGAAACACCTTTCGGATGCCTGCCGTATACTATCTCAAACAAACTCTTCCCTGTGCTTCGATTCACCGAATCATTGTAGGCGAATTCTGCCTGTGGCAATACGCTATCCCAGCTGCTGTGGTGCTCCATCACCAAGCTTCTTAACAAATCTCCCAGACTTCTGTTGACCACTTCTGTCTGCCCATCTGTCTGTGGATGATAGGTAGAAATAAACATCAGATTAGTCCCCATCTTCTTCCAGAGTGTCCTCCAGAAATGTCCAATGAATTTAGTATCCTTGTCTGAAACTATGATTTTCGGCATTCCATGAAGTCTAACAACCTCCTTGAAGAACAAGTTTGCGATGTGAGTCGCATCGCTGGTCTTCTGGAATGGGATAAAATGTTCCATATTTAAAAATCTTTCCACCACCAAAAATATGGAATCATGTCCTCTTTGTGTCCTCGGCAATCCTAGGACGAAATCCATGCTGATCGCCTCCCATGGTCTTTCCGGTATGGGCAATGGCTGATAAAGACCTGCGTTCTGCTTTCTTCCCTTTGAGTGTTAGCAGATTCTAAACCTGTCAACAAACTTCTTGACTTCTGACTGCATCCCTGGCCAAAAGTATGCTTCGCTCAGCTTCGCAAATGTTTTGTCATGTCCAAAGTGCCCTGCTAAGCCTCCGCTGTGATTTTCTTTCAACAAGTTCTCTCTCATGGAGCAATTTGGAATGCACAATTGATTGCCTCTGAATAGAAATCCATCTTGGATCATATAATCTATCCACTGACTTCTATCTCTGAGAACTGGGTTCTCAGCTGCTCCATACGCCTCTGTAAAATCTGCATCACCTGCGTACATATCCCTGAGATCATCAAAGCCTAAAGTCTTGACTTTGAACTACTGCAACAACAAACATTTCCTGCTCAAAGCATCAGCCACTTTGTTAGCAGTACCTGAAATGTGTTTGATAACAAAGGTAAAATTCTGCATGTATTCTACCAATTTAACATGCCTCTGATTTAATTTCTCCTGCTGAGTTACATACTGCAATGCATGGTTATCACTATATAAAATGAATTCCCTTGGAATCAAATAGTGCCTCCATTTTTTCAATGTCTGTATGATGGCATAAAATTCTTTATCATATGTGGAGTATTTTTCCTTTGCCTCATTCATATTCTCGCTGAAATATGCAATTGGTCTATCATCCTGACTCAATATTGCTCCTATGGCAAAGCCACTCGCATCACATTTCACCTGGAATGTCTTCTGAAAATCTAGCAACACCAACACCGGTTTCTCTGTGATCTTTCGCTTCAACAGATTGAAGCTTTTCTCAGCCTCCTCAGTCCAATGAAAATACTTATGTCTTTTCTTGACTGTGTCCATCATCGCTGCGCTGATTCCGCTGAAATTTCGGATGAATTTCCTGTAGAAACTCGCCAGTCCATGAAAACTTCTCACCTCAAAAACATTTCTTGGTGATGGCCAATTCTTTATTACATCAACTTTACTTGGATCCATCTTCAATTCATTTGCCGATATGACAAATCCCAAGTAAATGAGTTATGTCTTCATAAATGAAGATTTCCTCATATTGATCAACAACTTCTCTTGCTGTAGCTTCCTCATTACTGCAGCTAAATGCTTCAGATGTTCCTATTTTGTTTTGCTGAAAATTAATATGTCATCTAGATAAACAATGACAAACTTACCAATGAATTCTTTCATCACTTCATTCATCAACCTCATGAATGTACTCGGTGCATTCGTCAAGCCAAACGGCATGACCAGCCATTCGTACAACCCTTCGTTGGTTTTGAAGGTTGTCTTCCACTCATCGCCTTCCCTCATGCAAATTTGATGGTATCCGCTTTTCAAATCAACCTTTGAAAAAAATTTGGCTCCACTTAAACAATCCATCAAGTCATCCATCCGTGGCAATGGGAACCTATACTTGATGGTGATCTTGTTAATGGCTCTGGAATCAGTGCACATTCTCCAGCCTCCATTTTTCTTTGCGCTAAGTACCGTTGGAATGGCACACGGACTCAATCTCTCCCTGACCAATCCCTTGTCCAATAACTCCTGGACCGGCTTCTTAACCTCCTCATTCTCCTGAGGCATCAACCTGTACGCGGCCTTATTTGGAAAACTAGCTCCTGGCATGAGGTCTATATGATGACTCATGCTCCTCATCGGCGACAACGAATGAGGCAATTCGTCTACCACAATATCAGTGAACTCTTCAAGTAGTTCCTGAATTTCTTCCGGCAAATCATCCACTCTTGTGCTGGTCAAAATGATTTTGGGTTTTCTGACCACAAAGAATTGTGGATCTTCTTTCTTCTTAACTTCTGCAAGAAGCTCCTTCCCACTCATGAGAAGTACCATGTTGTTCACCTCCGGCTTCACCTCCTTATCTTTTATTGGAAGTAACATATGTGTTCTCCCATTCTTCTCCAGGGTATGTGTATTCATCTTTCCATCATGAATTACGTTTCTGTCATATTGCCATGGTCTTCCCAGCAGTAAATGGAAAACATCCATAGGAATAACATCACATAAAATCTTGTCATTATATCCCCCTATTTTAATGTCAACTAAGCACTGTTTAGTGACACTCACCTAATGTCCCTTCTGTATCCATGAGACTTTGTATGGACTCGGGTGATCAGTCGTCTCCAGCTCCAGTTTCTCCACCATCTCGATTGAAACGAGATTGTCGGTGCTTCCACTATCCACAATGACCTTGCATTTTCGGTCTTTGGTCTTGCATGTGGTTCTGAACAGTCGACTTCTTTGAGCTGTTTCCTCCACCTCCTTCTCAGGTGTTAAGAGAACTTTACACATCATCAGCGACCTTCCATCTTCTGCATCTTCTGCTTCAACATTTCTCCTTTGTGCCTCAGCGATGTGAGCTTCTCCTCCATCCCTCTTCCTGTCTGGACAGTCAACTGCCTTGTGTCCATTTTTCCCACATGTGTAGCATGTGATGATTCCTTCTCTGCCTCTTCCTCTACCTCTGGTACGAGGAAAAGTATTAACATCAGCGTATCCCCCGCTCTGTTCTACCTGCTGCATTTGATGTTCAGCGTGTTGGCCTCGCTGTGAGCTTCCACCTCTTTCTATTCTTGCCTGAGGCTTTTTCCAGTCATCCTTGGGCTTCTGGAATTTATCTTGGGCAACTGATTTAACCTTGGGCTTACTTCTGCCTCGGCCTCGCTGTCCTAGCTTATGGCTCAGCTTCTCTTCAGCCTTTAAAGCCATCTGATACGCATCCTCCACCGTTCGGATGGTCATCATACTCATCTCATCCTGGATGTCGTATCTTAATCCATTCATATACCTGGAAACCTTTTCATCATCGCTCTCCCGATGACCTGCCCTGATATTCAGCCTGTAGAATTCCTCGGTATACTCCTTAACCGTCATCAACTTTTGTCTCAGGTTCTGCATCCTCCTGAACAACGTGATTTGATAGTCTCTTGGAATGAAATTTGCCTTCATCTTTGCAATCATTCGATCCCAACTTTTAATCTTTTGCCTATCTTTGGAACGTCTGTCTGCTTGAAGCTCGTCCCACCATAATGCTGCATGTCCCTTGAATTTTGTGACAGCATGCCTAACCTTCTTATCCTCTTCGATGTCTTCATAATCGAAGTAGGTGTCAAGAGCTCGGATCCAGTCCAATAGCTCTTCTGCATCCAGACTCCCTTCATAGGTAGGAATGTCCATTTTTGTCTTTGAACTCATCCTGACAATGGCTTTAATCAACCGCTCATTGGCTGCATCTTCGGCTGCAATTTCTCCTTGTTGTTCGGCTTCAACTTCACCTTCGGAGTCACTCAGATCTCCCGTACTGGCTGTGCGTCTCTGTGTTGCCTCCATATCTTCAAATCTCACTCGGAGATCACGTATCTGTCTCTCCAATTCTGTATTCCCTGCCGGCCTACCTCTGCCCCTCTGGTTTCCCCTATCCTCTGGATCAGGTGACTGTCTTTCTCTTCTGGGCAGCATGGTGAATTTTCTTCCTCCGCTACAGAAACAAGATATAAATCCCACTCTGATACCACTCTGACGTAGACCACACTCCATAGAGCATGTATGCCTCCTCAGGACCTTCTTATGCTCTCGGCCCGAGGAACTTCAAAATCTCTTCCTATCCCTTATCGGGACTTGTAAATACCCACAGAATTCTCCTTGTGATTCCCCGTTATCCTATCAGGAAATTGGGCCTCGCGTGATCGTGAGTCCTTCACTCATGAGGTCGGGCCTTACAAATCCCCGAACCTCAATGAATATTCTTTGAACGCTTACCTTGCTCCTATCGGGAATTTCCTCGTTGGGAAATCGACGTTCACGATGTCGAAATCCTCATGCACTACGGATCCCCAATTCTCGATTTGCGATGGCGCTTTTCTCCGCCTTTAGCACCCTCTAGCTAGCTCCTGCCTTATACGACCTGCCAGTCCATGGGACCACATCCTTCTGCCTCGTCGGAGTTTCGGACTTCGCGAGTTTGAAAGGCGTGGAACTCACGCCCCTGGAATTCATGATTCTTCGATCCCTGAATCTCCTTGCGTTGACCCCTGCAAGGGTTGACTTCACTGACACCTGTCCCCTCTCTGATGCCTATAGCCGGATTTTCGCGCGATCGAGAAATCACGTTTCGGGAAATCGCGATTCTCGTTACACAAGTTCACGGGACATTCCAAATCCCGAACCCCGATGCACGTGGGTAACACTTGTCTCCTACGGTGACGCTATGGCTACGTGGCCATCGCGTTTCAGAGTTTCGCGACTCATGTGGTCACATTTCTCTCGTCACCGGAAACCCCGATGTGTCGAACCTTAATGCCATGGGATCTTCCGACACTTGTCCTGAAGATGGACACTCTTGAGCCTATCGGGTATCGTGAAATCGCGATATCAACCTACGCGAGTTCTATGCTGTTGAGAACCCTGATATGTTGACTCCCGATGGCTTACGTGGCATAACCCTGGTGCAACTCCGCCTGATCTGACGGCTGTCGATCTTTCGCGAATTCCTCTAGCGAATCTCGACCGTCGATTTCTTTCCTCGTGGGGACCTTCTTGGCATGACGATTTTCCTCAGAAAACCTTCAATAATTTGTGAAGGCCTTTGCTCCTTCTGAATTTTCTTCAACTTCTCACGTCCTCTTAGAGCTTCCTACGTGCACTCCTTGCGGCAAATCCTGTGAATACTCCAAATATTCAGCCTCCCTTCGACTCTGCGCGTTCCAGCAGCAGCAGTCCTTCGCCTGTCTTTCTTAGGTTTAATACTAAGACTTCCTCTACGGCCTGCACACTCCTTGCACGGCTTCAACAACCCAATTCCACTTCTAGGCGAACAAGAACAAAAGTTAAACTATGGAGCCCTCATCAACGCACTCCTTGTGGATGAATTCCACTGCACACCTTGCAGGAATCTCCTGGCTCAGATAGAGTAACAATTGAATCTTATTCTCTTCCTTCTCAGACTTCAGTTTCAAACATGAAATCTCATGCACATCATATAAAAAGCAAATGCATATCAAGGAAGAAAACATTCATAAGCATATGAACAATATACACAGAGAAACAACACCGGTCATGAATTTGAACCAGAACTTTCTTCTATTAATTCAAATGTCTATACATGGGTGTTATTCACAATTTCTTTGCTTCTCTTCTCTCCTGAATGCTTGATAATGTTACAATGATACAAAGGAGGGTGTCTATATCCGTTTTCCCTCTCAAACTCTAAACTATCTATTCTGGAATTAAAATCCTATCTACCTACATTAACTAAAGTAAATGCCTCCTATCTACTTCAGACAAGAGCATAAGGCTCGAGGTCTGATACAATACAACAGGCGCTCCTTCATAAATGTTTCATTAAAGGATATGGCGCTTCATCTTTAATGAAAATTCAAAAAGTTATCCAAGCTCCTATGTCATGTGTTTAAAAACACATGCACTGGCTCCACGCTTGCTTTGGTAGTTGAGATGCTCCTGCATCAAAATACCTCTCGAAGGATGAACGCCCTGGCATAGAGGCCATATTCCTCACCTGTCAACAATGATTTCCAAATGAAGTAATTAGTATGGCGTTGGGTAAGATAAATTGACACAAGTAGAAAGACATTTAAGTAATAACACTTACCAGACATTCAGACTGAGTAATGTCTAGATACCTCCTGCTAAAATAACCCAGTACACCTACATGACGCAAAACCATTAAGAAAGGAAACAAAACCTTTCTAAAAGAATGAATGTAGGCTTATAATAAGAGTTTATTGCAGTAGATAGAAACCCCCACAAGGAAACTCCTGTAGAAGAATGAGTTGGCTAGCCATAACCAACATCTCTTCATGATGGGTACCCTCGCTCACAACAAGGGCCCATCATTAGCTTAAATTATCCAAAAGAGTCTATTTTTCTAGAAGAATATTTACATAAGAAAATGTAACATCCCTCTCTTGCGCACACTGAGCGAACTTATCCTTTTAGGACACTTGCTCGCAAGTGATACAGATTATTATACTTTTGGGCATTTTATTATGATTATGAGGCTTTATGAATTGATGACATGTTTTTTTGCTGCATTGACATAGATAAGTGATATTGACTCGGTTTTCCCTAAGTGTGCAGGATTTTGGACCCCGAGGATGTAGAGGCATCGATGCAACCCCTTAGACTCCGGATCGAGTCAAGGAGTGGACTATTGGAGTTTGATTGTTTTTTATATGACATCTATGCATATGATTAGATGATATGATTATGATATATTTCTAACATGATTCGTTGATGTTGCAGGCTGATGATGCAGGCTGACAATAGCTTGCTGACCAGACTCACATGTGGAGTAGAGGGGTCACGTAGGACTACCAGAGATGTTGAGGAAGAGGTGTGGACAACATCCCTACCACAACCTACTAGCACTCCCATCGTGGCTCGAACTATAGGTTAATGACTACCTAGTTCGAGAAGACACACGATGCTGTGAGGGCCAACTGCGACAGTCGCTCATGATGATTCTAAGGGGAGCACAATAAGGCAGGGGCCTTATTCCTTAGAGGACCTTAGTCTCCCACAAGATCACCTGGATGAGTATTGACTCTAGCGGTTTTTTATGTCTACCAAGTCAGTCAAGAGGCGAGTGCCACCCTTGGAGCACGTAGTGCGTCCTGAAGGGCACGTCGCGCAAGGGAAACAGATTGAGGCGAGTGGCACCCTTGGAGCACGTAGTGCGTCCTGAAGGGCATGTCACATAAGGGAAACAAAATGGGGAGAGTGGTAGCCTTAGAGCACCTAGTGCATCCTGAAGGGTACGTTGCGATGTTAAATAATAAATGAATAAAGCTATGGCCTTATAATGAATACTGTGATGAGAAAGATTTAAAACAAATTCCCTAGTAAAATGTTGCCCAACATCGAAAATTAAAATCTAGGTCTAGGTGAAACTCGCGGTAAAAGAAAAATATGTATGTAAAAATAAAAATAAAAATAAATAAATAAAATTGATAATCATCATTAATCATGTGTCGAGAAGGGGGTAAGTTATTCTTTTTATTTATAAAAATCTTTTGGGGGATAAAATTTTAAAAAGGGGAAATAATTGTTTTTGTCACTTATGCTAATTAAAATTTATTAATTAAAAAGGAAAAAGGGAAAAAGTTAATTTCTACACCTGCCAATTGACTTTTAAATAAAAAGGGAAAGAGGGAAATCTAAAAGAATTAGGAAACTAGGAAAAAGAAGGAAACATAAAAAGAAAGGGGAAACACAAGGAAAAAGTAGAAAGTCTAACTTAGTAAGGTATCTAGCATTTAATAACTTTCTAAATTAAACTCAACTACTAAATTAGTAAGGGGGAAAGTCATTAAAACTTGTAAGGGAATACAGGGACACCTAGGAGCAATTCTAGGAATGATTTTAGGTGGGTGAGGGGAATAGGGGTAATTAATGAATTAAGGAAATTAATTTATGGTGCAATGAAGGGGATGGATGACACTTGTACGGGGAGGATTATTATGAATTAAATTATTGAAAAATAAATTAAAAGAGATTTTGGGAGAGTAATTGACTTAGAAAATCTATATAAAGGAGGGAGGAGGAGGAGGATGGATCTTTTCTATCATGCGTAACGTTACGCTGCAGAATTTTAGACTTGACTGACTTAGCTTGTGAGAGTTGGGATACCCATCTTGGTGAGGAGTGGTAGATCGGCCTTGCGAGGCAAGCTGGGAGCTAGCTTATTCTCTGGTTAGTGTGTGTGGCCTCTTTGCGTCTAGGGGGG
>SNQJ01S0005169.1:212339-223489 GCA_010110895.2 Picea sitchensis | reverse complement strand
CGGGAGCTGCACAGTGCGCATGGAACAACAACTCAGAGTGGGTGACTTGGGCTACGGTACGCTTCCTTTATTTCTGCATGGTAGATTTGTAGGATATTGTACGCTCTTAGTATGTATGTTTAATTGGGTAAATAAAATGATTGAGTTAGCATTTTAATTGATGAATGATTTTTCCCCATAGCCTTAAGCTCATTGTTGATTGATTCCATTGGCTTTTGATCCCTGCATGGCTTGACCGTCCTATGGTTTTATTGATTTGTGATGATTTGTGATTTATATTTTTTCCTTCATCCCTAACTCATCATTCCACGCCTGAGCAGTCGGTCAGGAGCCTGATCTACGGTCGTCACTTCAATGATAATAGACCTATGGATCTAAACTCCCTACTTTTCTTTGCATGGATGATGAGCGAAGGATGTTCCTTCCAGTCATCTAGCCCTTTTGGTTGTTCTAGGTATTGTGTTGTCTTGCGCCTTGAGGCGATTAATTAACCCTCCAATTTATCGACTGATGGAGAAGTTTTTTTTAACATTGCGTTTTTATATCTTGCTAGATTTTCACTGGTTTTATTTACCTCTGCACTCTACTTTGAAGACGATTGAGACTATTTTTTTCACCACTAGTTAAGACTGTGCTTTTTCCATTGTCAGACTGCATTCATTTCTTGATTAAGTCTGTTGTTCGTTTTGTTTTCCAGGCAATTTGCCACTTCTTTGGATCCATTTCGTTTAATTTGGGGGGTGAAATTTTTCCCAAAGAATTTTTAATTATGGTCATATTGTTTAGATTGCCAATGTATATTTGATTAAGACGAATTATACTTCTGGGCGTTTTTATAAGGATATATACTCAGCGGATTAAATTATTTTAATGTTATAACCTCAGTGATTTTATTTGAATGTTTAAAGTCAGCAAATTTACTATGGAAAGCTATAAACTCAGTGATTAAACTCAGCTTACATGACCCCTTTACCTCTACGATTTGTAACCACATAATTGTTGTAATGCCCTTTACCTCTACGATTGTAATCATGTAATTGTTGTAATGTCCTTACCTCTGCGATAGGTAACTATGTAATAGCTGTAATACTAATTCCTCTGTGATTTGGGATTGTATGGTTGTATTTTCTTATGAATTGGATAACAATTAGTCACAGGTAGCCTTGATTTTAGGTAGCGAACTGTGGTGGGTCAGTAATCCTAAATTTTTACCACAGTAAATTTGTGACAACGAGTTAGCTACAACGATGTGTAATGGAGTAAATCCTTCAGTAGACAGTGAAATATAACTATATCTCCCGGTTAAACTCTGATTTTTCTCTTTCATTTGGAAACCATAACTTACTCTGATAGCGATAAATTAAATAATGTGTTGGACAACTATATTAATTTTCGATCAGCTAAGTTACTATATGCATTGAACAGACATCATTGAATTTATCCCTTCATCGAACTCTCAGCTTACTTACACCGTTATGACATCGTTCCAACCATTGGGGAAATGATTTCATGCTTGGGATGGGCAGCGATATCCATCCTGTATTTGACAGCCAAATAATGGATTCTGCGTTGATGGCAATCGATTTTATCATTTTCTAGACGACTAACTAATTTCTTCGGCATTCTTACCACTAAGTTTTACTTTTACCTGAGAGTGTTTTAGATTTGTAGTATTGGTTTGGACAACTTCCCACTATTTTAATTAGCAGTAATAATTTTGTGGTAGGATATCATTTAACAATGGGATCGACTGCATTAAATGGCTCTGAAGGACGTTAATTATGACTAGGCATATGGCATTAAATCTCATTAAATGCATATGGACGAAAATATCATTGAATGTATATGGATCTAATTTCTCATTGAATGTATATGGATTTAATGGCATTGTCACTTCTTAGCCGATTCTATTTAATGTTAATAATCAACTGTCATTTTGGTAAGGTTAGTATAGATAGACTGCATGTTGTAATGTAATGTGTTAATAAGTATTTCATTGTATCTTTCTGCATCGATATGGTTAAATTTGTTATGATGTCAATTGCTAGTTAGATTACAATTTGGGATTAACTTAGAATTTCCCTTTTAGATCGTAAGTAATGATTAATTTATATTAGTATTTAATGCTAATTAGATGGTAATTATTGACCAGTTAGACTTGATAAAAGGGTTGGGGGGTTAAATAAGTCATGTATTGGCTTGTGTCTTACCTGGTAGTCATCCTCTAGTGTCTTGTCGACCTGTTGTTCGGGTTTGGGCATGGTTTTGTTATCGATATTCAGATCCTAGTGCATCAGATTTATCTAGAATCCTTGGTCTAGATAGGATGTGTTGTGCCAAGGTTATTGATGCATCTATCACCTGGGGACGACATGATTCCTGATGAGAGGATCATGGCGTGCCCTATTGGATAGCGGTGAACAAGAACTTGGCTGGAGTCAGTGTGCTCTGTGTGAGTGTTGTCGAGCATTGTAAGTTTCTTTTGGAACATGGGTTGAATGCCTTCAGGAGTTTAGTTCACATGCCTTGAGGTTCTAGTCTTGGTTCTTCAAGGTCATTGTGTCAGGATGAGGATGTTGTCCCTTGGCTTGTAGGTGTGGTCATGTTTGCGTTGGGCGGGTATTCATTTTCTCCTTGTTGTTCTACGCTTGTTTTCCTAGTTGCCCTTATGCCAGTGTGTGGAGTCATAGTTGCCTGTTGTCTGGACTGCGTGCTTACATTCGTCGTTAGTGGTGTGGTTAAACTTTTTTCATCGTTTCCTTCTTTCCTTTTAACAAAAAAGAAAAATTGCACTTTGGCTTCGCTCGTAGTTGTAATGATGGGGTCACCACAGAAAAATATAAATAGAATTCTCGAATATGTAATGAGTTGTGACCATTACAAGAGCACCATATAAGGGTTCAAACCAAAAAAAACAGAGAAAGGTATGAACAGAGATGACGACTACAACGGAGTTTATAAACAAAAATAAGAAACCAAGTGAAATACGCACAAGAATTAATAAACTCTTCAACCAAGGACAACAAATAAACACCATTGATATATACAATAATGAAATTTATATAAAAGTAAATATGACTTCATTAAACAAGAAAAAGGACCAGAAACGTCTAACTTGCTTACGCCCAAGCTCCCAAATGTTGAGTAAATCTAGAACGAAAACCCAAATGAAGACAGATAGAGAGTAGAGGTTGGCATATGTAATAGAACTTAATCCCAAATCACACAATGGAGAAAGCTCGAAGAAAGAGAGATGAGACCCTAAAGTCTTTCTAACTTAAACTAGTAGGAACCCTCATCTTCTACTGGAACATTACCAAAACATAGGATCAAATGACCAGAAATTATGTGGGATGGTCGGGACATTACCTCCCCAACTCTCGTTCCAAGAAGGTTAAACCAGGCATGCGGTAGGGTTGTCATGAGGGGATACAAACATGCATTTTAATAAGAAAAAATATACATTAAGCCTGGCATTAACAACCTCCAACCACTCTATTCTCAAATTTCAAAACATCATTAACTTTGACCATGTCGAACATGATTACGATGTGACCATTATACATTGCCTTTCTATCCATCCAACCTACTCTATGATTGAGGGGATTGAGGTAAACCTTTTACTAAATGACCTACGTTGTGATTAAGGGGTCGGGCTAAACCCTTTAATTAACTTACATAGAAACCTTAGTAAATTTTATCCTCCATCAACTACTGTACCTTAGCAATCAAGTGAAAGGTCTGCCATATTAGGCTCTAGGTAAAACAATATTGCAACAAGGGTCTAACAATAACCCATTCTCATGGGATAATGAACAAAATATTTTTCTACACATAAGTTATACCATAGGACTTAAGACATGGTAATTGTATGTAACAAACATAAATATATATAATATGTAAATATAAATATAAATAAGTAATAAGTAATAATTAATTATGAAGAAACATGACATATGAAAGGTCATGTCTCTTATGAAAGCACACCCCTGTGTGGGTATATATACAATCCCTCATCCTAATTGTAGATCATATCATTATATCTCATTCATATCATATTCTTATACATTATTATTAATATATTTACTATCCTTAAATGGATTATTGTGTACTATCCTAGTTATATAGGATATTTACATAGTGAACCAAGTTGGTTCACCACAATGATATTTAATAATAATGTATAAGAATATGATATGAATGAGATATAATGAGATTATCTACAATGAGGACGAGGGCTTGTATATCTACCCACGCATGGGTTCCCTTTCATAAGAGACATGACCTTTCATATATCATGTCTTTTCATAATTACTTATTACTTTTTACTTATTACTTATTTATATTTACATATTATATATATTTATGTTTGTTACATTGTATTTTTTCCATATGAATTCCAATATGAGACTAGGATATATACCATAAAATTATAGCTTGGGACAAGCAAAATTTAGTGACTTGTACATGAAACTGTTACAAATATAAAAAGTAAATTTGCATAAGCTTGCCTCTAAGTGACTTCTTATCTATAAAACTTGTCTAGTCAAATAGAATAATATTACACTTTCTTAGTTAGAACTGCAATATTGTTATAAATAAAAAAATGCTTATATGGGTATGTGACATAATGGTATCATAGATTTAGGAACGACACTTGGCCTTATGAGCTCAACCAGAGAGACTAATTTACTATTGTTATATTTTCTTCATACCAATAAGAAAAAGATTTTGATTGCAGGAAAGATGACAGAAGTACCCATTCTACTTGAAAAAGGGTCACATCAAAATGAACCAGAAATTCTCGAACAAGGAAATATTGGTGAGGGGAACATATGGGTTAATTTGAATGAAAGTAGGAATAACAAAAAATCTGAATTAATTCAGACTGTACATGGTCTAAGGGGAAAATTCCAAACTATTAAGGAATATAATGAATGAATTATAAAGACAGAAGAAGAACTTAATACAACATTGTTAGAGAAACTGTGTAATCAAGACTCTTACAAGAGTAAAGGTCAATTTTCCAGTAATTATAAAACTGATTTGCACAAGAAGAATTATAGGAAATTTGAACATATTGAATCAACGAAAGAATCTATTTTTAACGAAACTATAACTTCAAGTGATGATAGTGATAAAAAGGAACACAAAACTAAAAAGAAACATAAGCATCATGAGGAAATTATGGGAGAAATGAAAAATATAAAACGTCCAATATTTAGTGGAAAGATTGAGATTGGAGAAGAGGCAGAAGCTTGAGTTTCTGGGATGCAAAAATAATTTCAGAGATATAATTATTCAAGTGAACTCAAAGTAAGAATGGCCATCTATAATCTAACTGAGAAGGAAAATATTTGGTGGCAAGATATCAAGAGAGTAAATAATATTAAGGAACGTAAAATCACTTGGAATACTTTTAAAAGATATGTTAAGAAACAATTTCTATCATAACAATATTATGAAGGTAAGGCTAAAGAATTTTATGAACTGAAATTGGGAAATTTAACCATGAAATTCTTTTGCAACAAATTTCTAATATTATTGCGCTATGTACCATATATTGTGGATGAAAAACCAAAGATACAACGCTTCTTGAGTTGTTTATTGGCATCATATAAATATAGGATTGAATTTGACAATCCTAAGACTTTAGAAGAAGCTATGTGTAAGGCTAAATTGTGCTTTGAACAATATAAAACCAAAAATGAAAATGCTAAAAAATGGAAGGGTGAGAAAGTTGAAAGATTTAATCCATGAACAAAAGAAGGAAAGTTTTTCAATAAGGACATCGAAAAAGGGTTTCAGGGAAATAACTACAGAAATAATAAGCTGTATAACCCATATGAAAATAAAAACGAAAAATCAACAACTTTTTATAACAAAGAAACTGCCCAAAAGGAACCAGTAAAATGTTGGGAGTGTGGTGAACCACAATATTTTAAGGATTGTCCTCACAGGAAGAAAAAAAACAACAATATACATACAGTTCAAGAAGCTACTACAATAGGTGAAATAGCGAGGATCACCCCAAAGATTAGTGCAACCTTGGAGAATAGACAAGCATATGATCAAGCTTCCATAGTGGAAGTTGAAGGTATGTTGAATAATCAACCAATTTCCATTTTTATTGATCCAGGTGCTAGCCTAAGTTATGTTTCACCTAAAATGGTAGAAATTTTTAAACTACGAAAAGAAATATTTGAAAAAGAATGGTTAGTACAACTTGCTACAGGAAAAAAAAGGAAAGTTACAAATCTTTTTAAAGGTTGTGAAACTAGTATGAATGGATTTAAAACTCAAGAAGATTTGAAATTTTTCAACTAGGATCATATGAGGTATTAATCGGCATGGACTTGTTAGAAAAATATAATGTAACTATAAATTATTATTACAAAACATTTACTTACATAGATGAAAATGGTAATATTATTGACATTAAAGGGATACCAAGAACCATTAGTGTTAGGAATATCTCAGCCTTGCAAATTAAATATGTGTTCGTAAGGGATGAAAAGTATTTGCAGTACATGTAATTTATAATGAAAAAGAATAAAGTACGAAGGACATAGAAAATTTCCCTATATTTCAAGAGTTTTGAGATGTATTTCAACAGATTCATGGATTACATCCTAAGAGACATAGATTTCTCTATAGAATTACTACCCGGAACAATGCCAGTTTCAAAGGATCCATATCGGATGAATATCTTATAACTTAATGAAATAAAATATCAACTTCAAGACTTATTAGAAAAAGGTATATTCGACCAAGGGTATATCCTTGGGGAGCACCGATACTATTTTTCATAAATAAATATGGAACCTTAGCACTAGGTATAGACTATCAATAACTTAATAAAATGACAATTAAAAATAGACATCCATTACTCCACATCGATGATCTGTTCGATCAAGTACGTGTGGGAACGATATTTTCAAAAATCAATTTGCAAGCAGGATATCATCAAGTAAGAATTAAATACAAAGATATATACAAAGCAACTTTTAGGACTAGATATGAGAATTACAAGTTTGTAGTGATACCCTTTGGGTTAAAAAATGCCCCAGCCTCATTCATGTGTCTAATGAATAGTATCCTAAGTAAATAATTAGACAAATTTGTATTTTTTTTCATCGATGATATACTAATCTACTCAAAGAATGAATAGGAGCATGAAGAGCACTTAAGAATCATTCTACACATCTTGAGAGAGAAGAAGCTATATGCTAAACTTAGTAAATTTGATTTTTATAAGGATAAAATTCAATATTTAAGACATGTAGTTTCTTAACAAGGAATAGTTGTTGACCCTGAGAAAATAAAAGTGATTATGGACTGGCCAATTCCAAAAGATTTTTAAGACATAATATCATTTATGGGTATAACAGGCTATTACCTAAAGTTTATTGAAGGGTTTTCAAAGATTTCTCATCTTATAAAATCCCTACAAAAGAAAGGAACAAAATTTATATGGTCTGAAAAATTCCAAGAAAGTTTTGAAAAACTAAAACATCTCCTAACAACAAATCCTATGCTACAAATAATAGATCCATATAAGGACTTCATTGTATGCATAGATGCATGCATTGAAGGTATGGGAGGAGTATTAATGAAGTATAATCATGTAATTTATTATGAATCTAGGAAGCTTAATGAACACGAAATACATGATGTAACAATCGTCTTAGAATTAACTACAATAATACCAACACTAAAGATGTGGAAACATTATTTGATAGAACGAAAATTCCTATTGATGTTTGACAACATTGCTTTAAAGTACCTATTTGATAAACAAAATCTTAAAGGTGGTTATCCTTCTTGAGTGAGTACGATTTCAAAATAAGACATATCAATGGGGGAAAAAATAAGGTAGTTGACACCTTGAGAAGGCATGCAAATCTTATTTAGACAATTACGAGAAGTAATTATGAAATTGATTTAGAGGAAAAAGTCAATATTGTGGCTAAAAAGGATATAGAATATCAATGTATTAATTCAAAATTGGTAGAAAATCAAGATGAAACTAAAAAATAAGACTTTAGAATTTCTAGAAATGGACTGTTGATATATAAAAATAGGTTGTACATCCTTGAAGAAGAATAAATTAAATTGCTAATATTGAATGAATTAGATAAAAATCCATACTCTGGACATCATGGCTATCAAAAAATAATTGTTACACTAAGAAAGGAATTTTATTGGCCTAATATGAAAGGAGAAACTGTTGACTATTTAGCTAACTGCATAGAATGTCAACAATTTAAAGTCGAACATTGGCATCCAACATGTTTATTACAACCCCTACTCATTCCTGAATGGAAATGGGAAATTATAAGCATGGAATTTATAACAAGTTTACCTAAAAGAAATAAAAAAAATGATTAAATAATGGTTGTTGTTGATAAATTCAACAAAGCAACACACTTTATACCAATTAAATCCACCTATAAATCCATTAACATAGAAAATATATTTATGAAGGAAATATTCCAACTACATGGAATTCCTAAAACTATAATCTTAGAAAGAGATACAAAATTTACAGGAAACTTTTGGAAATCCCTATTTAAAGGCTTAGACAAACAATTAAATTTCAACACTTCTTACCATCCTCACACAGATGGCAAAACTAAAAGAACTAATCAAATAGTATAAGATATGATTATAATGTATGTTATGAATAGACCAAACAAATGGGAAGAATATTTACATTTTGTTGAATTCGCATATAATGATCATTACCAAGCTTCAACTAAACTTAGTCCTTTTGAAATTCTTTATGGAAGAAAATGTAACACCCTTGTTTCCTGGAGTAATCATGTCAATAGATTAATGATAGGAACTGAAATGTTAAAGGAAATGGAACTAACAGTGAAACATGTACAACATAATTTGAAATTAGCTCAGGACATGCATAAGAGCTATGCAGACTCCAAAAGAAACCCAAGAGAGTTCAATATTGGAGATCATGAGTATATAAGAGTAAGGCCTAAAAGGAGTTCTTTAAGATGGGGCAGGTATATAAAATTAGCTCCTAGATAGTGTGGTCCCTTTGAAGTGCTCACACGAAAAGGACCTGTATCCTATCAACTCGCACTTCTAGCCACAATAAAAGTACACAATGTATTCCATGTTTCATTATTAAAAATATATATACATCATCCTAATCATGTTGTGGATTGGAATATGATACAGGTGGAACCTGAGGGTGAGTTATCAGTAGATACATATCGTATTCTCGACATGAGGGAGCTTACACTCCAGAATTGATCCATCAGATAGGTGAAGGTGCACTGGAGGCACCTTAGTCCCGAAGAGGCTACATGGGAAATGTATGATAATATGTGGAAAGCATATCCATTTATTTTCCAGAAGGATACAGACCACGATTATATAACACCGAAGATGGTGTTAAGTTATAGGGGGGGTGGATGTGATACCCCAAAGTTTCAAAATTTAAACTTATTATTATTGTTTTTATTATTTATTTATCAACACATTATGGATCCTTGTGATCTAACTCAAAATCTTCTAGTTTTATTTATTGTTTTATTAAAAAAATAGGAAGCACATATGACATGGGACTGTTAGAAGAGAGAATCTATTGATCCAAAAGAGAACTATGAAGTCAAAACAGAAGGGGGACACATGGTGAAGAGTTGTTGAGTTAACTCAACTAAAGCGAGACAAAATCTTGGGATTTTAGGAACATGTGTAAAAATCAAATTGACGAGTTGTTAATGAGAAAGAGGCTCTTACATGTGTCAAATACCTAGGAAATATTATAAAAGTAAAGAAAAAAGAGAGGATGGGATGTTATTTTGAAGCAAATGTGAAATATAAGAATAATTTACATGACACAAAAATATTCGCATAATGTTTGTAGGCCTACGAACTGCAACAAGTCACTTGGTTAGGTTATTGGATCTGTATTTAGATCGGGGGTGATAGAGTGGGAACATGGGGGAACTATGATATATGGTTTTTGAGGAACATCCCACTTGACGTGTGATTTCCATAAAGGAACACTCAGTTACAAGTTTTTCTTCCATTTTATTCTGGTCAAATTGATGCTCAATTTGTAATTTATGGATATTCAATTTTGGTTAAATTGTTTTTCAATTCCTAATTTATTTTTTACTATAATATAACTCAGGATTAGAGGTTTTCTCTTGTTTCATTCCATTATACGATTTTCATAGTAAATATCAGAAAGCAACGATTATACCAATATCTAGATTAAAATGCATGAAGCATAATTATATAATTAACAGGGTTTTTGTATGGAGGAACATTTTATATAAATTGAACTAAAACCAAGAGGCCAGATTCCCAATGATAATGTTATTACTGTAGAGGAAATCTAGAATATAGAGGAATTTAAGGTCATCGAATAATTACAATGAGATAGTAATAGTTGAATATATAATAACAAGATTTATAACGAAACCAACCTTCTAGGTTCTATAGCAATTTAAAACTAGAAAGAAACTAAGTAAGATCATGCGAGCATGTAAATTAAAGGCTTGGAACTGTTCATGGATACAAACTGAGGAAACAAGAGGAATGCAGTAACAAATATTAAACAAAGCTTAAATCATGAAGACTCTATAATTTAGCGAGGGTTAAAATTTTTTGAGAAAGAAATATACATATGTAGGTTAGTATCCCCGTCATAGTTTAATATTTCAACAAAATAATAGAACCTTCATACATCTTCAACTTCCGTATGGGTGTCTATAAGGGGAATACAAACCAGAAAACACAATACATTTCTTCTTTGTTGAATAGACCAAGAATGTGGTCGATAGAACCACGATAGGTAACCACCCAATTACTTTGAACAAAGATAGTGGTATCGAATACCTTATCCACAATTAGGGTATAGTATAGAAACCAAAATGCCTCTTGAAGGATGAACTCCCTGGCATAGACGACATATTCCTCACCTGTCAACAATGATTTCCAAATGCAGTAATTAGTATGTCGCTTGGTAAGATAAATTGACACAAGTAGAAAGACATTTAAGTAAGATCACTTACAGGACTTTCGAACCAAGTAATGTTTGGATACCTCGTGCTAAAATAACTGAGTACAGTTGCACGAAGAACAACCATTAATAATGGAAACAAAACCTTTATAAA
>SNQJ01S0005169.1:177833-204114 GCA_010110895.2 Picea sitchensis | reverse complement strand
TTATGATCAATGATCGTTAGAGGAAAGATGTTAGTGCATTTAACAAATATTACTAATCCTAAGAAAATCTTAACATAATGTTGTCTTATATAAGTTTACTAATGGATATAAAATTGTAAAAGAGTTAATCTTTTCCACTTGGAAAAATTATAATTTGTTATTATTTGTGCAAAATATTTGTTTGTTTTATAAAAGTGAAAGTTTCAAAATGAAAACCCAATGTAGCTGAATAAAAATGAATGCATGGTTAATAGGAAAAGAAAAATCTCTCATGTTTGTATATATAAATTGTTACCATTTAATTTATTATCTAAATACTTGGGATTTTTTTGTATATTCATGATAGCAAATTGTTACCATTTAATTTATTATCTAAATACTTGAGATTTTTTTGTATATTCATGATGGCAGATTGAGTAGTCTTATTTAGGAAAACCTCCTTTAAATTAGAGGAGAGCCAACTTGGAGAATAGAGTGAAGAATTGGTGAAGTAAGAATGGCTAACCCCCTACATGTATGATAACACGACTTTAAGACCTAAATAAATTACAACACATAATGGTAACCAATTGGAAAACAAAAATGCATTGAGACACTTTTGAGTTGGCACGCTGAATATGCATAAAAATCGAAAATGACTTCTGTGTAATATGAAAGATTTTATTCTATAATAAAAATAACATCAATATAATATACATAGTTATTATTATTAATGTAAATTATTAAAAATTGAGACAAAGCAAATACATATTTTTGTTAAATAGAATATGAGAAAAATTTACACATTTATGTAAATTATTAAAAAATTAGATCAAGCAAATCCATACTTTTGTTAAATAAAATTTGAGAAAAATTTACACCTTCATTGATTTGATATTTATATCAAAGTTAAAAATTAAATGCTTAATATATTTAAGTCTATAGATTTAAAGTTATAGTAAATAAAAAAAAATTAAATACTTAATATATTTAAGTTGATAGATTAAAAATTATAATAAATTAAATAAAAAATTAAATGTTTAATATATTTAAGTTATAATCAATCTTAAAAAAATCCAAAGCTTATTTTGTGAAAAATATCTTCCCAGAAATGTCACCGTTGTCAAAAATATCTTCCGAGAAATGTCACCGTTCCACAGTTGGAGACAATATTGTCATCAGTATTATCGCGGTCTAAATAGATCATGTGAATTTTGTAAATTTGACAGCACACACAACGATAGCCATCAAAATTCCCCCGTCTCTATAATAATGCTGTCAAACTCGGCTCACATTCAGTCACATTCAGCAGTAAACAACTTTAATGGTGGTTGAATTCTGTATGCATTTTTTGGATTAAGTGTGTGTGAGTTTTTGATATGTCATGTTTCAAGTGGATACCCACCCATCATCATAGATATATTAGTTGTGATGATAGGTAGAGTGTAAGGATAATAGGATAATATGTTTTTAATGATGGATGAAATGTTAGGATGATATATTTTTAATAGTGGATGGAGTGTTTATTAGAAATATGAACAGCATACATAATTAAAAAAAATATATTCATAATTTAAAAATTCTTAATATGAAGAATAAGATTAAAAAATTTGACAAAAACTTAAATAACAATTTGGTTTTAAACAACCTAGAAAAATATTGAATATCAAATCCATCATATAAGAAACCAAGAAACTTTCTAAACCGTAAATAAATAAATAAAAACCAAAATCTATTTTTATCCTATAAACCTTTTACACCATACATGTAAAAAAAAATATGTCCAAAATCTATTTTTATCAAAAATATAGTGGGAAAAGTGTCATCGGCACCAACCACGTCAGTTACAAAGTTGGAGACAACATTGTCATCAGTGTCATCGCTATCTAAATCGATCCTGTGAATTTTGTAAATTTGACAGCACACACAACGATAGCCATCAAAATCCCCCCGTCTCTATCATAATGCTGCCAAACCAGGCTCACATCATGCAGGAGTTTTCTTTTAGGCCGGAGTTTTTAGCCAAATGCTATCACATTGAGGAGGGAAGAAAAAGATTGGATGGTGAACTCCTCAGTGAGTTTGAGTATACAACGAAGGATTTGTTCCCCAAATGGTATAAGGTAGACAAACAGTCCTAAAAGTCGGTACCCCACGAGTGCCCTAAGAAAACCCTACCAATATTTGCCAGCCATCTAAAAGTGGGTACCCCATGAGTAAGAAGACCCTACCAATATTTGGTAGCCATGTTAAGAAGGTTATACGGGAATCCGATGCAACGCTATTCTCCTTATTATACATGCCTTTGACTTATTTCTACACAGATGTGGGGTCTTCATTCTAATGGGCAGACATATGGTCCGAGAATCTCACGGTTATCTCCACAGTAAAGTAAGCCCAACCAAGAACATTCCATTGTTTCCATATGTCCTCTTACCTTTTAGATAAAATGTGTATAGCTCACAAGTACCCTAACATGTGATGGAGTTGGTTTATTGTTGATCCTGGAATCCACATATATTGTAAAGTACTCTGGGAGCACAAATACTGTGTAGAGTACTAAAGAATATGTGAACACTTCCTTGCTCCATTATATGAATTTATCTTTTGCAGCGTGCCCCATGCATGACTGATAGAGCGATATTATTTATAAGAAGGATCGAGGATTGGTATCTAATGGAGCATGGTACTTACATGAGAATATATGGCGCAATGAAGCCACCACATCTACCTCTACGATTTGTACCCGGCAAGCTCGTCCTTCATGAAGTAGCATATCAAACTTTTATACACGGACTTGGAGGAATTTTGTATAAATTGAAGAAAGCAATCTGGCCCCCACTACCTTTGTATGTCAACAATTATTTCTTTCAAAATACTAGACAAGCCAAGGTAGAGGTAGATACCCTTCTTTCTTATCACTTTGGAGAAGAGAGATTCATGAGACGTGATCCTAAGGGTATTGTCAAGGAACATTTCAATAATGTCAAGCTTCCTTATGAGTATATTACAGATCTTTGGGAAGAGAAAGAATTACACCGAAAGGCCAGGACATATGATGAAGTTATTTTCAACATGTGTGGCCAACAGAAAGGAAGAATTGCAAATGAGGAAAAGGCAAGGGAAGCATCCTGGAAAGAGGCAAAACAAGAAGAAACTGAGCACATTTCCGCTATTTTCATCTCAACAAACTCGGGATCTGCAGAGAGAGAAGAAGAGGCACCAACAGAGAAAAAGAGGAGAGATAAAGAAAAGGTTTTAAAGAATAAAAATGGCGTGAAGAAGAGAAAGATTGAAGCTAACAAAACTAGAGCTCAAGCTGCAGAAAAAGTGAAAGCCGCAGTAGAACAATAAATGAAGGAACATTTGTTGTAGGTATAGAAACAAATTTGACTACCAGTGGTTTAGGACTCATGATCTGGGAGCCATTTCAACTGAGCGAAGTGTTGGATCCAAGGAGCTTCACTTATGACAATAAGACCGGTAGGATCATGCAGGAACGAGTTAAGAAAGTGTCAGTAAATGAAGGATCCCCTATCTCAGTAGTGACCCATGTCCCAGTCACAGGAGATGTCATAGAAGATCCCATTGCCATAGCTAAGACTATCCCTGCATTCATGAACACCAACATGGAAAACATACAAATATTGTGCCGACAAAATGAAGAAAATAAGTCAAGGGTTAGAGAACTAGAGGAAAAAATGCAGCGGGTAAAGATTGATGAGAGAAGCCTCCAAATATTCAAAGACAACATCGAAAAGGTCAGAAACAATCTTGAAGGAGATATCATTTATATGTATGCCCATATGCACCTTTTCCAAAATGTGGTTGCAACGGTCATTAAGAAGAATAATCATGTATAGATGAAGTTGTTGTAATACAACACCATTCGTGAAGTTGTATCAAACATAGACAGATGGAAAAAAGAGAAACCAGACCTGTGACCTGATCTTTACTGGCCATCAAAAGCAGAGAGAAAGACAAACTTATATGCACTAAATATTTTCCAACAGATAGGACAAAAGGCTGATAGAGAAGTCACCAAATCAATGGCAATATGTTCGAGGATCCATAAAGTTGCCCAACAAATAATCATGAATGGTCGGATCCCAATATTAGATGAACTTGGGAGGAACCTAGTGACACAAGAACTGGTGAATGCAATACATAACAACTACCTTCATATCCACAGATCTCATTGATAAAATCTTGCTACAACCAGTAAATCTTCATACCATAGTACAAGCTTTCATGACGAAACTGGAAAATGGATATGGGCACTCTCGAAGACAATATTTTGTTGATCAATTCAACACTAAAACAACTAATCTGCAAAACGATTTAATCAATATATAATCAGTTGAAATTTTGGATGGTCTACTTGAGCAACATAAATCCATAAGAAGAGGACAAAATACCTGTCTTTTTTTTTTTCTTTTCCTAACCAATCCTAGTTTCGTCCCATTCTGTACACTTTTCATTAGGAATGAGAAGGTGAACTAGTTTTGTAACTGCTCTTCCAAGAAGAATATGAAGAGTCACATAGATTTACTAAACATTTGCATAAAATAGAATAGAATCTCATTTGGAAAGGACTTTTTGTCTTTTCAATCAATGTATAGACTCAAGGACTGATTCAAGTACTTATACTTTGTTTATGAATGTTGATAAGCCCTTAGGGACAATTGTTATAGAAGGAATTCTTGTGTATGAACAAATCTGAGCTGAGAACTACTTCTGGTGAAGATGGACACTATTTCTATGGACTGTAAGAATGTTATGTTGTTATAGATTATCTCTGTTATTCTTTGGTTTAGATTGTTTCTTTAAATATTTTAATACCTTGATATTTGTGAGTTTTTAATGTATGCATTATTGTAATCTATACTACTCTGGTTATATGTGATTTTACACACTTGTTTATGATCTTTCTTTTTTATAACAGTTATCTGTGTAGAAGTAGTGCATGATTTGGTTTCAACTTACAGCTCATTGGTCACTTTAGTATGCTCCTAGCTAAGATAGGTTAAAGTAGGTTAATGTTAATTTAGCTTGCATTTCATACATAGTCTTCATCTACATATTTACATTGCATATCCACTCATCATCCATCCGCAATCGGCCAAAAACCCCTTAAAAATAGTAACAATGGCAGTCGGACCAAATTTCAAATGGGTCTCCTAACCCAAACGATGTATGTTCTAGTTAGGATTGTGTACCAAGTAGAACCCCTTGCTATTGTCGAGTGAATTTGAACCTGTGAACACAACCATAATTTACAAGCTTGACTTTATCATGGACATAAGTTTGTGATGTGGAAGGAGTTTTTGTCTGAAACCTATCACTTGGTAAAATATGTTAATCAAACCATCTTATCCACATTTTTTTGCGTTTTCGTGTAAACCTTCCTCCACTTTCATGGATACTAACAAACTACCAACCAACATGCCAACTTGTTTCTTTAAATCATATTTTACAATAATGTGAGATATTACCAAGAATGGAATATGTCAGTGTGACATCAATTAACTTTGAATCTGGCATCAATGAATTCCTTGCTTCTTTCTCTCGAGCCTCATCGCCTCTGTTGCACCACCTTCTACATTGCCTTCTTCAGAGCCGTAGTTCTTCAACCAGGGTTTGGTCCACTATAAAATGCATTGTAACTTCTTAGTAATGATCGAAAATGTTTCATATGATCGAATTCAGCTAATATATCAATTTTTCATATGAATGAATTCTAGTAATATCTCAATAATGTCTCATCCAATTTTAGGCCATCTGGTTCAATTCCTCCCATTGCTTGCCTTTAAATTCAACTTCATAAGGGGTAATGAATTGCATAGAAATTGATTGAAGGTTGAATGGAAATAGTAGCTTGAGTCGTCCTCGTCTAGTACAACTCCTTTTCCCTTGCCTCCTTTGTTGTCCGTCGCATTTTACTTCACGTGCCATCGGACTCAATAGCTCTTCAACCTTTCATGCCATATATTAGATTCTTTCATCTTACACATAGATCGACATTTGATTAGTATTCAAGCAACAATCATGGAATATCATATACAAGTGCCTAGGAGCGTTTCATGTCCTCCTTCCTAGGATAATATCAGTCCTATTGAGATTGAGGATCTCAATGATCCTATTCCATCAAAATTTAATTTTCCTCTCATTGAACCTCACACTCCTCTCCTTTTTCCCACTCGAATTTTCGAGAACCCGAGTCATATTGTAAATCCTTTTCACCAATGGTATATGATGGACAAAGTTATTAATACATCAGGATCAGGGGGCACATATTACCCCACATTCGTTGTCTCTAGTAGAGGAGTTAATCCTCTTGTTTCCAGTATCCCTATTATAATCACTTTCCCACATGTTTCTTAAGCATCAAGCATAGGTATAGGACATTCTATAATGGCATCTAATAGTGGTATGGGATCTCAACCTTCCACATCATATGTGGTGGTTCCTTTTTTTTTGGGATGTTGTTAATTGGGATGTTTCATGTCCTATCCAATACACATCATGTCTTCCTGTGACATCCTCAAATATTAAACATTTTATTTTAATGTTGTTGCTTTGAAAATAAATTTGCATTCATGGAAACTCATATTGGAAATTATTAATTCATGTAATTACTATTTTTGTGATTATTGAGCAAGAATTTGAATTTCCAACTGTGATCTTGTGACAGACCAATGTATGAGACATATATTTTAATAAATTAAATGTTGGAAATAGATGGAAAAAGCAGGCTAAAAGTAGTTGACTATGACTCCATGAGCGGGGAACATGTTTGAGTTAACTCATAGATGATTTTTACAAGTGTCAGAAGTTGAATTATATCACTAGAAGCCCCTAAAAATAAGGGATTTGTAAAGCTGTGAATTCTTGAAGGAGGGAAATGGATGGAAATTCCTAGGAAATGAGAAATGAGATATATACAGCATATGCAGGAGGAAGGACATTGCTTTGTATGTTGTCAGAATGAATATTTGTTGTGTGAGCACAAGTGGTGTTAGGAAAATGATTTATTAAATGTACATAATGACAATGGTTGAGCTGTGAAGCTTAGTTTTCCCTTATGAGTCATGGTCAGGATAGGGGGTGATCAGGACAAGTAATCTTGGTGGTTCCACATCTACGGTTGGGTGGAACGTGGTTGTTCCATTTGTCTCCAGCATAATTGTTACATATATGTATATTTATTTGACTACTCTTTATTCATGTTGGTTCATTGAATTGCTTATAGCTACATGCTCTGATTTATATAGATGAATCTTATTACTCTTGTTGGTTTTATTGATTGTATGTAGTTACAAAAGTACAACATTAGGAAATAAAATGCATATCAATGTAGATTGATAGTGTTAAGCAACAAAATTCCTTAGAACCTTATAACCATGTTTAGTTATTTAAGGGTTTTGTTACAAATAGGTATTTTATACCAAATATACTCTTGTTGTTTAATGAATTCTCTGGATCACCATAGAAATAATCGATTATAGAAGTTATCCATTGTGGAATCTAAAACGATTATTCTCCTACCTTTTAATAGGTGTTGCCAAGGTTATTAAGATTATGATTTTCCTAAGATACAATAGATATTAAATTCACATTTGAGTAAGAGGAGGCGTTAAAGAATAACCATATATACTTATATATATGATATCAATATGTAATATATGAAATGTCATGCTCTAGAAAGATTTTTTTGTAGAATATATTTATATATAGGTGGACATGCTACGAATTTTATGATGAATGTGGACATAAAAGCTTCCAACGAAGTAAAATCATCACATACAGATTTATATACACGTCAGAATAAGTTTTGATAAATAAAAACTCAATCAAATTACTGTCAATAGAAAATTCGTTGAGAAACAAAAGTTAATACAAGTCCATTTTTCTAATGTCTCTTTGAATAAGAGAACAAAGGTAAGGGATCCGCAAATGGAAACCGAGTACATTTTATGAGGAATAAATTCTTCTTTTTGAAACTGTGACAGGATGAGTTCAACCTGCAAAGAAAAACGAAGAAGAGTTAATCAGTTAGATATATAGTTATATTGTTTCCTTCATAAAAATCCTTGAAAGAAGTAAAATGAGAAAAGAAAAATAAGGATATCATTAAGGAAATTTATCTCTAGTGTAGATATAGGACGGACTTATACGAGTCCGCAAGTCCGAAAGGATGAAAATGGATAAGTATGAAAAATCTTAGAATGAACTTATACAAGTCTGTAAGTCAGAATGTTCGCGAGTCTGAAAGGATAAAAATGGCTAAGTATGAAAAAACTCTTAGAATGGACTTATAGAGTCCACAAGTCCGAAGGTCCACGATTCTGAAAGGATGAAAATTGATAAGTATGGGAAAATCTTAGGATGGACTTATACGAGTCAACAAGTCCGAAAGTCCGCAAGTCCGAAAAGATAAAAATGGTGAAGTATGGAAATTCTTCGGATGGATTTATAAAAATGGTTACGAGGACAACAATAAAAAATGAGGAAAAGGGGAAACGAGCAGAAATATCAATATGGAATTAAACTACCTTCTATTTTGATCCACTTTTTACCGTCAAGGTAATTGATACTCAAATATTGTGTTATCTGCGTACGATCAGTGAATGTACGTATCACATAATTCTTTTTTTTATAGTGCTATAGGCCCATCACATTACTACTGGCCATAGTACACACTCCTACACATAGACACAATGATGATAGCATTAGAATTAGCTATGAAATTGTAATTTTCTATGTACATATGGTGAGGGGATAACGTATGATAGTGGCTTACTTTTGTCTTGCAGGATCGTTCTAGTTTCCCCACCCTTCCAAAAAGATAATTCCATCCATAGAAGAGTTACAAAACATTATTGTGGTGCAAGGTTTCCAAGCCTCTTCTAATACATTACCCTTCCTTGTCAACTTTCATTGTAGAAAGACAAATTCTGAGTCTTTAGAAGGAGAGGATCTCTTTTACATGAAATGTGCCATAGTTTATGGGAATGGCATGGTGTAAAAATTATTTAAAAAATTCGTAGAGTGTTATTCAAAAAAATACACCATAGAAACCCCAGATGTAGCACCACGAACTTACATAACCTTTCACCTCATCAATGGAGAACCAAGACTAAACTTAAAGAAAACATAGGCGTTCTTTCAACAAAAAGAAAATAAAATAACAATAGTGATTGGACATAAACATTTACAGACTAAACTACCTTGGGATAAATATAAATCGAGTTCTTCTAGTAATGGAAGCTTTTTCCTTACCTGTAAATTGGGTCTGAACGCAAAGATGTAACATGCTCGGCTCCAACATTTCTTGTGATAGAGCAACGAGAAAAAATATCTCTATCGTCCAGAGGAAAGATTCCTCGAAAGAAAATTTACAAAATGAAATGGGAAATGTTACAGAACTGTCTTGTTTAAGATATGACTGGCCTCAAGCACCTCAATGGTCATATGCAGTCCTCATTAACGCTAATCCATGTGACACTCTCGAGATAGAAAAAGGGTATTGGTTAGTGGATTGGAGGGATAGTCCCATACGTACCGACGTTTATGAATGTTTAGACCCTTTGTTTTTGTAACTAAAAAACAAAAAAAAATCTCTTTGGTTAGCCAAATTCTCATTGTATTACATTATTGAGTTAAATAAAAGATAGGGATAAGTGGCATAAAAATATTAACTGGAAAATCCCTTCACTGCGTTTTGGGAGACACATAAACACGGTAAGAGAGAAAATACGCATCGCTAATTATACCAGTATGAATGGTGGAAAACCCGGCTCACATCCAGCCGTGAATGACACCACCACCACAATAATAATACAAATAGAGGTTGAATTGATTTACTCGCGACATACTGCTTCCCTTCCCTGCATTTTGGTCGACACCTAAACACGGTAAGAGACCAAATATTCATCGCGGATTATATATGTTTGACACCTTATTCCATCTCATGAAAACGCTTAAGAGTTGTCCAAGATTATTTTCAGATTTATACCGAAACAATATGTTAAAATTGATTAATAATTACTTAATTATATTTTGGCACATGATCCAGATGAGCTCTAAGCCTTCAGGAACATTAGGAAATCATGGATCCTCAGGGTAACAACACATCCAACAGTTTTCCCTTGAGCAAATTCCATATCCTGGATTTTGAAAAACACGCAGTAGATACGTGTGCAATGTGACAAAGGGGCCCATAGCTTCTTTTAGGCCGGAGTTTTTAGCCAAATGCTATCACATTGAGGAGGGAAGCAAAATATTGGATGGTGAAATCCTCACTGAGTTTGAGTATACACCTAAGCATTTTTTCCCCAAATGGTATAAGGTAGACAAGCACTTTAAATACAGACCTAAAAGTTTATACCTCACGAGTGCCTTAAGATTACCCTATCAATACTTGGTAGCCATGTTATGCAGGTTATAGGGGAATCCGATGAAACATTATTCCCCTTCTCATACATTCCTTTGACTTATTTCCACACAGATGTGGGGACTTCATTCAATTGGGCAGACATATTGCCCGAGAATCTCAGGGCTACTATCTCCATAGTAAAGTAAGGCCAACTAGGAACATTCCCTGGTTTGTGTATAGCTCACAAGTACCCTAACATGAGGTGAAGTTGGTTTCGTGTTGATCCTGCAATCCACATATATTGTAAAGTATTCTCGGAGCACAAATACCGTGTAGAGTACCAAAGAATATGTGAACACTTCCTTGCACCATTATATGAATTTATCTTTTGCACTGTGCCCCCGTGCCCTATCATTTATAAGAAGGATCGGGGATTGGTATCTAATGGAGCATGGTACTTACATAATAATATATGGTGCGATGAAGCCATGACATCTACTTCCACAATTCGTACCCGACAAGCTCTTCCTTCAGGAAGTAGTATATCAAACTATTATACACGGAGTTGGAGGGATGTTGTATAAATTGAAGAAAGCAATCTCGCGCCCACTACCTTTGTATGTCAATAATTATTTATTTGAAAATACTAGAGAATCCCAAGTAGAGGTAAATACCCTTCTTTCCTATCACTTTGGGGAAGAGAGATTCAGGAAGCATGATCCTAAGGGCATTGTCAAGGAACTTTTCAATAATATCATGCTTCCTTATGAGTATATTATAGATCTTTGCGAAGAGAAAGAGGTACAATGGAAAGCCATGACATATGATGAAGTTATTTTCAACCTGCGTGGCCAGCAGAAAGGAAGAATTGCAGATGAGGAAAAGGAAAGGGAAGCATCCTGGAAAGAAGTAGATCAAGAAGAAACTAGGCACATTTCCCCTATTTCCATCTCAACAAACTCGTTATCTGCAGAGAGAGAAGAAGAGGTGACAACACAGAAAAAGAGGAGA
The DNA here is from genome assembly GCA_010110895.2 of Picea sitchensis. Classification (NCBI taxonomy): domain Eukaryota; kingdom Viridiplantae; phylum Streptophyta; class Pinopsida; order Pinales; family Pinaceae; genus Picea; species Picea sitchensis. Next base: position 192,746 of record SNQJ01S0005169.1, on the reverse strand, counting down.
GATAAAGAAAAAGTTTTAAAGAAGAAAAATGGCATGAAGAAGAGAAAGATTGAAGTTGACAAAGCTAGAGCTAAAGATGAAGAACAAGTGAAAGCCGCAGTAGAACAAGAAATGAAGGAACGGTAAGCAACAAGTAGAGAAACCAAGAAAAGAACCAACAGACAAAGTTTTTGAAGAGAAAAACAAAAGAAAAACGTAGAAGACAAAAGGGACGACACACGTCCCATGGAGGTGGACATCCCAGGAACATTTTTTGTAGGTATAGAAACATATTTGACCGCCAGTGGTTTAGGACTCAGGATCTAGGAGTCATTTCAGTTGAACGAAGTGTTGAATCTAAGGATCTTCACTTATGACAATAAGTCTGCTAGGATCGTGCAGGAACAGGTAAACAAAGTGTCATTAACTTAAGGATCCCCTATCTTAGTAGTGACCCATGTTCTAGTCATAGGAGATGTCATAGAATACCTCGTTTCCACAACTAATAATATCCTTGCATTCATGAACACCAACATGGACAACATACAAATATTGTGCCAACAAAGTGAAGAAAAGAAGTCAAGGATTATATAACTAGAGGAAAAAATGCAGTGGGTAAAGATTGATGAGAGAAGCCTCCAAATATTCAATGTCAATGTTGAAAAGGTAAGACACGAGATTGAAGGAGCTATCATTGATCTGTATGCCCATATGCACCTTTTCCAAAATGTGGTTGCAACGGTCATTAAGAAGAATAATCACGTACAGATGAAGTTGTCGCAATACAACACCATTCGTGAAGGCATACCAGACATAGAAATATGGATAAAAGAGAAACCAGATCTGTGACCTGAGCTTTATTGGCCATCAAAAGAGGAGAGGAATAAAAACTTATATGCACTTAATCTTTTCCAAAAGATAGGACAAACGGTTGATAGAGAAGTCACCAAATCCATGGCAATATGCTCGAGGATCCATAAAGTTTCCCAACAACTAATCAGGAATGGTCGGATCCCAAGATTAGATGAACTTGGGAAGAACCTGGTCACAAAATAACTAGTGAACACGGTACATAACAACTATCTTCATCTCCACAGATCTCATTGATCAACTCTTTCTACAACCAGTAAAGCTTCATACAATAGTACAAGCTTTCATGATGAAACTGAAAAATGGATATGGGCACTCTCGAAGACAATATTTTTTTGATCAACTCAACACTAAAAAAACTGACGTACAAAATGATTTAATCACAATATAATCAGATGGAAGTTTGGATGGCCTACTTGAGCAACAGAAATCCATAAGAAGGCGACAAAATACCTGTATTTTTTTTTTCTTTTCCTAACCAATCCCAATTTCGTCCCATTATGTACACTTGTCATTAGTAATGAGAAGGTGAACTAGTTTTGTAACTGCTCCTCCAATAAGAAGCTGAAGCGTCACATAGATTTGAAGATGAAGCGTCACATAGATTTACTAAACATTTGCATAGAATAGAATCAAATATCATTTGGAAAGGACTTTTTGTCTTTTCAATCAATGTATAGACTCAAGAAATGGTTCAAGTACTTATACTTTGTTAATGAATATTCAGAAGTCCTTAGGGCCAATTGTTATAGAAGGAATTCTTGTGTATGAACGGATCTGAGCTGAGAACTACTTCTGGTGAAGATGGACACTATTCCTATGGACTGTAAGAATGTTATGTTGTTATAGATTAATTCACATACAATCTCTGTTATTCTTAGGTTTAGATTATTTATTTAAATAATTTAATGCCTTGATATTTGTGATTTTTTAATGTATGCATTATTGTAATCTATACTACTATGGTTATATGTGATTGTATAAACTTGTTTCTGATCTTTTTTTTTTTATATCAGTTATCTGTGTAGAAGTAGTGTGGGATTTGGTTTCAACTTACAACTCACTTGTCACTTTAGTATGCTCCTAGCTAGGATAGGTTAAAGTAGGTTAGTGTTAATTTAGCTTGCATTTCATACATAGTCTTCATATACATATTTACATTGCATATCCAATCATCATCCACCCTCATCGGAAAATCAGTCTGCAACCAACCAAAAACCCCTTAAAAATAGTAACAATGGCAGCCAAAGAGAATTTCAGATGGGTCTCCTAAACCAAACAATGTATAGTCTAGTTGGGATTGTGTACCGAGGAGAACCCCTTGCTATTGTCGGGCGAATTTGAACCCGTCAACACAACCATAATTTACAAGCTTGACTTTATCATGGACATAAGTTTGTGATGTGGAGGGAGTTTTTTGTATGCAACCTATCACTTTGTAAAATATGTTAATCAAACCATCTTATCCACATTTTTTCGCATTTTCTTGTAAAACTTCCTCCACTTTCATGGCTACTAATGAACTACCAACCAACATGCCAACTTGTTTCTTTAAATCATATTTTAGAATAATGCGAGATATTACCAAGAACTAAATATGTCAGTGTGACATCAACTAACTTTGAATCTGACATCAATGAATTCCTTCCTTCTTTCTCTAGAGCCTCATCGCCTCTGTTGCACCAACTTCTACATTGCCTTCTTTGAGAGCCACAACGCTTCAACCACGGTTTGGTCCACTATAAAATGCATTGTAGCTTCTTAGTAATCATCGACAATGTTTTATATGATCGAATTATGGTAATATATCAATGTTTCATATTATTGAATTCTAGTAATATCTTAGTAATGTCTCATCCAATTTTAGGCCATCCAATTCAGGTCCTATTGCTTGCCTTTAAATTCAACTTCAGAAGGGGCAATGGATTGCATAGAAAAATGATTGAAGATTGAATGGATATAGTAGCTTGAGTCATCCTCGTCTAGTACAACTCCCTGTCCCCTGCCTCCTTTGTTGTCCATCGCATTTGACTTCCCGTGTCATCGGACTCAATAACTCTTCAACCTCTCGTTCCATATATTAATTTATTTCATCTTACACATAGATCAACATTTGGTTAGTATTCAAGCAACAATCATGGCAGATGAAATATCGACTGCAACAACTTCAATGACAATTTTCTAGCAAACGAAATATCATCTACTACAACAACAACTTCAATGGCAGTCATGATAGATGAAATATCTACGACAACAAATTGAATGGCAGGACATTTTAGTGCAATAATGGCCATTGCCCCCCACACCCCCTGACGGCATATCTATCTCCAAGATTAAGCTTGATTCGATTGGGAAATGTGGTAAACAAGAACCATTGTATGGAGTTTCCAACAAAGAAATACGAACAATGTCAAATGTTAACAAAATATGCAGGTTCATCAAAAAATTAAAAAGTTCACAAACCAAAAATTAGATACATGTCTCGTATTGGTTTTTGAAAAATTCCCTTATAATTAACAACATTATCTTGAATTCTATTAATTCTTTTAAAACTGATATTGCCCACATATTTTTTTATTTTAAAATCCATTTTAACTTTTCTCTAAGGTAAAGATAATGTTCGCATCCATAACTAACTCACTTAAGTTTGAGTTGGTGTTTAATGATATTGGAAAATTGTCATATTTGAATATATCTATCCACTCTTAGATTCACTTATAAGTTTCCACAAAATCCTCTAATTAATTGAGTAATTTGACTATGCAAGGTAAAGAAAATCTTTAGGAAAGAACTTTTATAAATACACCTTGTATATGAGAAATTTCTATTTACAACTAAATAAATTAGCGTGGCACATAAAGGCGAGTAAAAGGTTTTATTTCCACACAAATGATACATATAACGGAAGGATACTTTATATCTTATATTAGATTTGTGTTATGATACATATAACCGAGCCATACTTTATATCTTATATTAAATTATAAAAATTTGAAGTTATAGATTTGGGTTATTTATATTTTTACTAATGTTTTGATAAAGATGTTCCTCAATTTTCAGTTACACAATTTGTTTGTATTATTATATATATAATAAACACTTTAATACGTTTTATTATACATTTCTTTATATAAGCGTTTTAATTATAATTAGAGTCAAATTTAAAATTTAAACATTATAATATAGATAGAACATTAAATATTAATTTTCAGTTACACAATTTGTTTGAATTTATTTTATATATAATAAATACTTTAATATGTTTTATTATAATTTTTTCATATAAATGTTTTAAATTTAAAACTTAAATATTATAATTATGCAAGGTGTATACCTATTGACAATGGGCACAATTAATGATCTTTTAATCTTAAATTCTAATCTGATGGCTAAGCATTGAAGATGTTGGCATATTCTTAATAGTCCTCCAAAATCAATGCATCAGATTTATTGTTCATAACTTCCTTGCATTTATGAAGGCATCCGTTAACATGTTTACTTTTTTACATTTACCTAATCACATTATAAATTTACTGTAAAAATATATAATTGTCACGTTCAAATGATTAAGGAGGATTAAAATATATGCAGGCCACGTTCATTTTGATGCCACGACTTGCATTGACGTTTAATATTCACCTGTCATTATCCAGAACACACTCAAATCATACCATGTCGTGTTGTTTATGTGCTCTCTGTGTTAGAGTCCTCTCTCTTGTTCTGAATGGAACCCTTTCAACCTTCTCCAGCCGCGAATCGGTTGTGCTAGTATAGATATAACATTAAATATAACTCAAACACTACTAAAATTTTTAATTATACAACTCAATCTCAATATAATTAATATTAAAACAATAATTTTTTTTATACAACTTAATGTCAATACAATTAATATTAAAACAATAATTTTTTCTTATAAAATGTTATATTTCTATATTTTTGTTTAAATGTGCACCAACACATTGCAATGTTGAACTATTATATAAACATATGACATTCTTTATTTAAGCATAAATAAACACCTTAATAAGATATAAAAAAAATTCATTTAAAATATACATTGAAAACTAATCTTCTCATCCTCCTTAGACAAACAAATGATATGTTTTAGCTACATATAAATCAACACCTTGATAAATAGAGAATTTGTATGCACATCAAAACTTCACTCATTTCCATTATTTATTCTCACAATATTAATACATTTACAAAGTTGTTGTCAAATCCAACTTACTCTATATCTAGAAACATTTGTTGAGAGATCTCTCAACAAGCTTCAACAAATTCAAAATATTGTGAAACTAATTTCTAATACAAGCATTAGTGAAACGTTCATGAAAGCCTTACTTCCAACATTGATAGATATAAAAACTTCTCATTTAAAATGTATACTTTGAAAAAGTAATCATTTCCATCACATTTAAGTTTGATTCGGCATTCCTTTCTCAGACTATGAAAGGGTATGTAAACATGTATCTTCTAAACAACAAACTTTCTTATTGAAATTCTAAACAAACTTGAAGTTCTATGAAAATTTTCTACTTAACTCAGCATATGCAAGCTGCAATTACATTAAAGTCATAGTATACTACTATGCAAAAAGATGTAAATGATAACCAAATGATTATGTTAACACTATTTAGAAACATTACAATCTATGCACAAGTTAATTTAACGATGTAAACTCACAAAACTAACTAATATAACAATATAAACCCACAAAACCAACTAATAGAGATTGTTATTTATTAATAAATTAATTTTTAAATGTAAGGAAATTATTTTTTTAATTTTAATATAACAATGTAAATGATTATGTTAACACTATTCAGAAACATTACAACTCATAGTCCCTGAGGCGTGGGACAATTGGTGATGGAGTGTGATGTTAAGGAACTATGTGATGTTAAAGTCATCGATTCGAAAAGGCACTCTGTGATGTTAAAGTCATCGGTTCGAAAAGGCACTCCGTGATGTTAAAGTCATTGGTTCGAAACCTGCAGCGACAAAAAATCCATCCATGTTAAGGGTTGGTGTGGCTCAGGCCGGGTGCAATCCCCAGGTGATTTTGATGGCTTAGATGCCTCTGAGTCGCGGTTTATCAACCATAAGTTAGTCCCACAAGTCACAGACAATCTAACAAACAAAAAAAAAAAAAACATTACAACTCATGCTAAAGTAGTAATTTAACATCACAACCCATGCTAAAGTAGTAATTTAACAATGTAAACTCACAAAACCAGCTAATATAATAAATAAATAAAATTTTAATAATAAATTATTTTTTAAATGTAAGGAAATAATAATTAAGTTAGATGTAAAGTATTTTTTATTGATAAAAATAATCAAATTTAAATTATTAATATTATTTTTTAAAATGTGAAAACAAATTAATAAACAAATAATGTTAAAAAATATATTATTAAATTTGAAATATCATTAACATTTTTAGTTAATCATCTAAAAAATTAATAATGGTTTGAAACCATATTCTATTTTAAATATTAATAATAAAAAATATTTTAATATTAGATCTAGAATAAAAATATTGTGATTATATATATATATATATATATATATATATATATATATATATATATTCTAAAAAACCAAGTTAGTTGAATATAAATTAATTAAACAAATAATAATTTTTAGAAATGCCAAGTGTCCCATCTAAAAGCGAGCAGGGCAGTTGGCAAACAAATAATTTTTTAAATGCCAACTGTCCCATCTAAAAAACGAAAACCGAGACAGTTGGCTTCCTATGCAACTTGTTTGCAAAAAGACCGGTTTGCCATCTATCCTGCCTGAAGCAAACCAGGACGTATGGCATCCATGAGTCTGAAACTTTTTCCAAAGCTTATGTCTAGCAGCATAATGAAAGTCTAACACGACTAAATCTCTTGATCTAAAAAAAATCAAACTTTTAACCATAAACTTTTACAATAGCAGTTACCTGGTGGCTTCATCAACTCCATCATTCCTTTTCGAGCTGGGTGGAAGCGCGAAGGGCTGTGCGCATGTTGGGCATTTTCATCCAGGTGGCGTGTTGGAATATGCATCATACAACATGTCAAGGTGTTGGTGGATTTGGAGGGCTCGATGGATTTGGTCATCCACCAGGCTTCTTGTTTCAAAAATCAACACCAGGTGGTCCGGGTGGAGGCATGGAGGCTGGATATATCTTTCTTCCTGAATGTAGGAAAGGGGAAGTGGCTCTGGAGCCCTCCCACTCTCCTTTCCCTGTCTATCCTTCGTCTCTTCCCTCTCGTTCCTATTGTGTTTTCCTCGTTGTGTTTCCTGTTAGTCCACTGCCTTTGAGAATTGGCCTGTTGCTGAATTCCCAATTGTTTCTGCATCCACCAGAAACTCTTCTTCAACATAGCAAGTGGTAGGTTCCCATTCTGATTATCCTTCCTTGGGAATGTGCATTGTTGTTGTTGCTCATGGCTTGGCGTCTTCCAGAAAGCAGTTTAGCGGATCCCAATTATCCGGCATAGTGAAGAGGAGATGTTTCGGAGGAATCTGGATGGGTTCTTCCAGAACAATCTCCTCCACATAGGCCATGGGAGGCGTCCTAGGCTTCCTGGTCTTACGTGCTCTCTGCCTTTGTGCTATGGACAACGCCTTCTCGAATTTCTGCTATCACTTCCTTCGAGAGTCAAATGCATACCACGTTGCGCCTCTGCGAGGCCGACCTCTTTCCCTGGGCATGTGGATAATCAAGACTACAACCAAAGCTTTGAATTGGTGGCTAGCTCTGCACCACCTCCCCGAAATTTCAGACTTCGGCTAATCAACCTCAAAATACATTGTATCCCACTCATAGCTGCTGATAAACATGGTTTTGATCGTGACAGGATTGGCCATTAAGGTTGATCCTTTAGTGCCCTGAGCGCCCGTCCTATTCACACATGCGAGAGGCCTTGTCCCAAGGCCTTGGCATCTCAGGCTTGCTCCCATCTTAATGGTGAGGAGATGGGAGCTAGTGGCCCATATTTAAGGCCTTTCCCAACTCATCACTGCATGGCCAATCTTCTCGATGTGGCACCCCATCCAAGGATCGAAAATCCTTGTTGGCAAGAGCTTGACATTGGTCTGAAATATCTGAGCTTTCAGAGATGTGTGCCTCCCAATAGATGCATTCCATTTCCATTTCGACCCCTTCATTGGCCATGCAGTCTACCACCTTTTTTGCTTCTCTTTTCACATGAGATGGTATGATGTTAAGTTTGGTTCTGAGGAGGGCCCCGAATCCCTCTAGCAGCCCTGAGAGTCGCTTATAGGGTGAAATTTTCATCAGGCTTTCCCCATGGAGAATCTTGGTGATTAGCTGAATGACAATTCTTGAGTCCCCTTCCAGGATAAGCTTGTGGCAGTGTTTGTCAATTGCTGCTTGGAGACCTTGTAAGAGCCTGTGAGCTATGCCGCATTGTTTATGGTTTCCCCCGAGTACCCTTCTACAAGGTAGAGGATTTCACCATTAGAGTTTCTGAGTGTGGCTCCATATCCCGCAGGTCCCGAATTCCCTTTGAAAGCCCCATACAAGTTGATCTTTATGAATCCTATTGGAGGAGGGGACCATTAATTAAACAAATATTACTTAATGTCGTTGAATATAAATTAATTAAACAAATATTACTTAATGTCATAATTATCAAGAAAACTTGTTAGTAAAAGATACAATAATCCTAGAAGAATCTTCACATACATATCATTGGCTTGATATAAGATTATTGAATATAAAGTTGTAAACGAGTTATCTTTCAAACAAATGTATAATTTGTTATTATGTATAGAGTTTACAAAATACTTGTTTGTTGCACAAAGATGGAATTGAGAGTTTCAAAGCCAATGCAGTTTAATATAAATACATTGTGAGTTGGAAAATGAAAAACCCATATGACTATATATGCAATTAAGAGGCTTAAATACATTACAACATATAAATTATGTATTCATAAAGGTTGTGGCAACAAATTGGAAAACAAAAAACACTATTTATTATATGCATTGAAACACTTTGATAAAGTTGAATATTCATACTAATTGAAATGCAATGTTAATTTTATTGTATAGTGGAAATAATATCAACATAATATATAATTATTATTAATGTAAATTTATTAAAAATAATGAAATTTAGTAAATTATTAAAAAAAATTTAGTAAATTTGAGAAAGACTTACATTTTTATTGTTTTTTGACATGAAATATTTTATTACATAATAAAAATAACATCAATATACTATATAATCATATAATTATTAGTATACTATATAATTATATAATTATTAAGTTTTTAAAATAAATTTATAAAAAAATCTGTGTAAAGTTTTTAAAATAAATTAAAAAAAAAAATATTATTTGATTTCGAAGTAAATTTGAGAAAGATTTACATTTTCATTGTTTTTTGACATGAAAGATTTTATTACATAATAAAAATGACATCAATATAGTATATAATTATATAATTATTAGTATATTATATAATTATTAAGTTTTTTAAATAAATTTATAAAAAAAAAATTCTATTAATAAAAGTTTTTAAATAAATTAATAAAAAAAAATCTTTATTGATTTGATTTATACCCATAACTGATAGATTTAAAGTTATAATAAATAAAATAAAAAAACTCCATTTTTAAACCAACATTGCAAAATAATATTTTTTAGTTGACACAATTCTTTAACATTAAATGTACGTTTTTAATATTCTTAGCAAAGCAAAAGTATTTACATTTAATATTGATTTATGTTTAAATAAAAACTTACATTTTTGTTACACTTAGTCAAACTTCAAAACTCATTTCACGGATCTAATTAAGTGGCTTGTCATAAAAAAAAATACATATTCGCCCAAAGTTGAAAGGAACCTTCCCAAACATCAGCATCGACGTCGCCCACATAAAAGGGGTCGAAAGTTTATTTCTGTCAAAAATTCCGTCTAAGAGAAGCCATTCTCACCATCAACACCATTCAAAAAAAAATCCAAAGTTTGCTTTTTTAAGAAATATCGTGGGAGAAATATCATTCGCACCAACCACGTCAGTTCCAAAGTTGGAGACAACATTGTTGTCAGTGTTATCGCTGTCTTAATCGATCATGTGAATTGACAGCACACACAACGATAGCCATCAAAATTCCCAACTTTTCATAATAATGCTGCTTAACTTGGCCTTAAACATGGTCAGTAAATTTATTTTGAGTTGTTAAGATTATAATCTAAAACAAATATATTTATGCATTTATAAATGCAATTTAAAGAATAAAGAATTATTATTATTATTTTATATAAATTTATATGAAAGGATTTTAATAAAAAATTAAAACATAAAACGTTTAAATTTAAATTTATGACGGTTGAGCTTGAATTTACAAATTTCATTATTTGATTGTGTTAAGAATATTTCGTAGCATATTTATTTTTATTTTTACTGAGACATTATCGCTAAAATATTTTTCAAAGTATTATCAATTGATATACTTTTACAGCAGTAATTTAGAAGTTTGAATTTTTCATGGACATAAGTTCATTTTCCCGGTCTTGTTATGCCTAATGCATGTTCTTAGGGTTCCAGTTTTTCCCCAAAAAATCTGATAAACATGTTAACCAAACCACCTTGTATCCATCCCTCACATTGATAAAACATGTTAACCAAACTACCTTGTATCCACCCCTCACATGAAGTACATAAGTACTCAATGCTTTCCTAGAGACCTTCATCCACTTCCACTGATTCATTGCTACAAACAAAATCAATCAACTTTGAATGTGGCATCAATGAATTATTTTCTTCCTTCTCGGAGCTCACCACCTTTGCATCACTACTACTGCACCGCCTTCCCATCACCTTCTACACCACCTTCTTTAAAGCTGCAACACTTCAACCACAACTTGGTCCACTATAAAATGCACTATAACTTCATGGTAATAACGAGCAATATTTCATATGATCAAATTCTGGTAATATCTCAATGTTTCATATGATCTAATTATGGTAATATCTTATTAGTGCCTCATCCAACTTTAGGCCATCTAGCCTGGTGCTTGTTTTAAGGTCAACTTCACCATCTTTAGAAGGGGCAATGGCCTACATAGAAAATTGATCGAAGGTTCAATGGAAGTAGTAGCTTGAGTAGTCCTCGTCTAGTAGAACTCCCTGCAACTATCCCCTCCCTCCTTTGTTGTCTATCACATTCAACCTCTCATGTAATCACAATGAGCGTCTCTTTGACCTCCTAGTCATTTATTAGTTGCTTTCATATTACTCATAGATCAACAACTGGTTAGTATTCAAGCGACAATCCTAGAAGATGAAATATCTACTAAAGCAACGTCAATGGAAGTCATGGAAAATGAAATATCTATGACAACAACTTCAATGGTAGGGCATTTTAGTGAAAACATGGCCATTATTGGCCCCCACATTTTTTTAACTACCCGAATAGATTTACAAATATACTTCAAAAATAACCCTTAATATCAACAAGAATAAACCAAACCATTCACCAAAATATTGAACATAAGAAATAGTCAAAACCCTTTTGGTAGGGTAACACTATATATTATTCCTTACGGAAGGAATGCACTCTCCAAGTAATACTTGCTTGTTACAATATTCTTCACTATGCTCCAATACATTGCTTACACTTCTTTATATAACACTATGTATCTCTTAGGAATAGTCTAGAGAAGGAAACTTCTTGAAATTCTTCTCACATTTATTATGTTCATATTAATATATCTAACTACCATAGTGAGCCAAGTATTTAATAATATAGTGGACCTAGTCCACCTTACATTGAATGGCCTCCACTAATAATACATAACTACATTTCCATTGGGTATCTCTTCTAGGTACCACATATTACATCCCTAGGTATACTACATTCCATCCCCCTTCACATGTTTCATTCTCGAAACATGGGAAAAAACCATACAACGTGATTGGATACGCAATATAGCCAAATGGTATCAAGTACAACCCTCCATCCATCCTAGTAGAAGATAAACATGATATCCAATTGTGGCTTTGACACCCTTATATGGATCCTTATTGTGCGTTTGGTGCCATGGTTTTGTGGCTCGATCATGATATTGTCCTACAATGTCGATATTCCTCCACATGTCTCTTAATTGGTGTCCTTTATGGTGCCATGTTGGTCCAAAAAAAGTTTTTTGATGCTCATGCCCCTGCCTTGATGAATTTTGTTTCTCTATATGTGTGGATGTCGATATAAAACAACTTTAGGAATCGGTCCCTTTTTCTTCAACTCTGCAATACTATCTTTCTTTGAGTCAACGATCTCCTTGATTTATTTGTTGTGTCCTTCCTGCGGCTTTGCTTCATTTGCTTCTGTAGAATCGTCCTCTAATGAAATTTAATATTCTACAATAACTTCATGGCTTTCCCCCATGGGACTTTCTTTCTCACTAAGAGACACATCCTGCAATGTAACTTTCATTTTCTTGTACCAAAGTTTCACAAACTTATTTTCCACATCAATATTAATTGTACCAATTGTTTCCATCCAAGGATATCCAAGAATCATATCCACGTCATTCATATCAATGGCACACAAATTATAATGCAACACATAGTTGTCCATGGTAATCTTCAAATCTTTAAAAATTTGAATATTTTGACCCTCAACCTGTCTGCTTTGAATATTCTTTGCTAGAACTTACAATCTATTAACCAACTGAACATTGATAAAATTTTGTTGGCAATTAGGGTTAATAGAAACAATGATGTATTTTGTTTATGAATACAACCATGAACATGTAAAATAGAGTTGTCATATGAAAATAAACCATTGGTTCTCTCTGTATCCTTATTTTTTACATGAGACCACCTATATAAAAATATATTTTCAAATTCTTCATTAGAGAGTGTCATCATCTCACTATAGCTAAGCTATTCCCACCAAATGTTATCATCGTCCATTAAATTATCAGGTATATGTAAGCTCCAAAATAATGGATGTTCAAACTTCATCCATTTTATATAGTATTCAATAATAGGGCCATTAGTGTTCCCTATAAAATACATTTTGCTTGTAAGAAATATTCAACAAACAACTAGGGAACTTATAACTTACTATGCAAATCATGCAGTTTTTTCCGAAAAAAAAAACCCATGAAAAACTACTGAATTTAAAATGTTGATAACTTTACTTCATGAACTCAATTTCGACCAATGTTTTCTTTGCAATTGGGTATTTTTCGGAGAGGAATTCAAATATCAAATTTGTTTTGGCAAATTATGCTCAAGAAATTTCATAATTGAATCTGAAGTGCACCACCCCCTTTTTTTCCTTTTAAAAAATATGCAAAAAAAAAACAAAAAATTATTCCCTTCTTTGGCCAAGGAAAGAGATCTGATACCAATTGTTAAGTACCTAAATAGATATGCAAATATACTTCAGAAATAACCCTTAATATCAACAAGCATAAACCAAACCATTCACAAAAATATTGAACACAAGAAGTAGTCAAAACCCTTAAGGTAGGGTAACACCATATATTAATCATTATGGAAGGAATGCACTCCTCAAGCAATACTTTCTTGTTACAATATTTTTCACTATGTTCCAATACATTGCTTACACTTCTGTATCTAGCACTTTCTATCTCCTATGAACATGCTAGAGAAGGAACATTCTAGAAAGCATTCTCACATTTATTATGTTCATATTATAATATCTAACTACCATAGTGGGCTTTATTTAATAATATAGTGGACCTAGTCCACCTTATATTGAATGGCCTCTACTAATAATGCATAACCACATTCTCATTGGGTACCTCCCCTAAGTAGCCCATATTACCTCCCTAGGTATACTAGACATATCTCACTCTAAGACAACAAATATTCACCAGTTTTACCTACAAAAGAAACAAAAAACCTCAATCCAGGAATTCATAGAAAAGATAAATTAAAATATAGATTAATTAATCCAATCTAATAACTTTCCTAGAAAATATATTTCAAGGTGTTTCATTGTCAAAATAAGATTGATGTGATTGGAAAATGTGGTCAACAAGAATGGCTTTTTAAAATAATCCCTTATAATTAACATCATTATCTTAAATCCCATTAATTCTTTTAAAGTTGATATTTACGATATTTACAATATTTTTTTGTTTTGAGGTTTATTTCAAATTTTCTCTAATATAAAGACAATGTTTGCATCCATGAATGACTCACTTGCATCCATGAATGACTCACTTAGATTTGAGTAAGTGTCGATTGATATTGGACAATTTTCATATATATATTTTTGACACTTAAAGAAAATATCTATAAGGGAAGAACTTTTACGCATTTGTAAGTGCTATACCTTGTATATGAGAAATTTTTATTTATAACTAAATAAAATAGGGTGGGAAAAAAGGTAAGTAATTTTTTTTTTTTTTAAATGATACATACATTTGAAGAACACTTTATATTTTATATTAAATTTTAAAAATTGAAAGTTGTAGAGGTGTGTTATTTATCTTTTTACCAATGTTTTGAAAAATGTTTCTTCACTTTCTAATTATACAATTTGTTTATATTTATTTTATAATTACACAATTTGTTTATATTTATTTTATATATAATAATTAAAATAAAATTTAAAACTTAAATATTATAACATAAATATAACACTAATATAACTAAAACATTAACAAAACATTTAATTATACAATTCAATCTCATTACAACTAATAATAGAACAATAAATTTCTTATGAAATGTTATTTTTCTATGTTTTTGTTTAAACGTGCATTAACAGATTGCAATGTTGAATTATTAGATAAACAAATGATATGCTTTAGTTCACTACTACATATGGGCGGATTATTCCATGAAAATTTTCCATGCTTCCACTAGTTTCATATTTTTTTTAAACAGGGCAGGATTTTCGTCGTTATTGCCACGAAAGTTCATCGCAATATCGACGAAAATCTTAATTTAACCTAGTCGGGATTTTCGTCGCTATAGCGACAAACTTTCATGGCAATAGCGACGAAAATTTTGTCTATCTCATTGGTCAGTGTTAACGACTAGTTGAC